>JASVEL010011876.1:0-376841 GCA_032618575.1 Nicotiana noctiflora | reverse complement strand
GGGTGTTAGTGGTATCTACTAATGCAGGGCTTTACCGTCAGTTATTATTATACCTTCCATCTATTTTGTATTTCTTATATTGCTGTTATGTTATTAAGATTCTATTGATGGTACTAATATATCATCTCTTGTTGCTTTCTTGAGCCGAGTGTCTCTTGGAAACAGCCTTTTTGCCCCTCGGGGTGGGGGTAAGATCTGCGTACATATTACCCTCCTCAAACCCCACTTGTGGGATTATACCAGGTCGTCGTTGTTGTTGTTGTTGCTATTTAGTTAATCTTGAAATTGTATATCAATGAAAAATTATTGTTAGAGACTAAGAAAATAGTGTTACTAAAAAGATTCTCCCATAAGAATATTTTAATTGATTTTTTAAATTTTTACGAAAAATATATTTACTTATCAAAACTTTATCTATAACTTTAATAAAGTAAGATTGAAATAATAATCATGTAACCAAAAAAAATAGAAAACCTGAAAATCCAAACTGATATAGCCGAACCAATCCAAACTGATATAGTTGATTTGGTTTGGTTGATTGAGTATAACCAAATCAACCCGATTCATGTATACCGGGGAGACAATCCAAATCGTAGTCAGTGTCCATTATTTGATTGAGCACGACGTGGTCTTCTAGTCGCGTTAAACCATCCAAAGGAGTACCGTCAGCCCCCAAAAGTGCTTTCCTTCTCGCGCTGAAGAAAAAAGATGTTTAGCTTTTTTGTCTGCCTCCTTTACCTATCAAAGATTCTGTTAACATTGCAGATGGCACTCTCTTACCTCTTTCACACTGTGGGTCTATGTCTTCATCCCGGATTCTTCATGATAGATTCCATTTTCCTCCTAAAAACTACTTGTTTTCTGTCAGTCACCTTGCAGCTAACCATCTTCGTCTCATCTTTTCTTCTTCTGAGTGAACGTCTACGAAAAAGCTGTCGTAAAGTTTCGTTCTTCGTTCCGTCGTCGACCCTATCTATGTTTCTATGATGGCCCAAGAACACGCTCATTCTTCAGCCGTAGAGAGACTTTTGAATTGCGAGGTACCATTACGAGCTCAATATATACGAGTGTTATACCCTTGCGGAGACACCCTGATTAGCAATGAGTCATTTACATTGCTTCGAAAATTCTTATTTTATATTTACACACATACGGTTGAGATATTTTTTCTCTCAGACACATCAATTTATGACAGGAAGTAAATCCGTAAAATCACTACAACCTAGACCAAAATATATTTACAAGGCGAATCATAACATAACTATGTCGATCTGGTTTACGAAATTTTTTATGTATGTCACGAATAGACGAAATGCTGAAATTCTGAAACTACTTTTGGCGGATTGGTAGAACGGAAGTTGACGGAGGCATTTTTCAGTGACTTGAAGCTTATGAAACATTAATGGAAGAAAAGATAGTTAGAGATTGATCCTGTTGAAGACATAATATTTAAGTAAATAAATGTAAAAGATCTCTATGTATATATGTATCTGAACTCTTCGTTATTCGGTACTTTGACTTTGAACTGTAGTATTCTATTAAATATGCTAAACCTTCAACTAATTGAAATTTCTGCTTTTGTGCTTTCTAATTGGGATTCAAATGATATTGTTAGGCAGATTGTACAAGAAGTTTAGTAGTTTACTATAGAGGATCCATGAAGCAAGGCTAGGAAGGAACTGGAGCTGCTATACTTCTATCCTGATTGAGTTACTTGATTATATATATAGTTCTGATCCATTTTGTATTTATGAGAAGTCGGTTTAGATAGGGAGGATTAGTATTTGGGAGTCTGAGGATTGATGCTTGACTGCCTAATTTTGTTCTTTTTTTGTACTGTACAATTTATTACTTGGTAATTAAAATTCGTTACTTACCCCCCCCACACACACACACACACACACAAAAAAAAAAAATGGGATTCAAATGCATGCTTTCAGCGTGCAATTCTCACGAGTTTAGCACTTCATTAATTGTTAATTGCACTACATGAGTAAATTACATCGTACGACTTTCAATACTATATTCTATCAGATTTGAGCAAAAGAATCAGGGTACACTTAGGCTTATCCCTCATTGTTCACACTACTAATATTGCTATTTGGCACTTCCCAAATATGTAGCGCTCATTTGCCTACAACTAACAAGCTGTTCCAATTTTATTCTTTTTTGGGATGGTAACATAGTGTCCGAACAACTTGCTCGCATTCGTGCACATGCAAGTTGCTACAGCCTACAAGCATAGATGTCAAGTGATCCTGCATACCATGGCTGAAGCAAATGACTCGCACTAATAACTAAAATTAGAATCTGATCTTCAGGTTATTACTCCTATGTGGACCCATTCAGCTATTCTGATGAAGATCCCATTCGTGCTTCTTAAGATAAGAATATCTCGCATTGCCTAAATTGCCTTTTGCAATACATCCTTCGACATGCACCAAGTGCCCAAATATAGTCGGTTTGCTCAACCTGACTTGCAACAATTAAAGATCCCCAGCAGAAACAATCATTAAGCTTGAAGTACAAAAACCACCTGTGACACATTAGTCCATAGCACAAAACCAAAATAGACAAATACAGCAAGCAGGTAACATCCAGCATAATGTTCAAACTAGAAAAAGGAAATGCTACAGTAAATTGTACGATATATCATATAATAATGAACAGTTTAAGGGGCTGATTTTAACATTGTATGTACAATGAACTGAAGAACTTTTTTCCTTTTTGGCCTGAGGCAAGAGTCAACGGGGGATAAGATGAGAGTTCTTTCCAAAAAATCAAACTCCGCAAATTTATTTCTATCCAAGATTTGATGCTTCTTCTGTCCACATCAACAATTTCATCTGTCCCCACCAGGAGCTATATGACAATAGAGAATATCCATACACTACTGTCCAGTGTTCCCTAGAAGTCGCTCTACCGCAGCGTGCACATTCCCTGCAGCGGCAATAAGTGCCCGGATATTTTCTTGAGTGTCAAAAAAACCCATTTCTTGTAACTGGGCTAACTGAGTGGCGTATAATTCCTCTGGCGGCACTACAATAACACATCAAGAGGAAAATGAGCATAGGTCATGTCAGAGAGAGAGAAAAAGAGAGACAGACAGCGAGAGAGTAAAATAACCATTGGATCTGTTGGGTACACCCAATCCCCCCGTCCCAAGTCCACCGAACATGTTCATCAGCATTTCCATTCCCATGTTGTCAAATGCTGCAATTATTAAGATCATCTAGCTGATATGAGTAAAACTAACGAATAATGCACACAAAATTGCATTGCATTTCTCCAACCTTAATTGTACATGGTATCCCAACAAAATAAAAAAGATAGGCTGAATATTGCCTCTATCGGCATAATAAATTGCTATCCCTTTCAGTCAACAGGGCAACCTGAATATCAGAGTTTCAGAGTCAAAAAAATGATTTGAACCTTAAAATCACCCATCAATCTATCCACGGATTTCAAATCAGTGACTCGTCTGTTTTAAATTCAGTTCCATTTTATTCAAGTACTAAATAATTTATCTTTTACGGAATATTATAGATTCCCTACTTAAAATAAACATTAGAGATTCCCTTAAAGTAGAGTTTTCTAAATCTAGTACATATCCTTATTCGAACAGATGAATCTCTAACAACAAAAAGAGATTTCTAGCGAACACTTGACCAGATTTAAGTCTAACAATGCATATACGGATTTGCTTTAATTGTATCATTTTTTGGGCTAAATCCATATTAATTTCGAGTTCTTCCATATAATTTTAGGTTTTCCTCGTCTTTTTTAGCACTTCCAATCATCAGGTTGTGGCACATCAGTCTGACTAGGGCATATGGAGGTCTACTTAGGAGATGGATAAAATGACCTCTCATCTTATCCTCTGTGTTTGCTACTTACATCCTTTGTAAGACGTGATATTTTTAATATTATATGACCTCGTATGACCGCACATCCATATCTTACATATGCATTTTTATAAAATTTGGTGTTATTTATCTTGTGGATATACAAATGGCTTTAAAATTCCAACATTCATTCCCATATAAGGTAGTTGATCCCACGGCCATTGCATAGAACATGTGTTTCATTTTGTTAGGCATCCACATAGATCATAACTCTCTTAAAACTCCTCCATGTAATGATCCTCTTTTAATTTGTGTTGCGTCTTCATCTATCACATCATTCTACTCACATATGATCCTAAATATTTGAATTCTCTACATTTACGCACCATTATATCATCTAATCTCATCTCACTGCTATTATTATAACTTGCAGCGAAGGCAGCTCGTCTTATTTCTACTTATCATAAAACTAGAGTGCTTCTCCCAGTTCCCACTTTTAGCTGACTTACTCGCTAATTTCACTAATTAAGATGTTAAAATCATCTATAAATAGCATGCGTCATGGAACCTTTCTTCAGCTTATCCATAATTGGCCTAAAATACTACATGCAGATCCCCAGAGTAAACCACTTGGGTACTGATTTGTATCTCGTCTCACTATTCACACTTATGCCAACTCCTCTTTTTTTTGAGATTGTCTACCAACCTTGAACCCTTGAACTAGTAGTTTGTAGAGAACTCCCCAACCACTATGAACAAGGATGGCTGGTCATATGCCACTCCTCAGTACATTTCATTTGTGACGTTCAAATATTTTATTTGAATTCATTTTTTTTAAATCCTCCTCAGAGAACCTTTTATCTCATCCTAAGAATTTCAAACAATACTCTTAACAAAAGTATAAACTCTGTTGTAACGGGCATAATTTTGAATGAGTTCTCTGTCATCCTTGTAAATTTTAGAATCCTTATGCAATAAAACAAAACTAAGAAATAGGTATCTCAGTTGCCTAAACAAATCTTTGGCAAAATATTCATGAAACATATGGTAAATAAATGTGCATAAAAAAATATTGTAGTATTTCTAGCAGGCCAGCTCTGCGTCAGAATACTAGTCTTAAGCAATGCTTGGAAATAAGTGTAAGAAAATTTATTTGCTCCAGGATAACATTATTAATCAAGAGACCATTTCCCTCCCAGCCTAATTCAAAACAACCAAAGGGTATATTACTCTTATAAGGATATCAAATTGGGAAAAATAGAGAATAAAATTTCACCTGTTCGGCCAGCATCTTGACCCTGTCCTCTGCAAGTGGGAAAGACACTTAGTCAGAAAAGATAGACATAATCCAGAAAATTACTCCACTGATACAAATAATCAGAATAAAGATCTAGAGCCACTCACAAGTTCATCTTTTATCCTTCCTAATTAGAAAGGTCTAGACTACTCTTTGGCAAGTGAAATATGAGAATATGTAAGATGATAATTCTCTGTCTTTGGTAATTGTACTAAAAAAAAATGGTGAGTAATAATGAGAATCCAAGGAGATGCATATCATCACATCATATAAACCATGAAGCGTGAGTTTCTCTGGCCAAGGAAGTTTCACAGACATGTCCAGACTTACTGGTTTGTTTGCTGCCGACCAAGTTGAGACAATAGCCCTTGCTGTAGAGTCATAACTTGCTGAAAGTAAGAAGAATTATCAAAAAATGTCAGAACAGTGTTTTTATTTTTCAATAAGGAAAATACACCCAAAGAGTTACGCACCCATCAAGTTTTATGTCCAGACACATATCAAAAGGCTTCTTTCTGCACCCTAGGTGCTCCAAATAGACAGGACAATAACTTTTAAATTATAAGAATGGAAAAATAGATCAATCTACAATATTATCTTGATATAGGTTCAATCTAGAATCTCTTACATTGTGCCCAGGAAACATGTTTCATGAATCAGTGACACTTAACCAGCAATACGAGAACGAACTTAGATCATGTTCAAAGTAATTACATATAGTAATATTTTACTCCATTTAATGAAATGAAAACGTATAACAGTTTCTATATTAATAAATCTGAAGTACAGTTTTATATTGAAACAATAAAATACAGTTCCTACCGTATCATACATGACCAGTGTTTGGAAAAGCGATCGCTTTGTCGCTTTAAGCGCGAAGCGACAAGGCACCGCTTTTTACTGCCTGAGGCGACGTGATCGTATGAAGCGCACTCTTCAGTGAAAAAAGCGACAAGGCAACGAGGCGACGAAGCGAGTGAAGCGACCACTTCTGTCAAAAAATCGCAGCTGGGCTCTTTTAAAAAAAAAAAGAAGATTGGGTCTGTTTGTAAATTATAAAAAACAGACCCCTAACCTCACTTCTGTAATTGCTTGACAAAACAGAGACCTCTTCTCTCTTCTTCATTGACAAAACTAGGGTTTCCAGGTAAGTTTCTTCTTCTCATTTTTTTCTTTCTTCTTCTTGTTCCCGTCCAGATTCTGCTCTTTTTTCTTTCCTTTTCCTTCTTCTTCTCCTCTTCTCTTTTTCACTTTTTCTCCTCCAGCGTCGTCTGCACAGCTAGGGCAGGCGTTGGTTTTCTTTTTTCCCTCCATTTTATTCTTCTTAATTTAATATGTATTTTGGTTTATAAAATTACTTATTATATATATGTGTTATATCTTTCAGTTTATTTGATTTAAATTTACAAACAGACCCCTAACCTCGCTTCTGTAATTGCTTGACAAAACAGAGACCTCTTCTCTCTTCTTCATCGACAAAACTAGGGTTTCCAGGTAAGTTTCTTCTCCTCCTTTCTTCTTCTCATTTTTTTCTTTCTTCTTTCTTTCTTCTTCTTGTTCCCGTCCAGATTCTGCTCTTTTTTCTTTCTTTTTCCTTCTTCTTCTTCTCTTCTCTTTTTCACTTTTTCTCCTCCAGCGTCGTCTGCACAGCTAGGGCAGGCGTTGGTTTTCTTTTTTCCCTCCCTTTTATTCTTCTTAATTTTAACATGTATTTTAGTTTATAAAATTACTTGTTAAATATATGTGTTATATCTATATGTGTGTGTGTGTGTGTGTTTGTGTGTGTGTGTGTGTGTCTTATATATATGTGTTATATCTTTCTGTTTATTTGATTTTTTAATGTGTATTTCAGTTTATAAAATTAATTATTATATATATGTTATATTTTTAGTTTGATAAATTTTATATGTATTTCAGTTTAGAAAATTACAGCCGTTCCTTCTATTGACTCACTTCCTATCGTTCGGGAGTTTCCAGAGGTTTTCCCTTCAGACCTGCCGGGTATGCTGCCCAACAGGGATATTGATTTTTGTATTGATCTGGCTCCAGGCACGCAGCCCATTTTAGTTTATTTGATTTTTTTAATGTGTATTTCAGTTTATAAATTAATTATTATATATATTATATGTATTTTCACAATTGCGCTTCGCTTTTGAAGCGAGGCGAGCCCCTGTCGTTTTTTTGTGTTTCGAGCTCACAAAAACACTGTACATGACACCAAAATATGTGAAGTTTACTTATGGTAAATGAACATTGTCAGAGCATAGTTTATTTAGTAAGAAAGTGAATCTAAGTGAGTAATTTACAAGGGGTGGAAGGTAGATCAAGAATTGTCCAATAAAAGAGAAGAGTAACATATTTGTTTGAGTTTTTCCTGTTGCTCTTTTCCCCTCCAATTTTCCATAATAAAACGTTTCTTTTCTTTTTCCTTCTAGTCCCAACGTTAAGATTTAGTACCTTCCAATATGACATCTTGATGAGCATGGTTACACAAAGGCTACATCTACATTTGTGATACATAGAGGCATTTATAAACTCAATTGATAAGCATGTGACCCTTGAACCAATCTGATTCAAGTTCTCCCCAGATAGATCTGCAAAAGCTCAAGTAAATATATAGGCTTCCAGAGAAGTAATCTTGTATTTTTTATTTTCTTTTCGCATTATCTTTTGCTGCAGCAATTCTAATAAGCATATTTTTAATAGTACTTTGACCTTATTTTTAAGTAAAGGAAATAGATATGCAACAGCTGTGAATCAAACCGGGTCTACACCGTATAGTACTTTTAACCTTTTTGAGTTACGGTATAATTTTTATCTTTAAATATATAAAAAAAAGAATGTGATGCAATTTTCTATATTTGCTACAACTCATGCACCATGTACGCACTCTAGAGGTCAAACAAGCACGACATAAAGATATCAATTACCTGCATTGTCTCAGGGGACGTTAACTGACGAATAAATTCAGGGTTTTGCATCATTTCTCTGAGATGGGGGTTGGAATCAAGCATGCTTCTTAGCTGCGGGTTGAGCCCAGAAATCTAGCCACCAAGATGCTCAAGAAATGAGATGCTTGACAAGAAATTTTCCAGCACAAACGAAAAGAAAGAACCAAGAAAGAAGAAATAAAGCCTTAAACTCGCTGACAGCAACTTTAGTTCAAACGAGTAAATAAATACCTGGTTCATGTACTGAGGATTTGAGAGGAGAGACTGCATCATCTGTGAGATGGCTGGATTCTGCATTAACTGATTTAGAGAAGAGGCATCAGGCATGCCACCTAGCATTCGCTGCAAATCTGGCAAAGCGCCCAAGCCACCAAGAGGGGGCGCCCTAGTATCCACAGCAGTATTTGACCTAGCAGTGGTATTCGTTTGGGCGGCTCCAGCTGCAAAAATAGTTGAAGAAAATACCCTGCTTATCAGAAATAGTTGAAGAAGAAAACAACAATAAAAATAAAGCAAGATTACAAATTCTCAATCAACACACTGAGAGGAAGTCCACTGGATAAAAAAGATCTCGGCTTCTGATTAGCCAAAGGCCCTTAATAATACTGCATAATTAGATTCTCCATATTGAATATAAAACTGTTTTTACTAAATTCTGATAAGATTATGCTAACTTTGAAATCATTTACTAGAAAAGAACAAAGAAGGAAAGAATGGCTGCAGAAAACAAGTGTTGAAATGTACAAGCTCTAAGCACAAATTGCACAAGTATGACCATGACACCCTCAGTAGTGAAGATGCATGAAAGTATCTCCAGAAGAACAAAAAAAGAGAGATAAAAGTTGCTTTTTTAATATGCAAAGGACCCTGAGTCAACAGAATAGAATATGAAAAGGTTTATACTAGCAGCTAAAACAGTTATAGAACATGAAATTGGTAGAAGCTTACTGCCAGCTGATGCCCAAGGATTCGGAAGTGGATTAGTATTGGGTGCGGGAGGATTAGCAGTTGTCTCAGAACCAGTAACTGGAGGACTAGTTGCCTGATTTCCGCCTTGCCCCCCACCTTGGGCTCCCAAAAGAGCTGCGAACGGGTTCGCACCTGAATCATTTCTTGTATCTCCAGCCATGGTTGTTGCATTCAGAAATGGCTCTTGAACATTTTCATACATGCGCCTTAGCATGTTAAATCCCTCAGGAGAGGATTCAATGTTGCTCATTGCCCTGTCAGTATTGCGCATCATCTCACGCATAATTTCAGGGTTTCGTGCAGCCTCCATTGTCTGGCGAAGAGTAGAAGGGTCATTGAGTATGTGAGCGAGCTCAGGATTACGATCCATGATCTCTCGCATTTGAGGATTGTTCATGATCATGTTGCGGATGATTTCTGGGTTATTCATTAGATTCTGAACAAGGGGCATATTCATCATATCTCTCATCATGTCGGGGTTTTGAGTCAGCTGCTGCTGGACCTGCTCAAAATCAGGAAGACCAGCTCCAAATGGACCACCGCCGCTTCCAAGTCCGGGAAAGAGTGGAGCTCCACCTACTCCTGCAAATGGCCCCCCTACATTTGGTGGGGCATCCCCTGGTATATTCTGATTAGTATTTGGATTTCCAGCATTGGTTGCACTGGCGGAAGCAGCTGGGGCAAAACCTCGAACCAGATGAACTGTGTGATCTGCCTCCAGACCTGTTTGCCAAAAAAATAAAATAAGATTGCTAAGATTATCAGTCTGACAGCCTGATAACATGCAATAAGCAAGCAGATTAAAGAGTAAGTTTGGCTCCGCATCCTGATAGCGTTTCATTTAAAAACTCAATACTGAATGTAATGCGGTGATAACTAACCAATCATGAAATGGATCAACTTGATTGGCATCAAAGTAGCATCATGTTGCAGAAACGAATCAGAAGCTCATCACATTTTTTCTTTTGGTGTGTGCGGGTGGGGGTGGATCCATGCCAAATTTAATTTACTTAGTAAAGTGGAAACTGAGCGCCAACAACAAAATTCACAGTCTCTACTATATGCAGTTCCAGATGCATATTTTATCCTCTAATAGAAGAGCGAAAGACCCCAGTACCACTGAATCTTTCCTCTACACTTTTCTCCACTTACTGACCTTTACCTATTTCTTGTCCCAAGACAAACCATGAAATAGTACAGAGTATTTGGTAATTAAACGAGCAAGATCTTTTGTCTATTAGAATTGAAAATACAGTGCTTCCTAATATATTAACACCTTATCAATTATTTCCATCTATTCGGGAAAGAATAGAGACATAGAAACCACATTTGCACTTCTAAATCGAGGAAGTATTAAGAATACCTTGTAAAGGTAATCCTACCTACCAAAGATGGAGCAAAATCGGCTCAGCTCAAAGTGTTGCACCGAAGATCTGTATCTAAGATCTCAAAGTTACTCAATCACTAGGAAATCTCCTTCACGGCAGTCAAAGAAGATACTTCTCCGTTCCAAAAATTCACAACATCCTCCAATATTCCCAATGAATTATTTTCCAAAATTAAGACTCCCCTCCAGTTCGGGAAACAGCTTCTACATACATTCTTTATTATTCCTTAAAACAGCTTCCTATATGCATTAATTTCAACACTGAACAAATTCTTAACATTATTCCTCAAAATCTCCACTTTTTACCTGCCCCAGTCATCACTGGGGCCGTGTATTAGCAAATCCGAAAAACTAATACACTATTTATGAGTTGAACAGAAAAATTCATGAGCAAACAGTACGACACCAATTGAAGTCCCTGGCCTCATATTAGCCTACCTTCAGTATCTTAACTCCAAGAAATCTAGACTTTTAGACATTCATGCAAACAAACATAAAAACATTTAAAGATACAAGAACCTTTTTATATCAACAAATACGATAAATAAAGCAGGATATTTATAACATTTACATCACAAACCCTAACTAGCTTATAATTGAGGTACAATTGATTGATTGATCAGTAACATAACAAATTTAAAGTATACTTACCTAATACAAATAATTCAGCATTAACAATAAAAATACGACAAAAAATTGCCTACCAATATTGCGCGAAAAAGGAACAAAAACAATTAGATATAATTAATACCGTAGCTTGTTAGGGTTTGGTCGTCCTTTAAGATCCGGCCTTTATAGATCAACCTCTGCTGTTCGGCAGGGATATCGGACGGCTGAGAAAGGATGGACTTGAATAATCCGACAGTGGAATCGAGGCTCACTTGAACGGAAAATTTGGAGCCGTTGGAACATCGAACGTTGATCGTAACTGTTTCACCACCACCGCCGGCGTTATTCTCGGCTACTTCGTCTTTAACCGTTGTAGCAGTAGTATCGCCTCCGCCCATACTCAAATCAATCTCGATTGAATTGGTGAGAGCGGAGAGTATACAGTTTGAATGAGGGATCGGTGGAGGAATGGAATTGAAGCCCTAGCTCGGAGGATTTCACGCTTACAGGGGAAGAGAGAGAGAGAAGAGGGGCTATTTGTTTGATACTAGTTTCAGGCGCGTTGCGCGTGTATTCGGGTTAATGAGTATTTAATTTAAAATTAACATAAATACTATATTAAACACTCTGTTAAAATGTAAAATAAAATCTTAAAAATATTGAAGTTAACGAAAATGCAAATGTTGATAATTTTTATCAAACTCAATCAAAGACGGAACTTTGTGTGGTTTAAATAATTGAATCTTCATTGTAATTTGACATATGAATTTTGATTTGCTTTAGAAGATGCATATAGTTGTATTCACATTACTCGCAATAGTATTTTAATCCTTATATGACCTATATTTTTTCTATTATATAGAAAAGAGAAAGAAAGGTTAACCGATTGTTAGATATTTATAGGACCATGTTAGATATTTATTCCCATTTTCCTGAGCCGATGGTCGATTTGGAAAAAACATCTCTGTCCTTTCGGGTAGGGGTAAGGCCTACGTATGTATTGCCCTCTACAGACCCCACCTTGTAGGATTATACTGGGTAGTTTTTGTTATTGTTGTTATTGGTTCGATCAGTTAATACGGTTGTCCTTTCATTCATGGCCACCTTTTTCATTTATAAAAATAGTATACTATATTTCTGCATGATAAGTCTCAAGCACTTTGCATCCCCAATTATTAATGACTAATTACCTATCAAACGTTTGTTTCGCTACTTATTCCAATTTACAAAGCTGCAATTTGTTACCACAGAACTTCACACCTGCATATTTTAAATTTGAACGCAAAATGTTAATTTAACGGCGCTAACAAAAAGTTATCTTCATCACACAAATACTAAAGATAGCATGCAAATAAATATATTTTAATAAATAAATCAAACGTCTCCTTAGAAACTTCATCTAGCACTTTTGTCTAATACTTGAAAATCATATTTATTTAATTAATTAAAATATTTTTACTATTTTTATTCATTATTAAGTTGTTCAAACATGTATGGTTCAGAACCCGACTCTATGACATTCAACGAGGCTAATCGTTTCTCTCGGCTAATGCAAGAATAATAAGTGTCATGACCACTCTTAATTAAGGATACTTTTCGTATCCATCTAAAATGGTTATTGAGGTTACGACCTATCCGTTATGTCTAAAGTAACCTCCTAATGTAGGCCCGGCCACCAAAGGTCAACTTATACAATTCACATCTATAAATACCAAGGGAAGAAGCAAAAAAAGGGGTTCCACTCTTCCCCATGGGGGCTCTAAACATGCAGAGCAAAACACGAAGTGAGAACCCGGCTTGCCTAGCTTCTATTTAGTAGGCGCCATCATGACCCCGATGGTGGGAAATCTGGGTCGTGACACCACTCTATTATCATGAATAAAGATCGCCTACGTTTTCCGTACGTGTCGGAGAGGGCGACTTTGGGGGTCCCCGGGAGTGCTCCCGTCCGCGTGCAAAATTAGCTTTCCCTTTGTCGCTGAGCAGCTTCTTTAGGTAACCCTGGTTGAGCATTCTGACGACTTCCTGCCGCAGACCGATGCAGTCTTCAGTCCGGTGCCCACGTTCCTGGTGGAACTCGCACAAGACGTTTGATTTCCTTGTGGCTGGGTTCGATTTCATCTTTTGGGGCCACTGCACCTTAGTGTCGAGCTTCTCCAGTGCGTACACCACTTTTTAGGGTATAACACAAAAGTTATGTGAAGAAAGTAGAGGGGGCGTACCTCGATCGTTTCTGAGTGGGGCGAGGTGATGCTGCATGGTGTCTGTATGACGTGGGGGCGGAAGTGAACATCTCGTGTAGGGTTGGTGTCATTCATTGCTGGGACGAGGAGGGAGTTCCCGGCGTCCCTCATGCCGTCGATCTCTCCTTGTGTCTGGGTGCACGGCCGCCAGCCGTCGGGTTGGCCCATTAAGATCCTCCTCATCTGCCCGCACCTCGGCGCAGTAAGCATTATGGATCTCATCCCAAGTCGTGGGAGGGTACTTCATGAGCCAGTTCAGCAGTTTTTTGGTAGCCCTGGAGCCGTCCCTTCTAAGTCCATTCTAGAAGGCCGCTACCGCCATTCCCTCGGAAACCTTCGGCAGGCTCATTCTTACCCTATTGAACCTGGCGAGGAAGTCCCTGAGGCTTTCGCCTACGGTTTGTCTGACGGCGAATATGTCATTCACCCTCGCTTCCGCTTTCTTAGCGCCGGCATGTGCAGTGACAAACTTGTCCACCATTTCCTCGAAGGTTGAGATTGCTTTGGCAGGTAGTTGAGAGTACCAGGTCAACGCTCCTCCGGTCAGCGTTTCGCCAAACTTCTTCAGCAGCACTGATAGTACCTGTTCTTTAGACAAGTCATTACCTTTTACTGCAGTGACGTAGTGGATGAGGTGATCCTCGGGATCGGTGGTTCCGTCGTACTCCTTTATTTGGAAAAACTCCTTCCTCATTGTTATTATATCCTTTCTCGGGGTATTTATAATATCAAGGTATACCTTATTCTCCTATACGGAGAAAATCAAAAGGTAGTAAAAAGGGAGGTGTGACAGGCCTGATTTTCTCTTTCCATTTCTTCCATCTTCCTTAGAATTGAGGCCAACGTGTCGTCGAGTGTTTGTGTTTCGACGGGTTGGCTGTTGGTTCCTGTTCTTTCCTGTTCATTGTTGGTGTTGCATTTTCATAGTCTCGTGGTGGCTTTTCCACTAAGCCGCTCAGGGTGCTGGTTAACCATTCCTCCAGTAGTTTTCTGACTGCTGGGGGTGCTTCTTTTGAAGTGGAGGTGTCCCTTTCCTGCGGGGTAGTAAGGTTCCCGAAGGGGGGAGGGGAGGCCTCTGCTTCAGGCGCGATACCAGGGGTAGCGTTGATGGTTGCGCTACCACATGCCTCGTTCATGGAGCTCAGGAGGTTGGTGGTAACTTCTGCCACAGCCTTGGATCGAGTGTTATTTTCGGCCATTTCCAGACTTTTTCCGATGATCGGATCTTGCGAATGTATACTACGAGTTTGATTCTCGAAATCCCCACAGACGGCGCCAAATTGTTTGACCCAAAAGACTATTGACTCAAAAGTTGTTGAACACCTTTTAAGCAAATCAATCAATATAGATGAAGGGTTAATCGGAATAAATGGTAATATATATTGAAGATCGATCATTCGTGTATATGTTATCCTTATGATAAGATGATAAAGTTTAATCAAGTATAAGAACAAAGGAGCAATAAAGTTATAACAATAGAGAGAAAAATGATAGAGAGAGAGAGCGAGAGTTGTATTATTAATGATCAATAATACCTGTGTTACAAATGAGAGGGACCCTCCTTTATATAGAGGAGCGGTCCCCTCGCTTGCATATTACATCTCCCTAAGGCTATTACTATTACAACGGAAATATAAGGAAAGGGGGGTCAGGGACGTCCACTTAGACTGGCTCATCGACACGTCGCTATGGACGGGGACATATCCTTTTCGCCATGCGGCCATGAGGGAGGACGTCTCCAAATATCGTCGGCCTCGTAAGGAGGCGGGCCCTGGCCTGTTCTACGTCCGAGTCGGCCGTACATACATACGTACTCGCCTCATTTTATGTCCGATTTGCCCTCATACAGTGTCACCCCTAAAGTAAGGGGAGCTCTTGGAGGGAGGAAAAAAATGAACGTAAACTCAAATAAAATTGTACTCCAATTAGTTTAGTATTTAAATTCGGCAAAATTGATCCAAAATAATATGCAAGCAAGTGAGTTGTGTTATTAAAATGAAATTAAAAAAATTAAGTCGGCATATTCTGTAGTATTCTACGGTTCAATTGTGCTTATTGTGATTATAAACATTCTTTGGAAGTTGAACTTCTTTTTAGATCAACTGGCATTCTAGTTTGTCATTGAAATAATAAGTTGAACTCAAAGGATCTTACTATTTTCATTTCATTGGAATAATAATTGGATTGTTAAATCCTGCAAATATTCATTTATGATTTTAATATCAGTTGCAGATAATAGCAAAGTGATTCCAGGAATTGTACTCATATGTGCCTCTGTAGTCTGTACAACTATTGCTCTTCTATTTAAATAAGTAAATTTCTCTCTATAACTAATTTTTTGATACTGCACGTAGAGGAGACAAAATGATTAAAAGAAAATAATTAACCTTCTATATTATTCATTAAAAATATTTGGATAATGAACTTTTTAAAAACGGGTCAAATATAGATTAGAACCATATTATCCATTTAGAAAATGGATAACCGATGAGTAACTTTTATGATATTTGTAAAGCCTCAAATTGAGTGTTTCTCAAGTTAGGGAGACTAACAATAACAACAATAACAACTATCCAGTATAGTCCCACAAAGTGGGGCCTAGGGAGCGTAATATGTACACAGGCCTTACTCCTAACTGAAAGGGCAGAGAGACTGTTTCCAATCGACCATCGGCTCAGGAAAAAAAGAAAGAAAAAGAAAGGAAAAAGGAAGAACAAAAGAGTATTAGTGACTCCAGCAGAAATCGCATAAATAATTATCTAAACATAAAATCATAAATTAAATGGCATGCAATAATATCGACCAATAAGTACAATAAGTGGGCATAATACAACACACAAGTCATCAATGGAGAGCCCTACCAAACCCCTCCTAGCCCCGAGAATGAAGTACGAAGAGTTCTAGAAGCCTCTATCCTACAACCCTGATACTAGACCTCCTGACTCTCCTATCAAGTGCCATGTCCTCAGAGAACTGCATTCTTGCCATGTCCTGCCTAATCACCTCTCCTTAATGCTTCTTAGGCCTCTCTCTGCCTCGACTTGCGCCAACCACCGCTAGCCGCTCACAACTCCTCACCGGGGCATTAGAGCTTCTCCTCCGTACATGCCCGAAAATTGGGGGTTCCTCAAGTTAGTGAGACTAAGAATTCTCCCAAAAATAATCATGGGTAAGAAGTTATGGATAATATGATTACTCATATTATCCATCGGTTAACTTATTTTTTATCTATATTAAATATGGATCGGGTTGGAAATTTATCCATTTTTTTATCACTCATTTTTTTTCATTATCCGTACCGACCTGCCCGTTTGCAACTCCTAACCGCACGCGTGGGAGACTAAATAAATTAGAAATTTTACCAATATTTACAAATGTCATTTTCCAATTGGACAATACATAATTAATTAAACTTACTATCTCTTTTACCACCATTTTGAAACTACTAAAGTGGTCCTCAAACTAATTAATATATGGACTATAGCCCCACAACCAAGTAGAGTTATGATGGTCCATGGTTACCCTCATCACCTATTCCTTCACCTCCATTTCCACAGCCAGATCTCAATTTTTGGATTTTGGTCTAGATTGCTCTTACATGATGTCGCCAATGGAGAATTCAGACCAATTAATTCATTAGGCCAGTGACATCATCATATACATCAAACATTGTGTTCAACTTATTTTTCTAAACAGAAAATATAAATGCCAAAATTGCTAGTATTTTTTATTTTCTAAAATTCGTATTAATGCACATTCACTCATCTATCAATATGGATCTTGTTCTATTAATTCCTCATTTTAACTCATGACTTTAACTTATTTATCGATTACATTAAATGTGTGGAGACTTGAGGATATTTCTTGATTGTATGTGTGAGTGTAAGTTTTTTGTACAGATGGTGTAAAAAATATTTATAAAAACAAGTTACTTATAGATAATCCAATAAAGATAACAACTAACCTCCTATCACAAGTTTATTTATATGCTAATAATATAAAGACTATTTATACTCTCAATATATATTAACTTTAATCCGTTTACCTAAGTCGACTTTAATTATGCATTTATTTAAACACTTAATAGTTTTTAATCCTCCTCTTGGGTACGCGCCACCGACTTATTTAATAATAACATCAAATATGTGATGGTTTGAATATCTAAATCTTTTATAATTACGTCCGGTAATAGTGTGAATATGCTAATACAGAAGTCAACTTCCATTATGATTTTCTTACATTCATGATTGCAGTTAGTTAATTATTTTTCAGTACAATAATTTGAATCAAAATTACAAACTTATTCAATGATAATTGTTGAAGGATAAAATCCTATGATGTTATTAATGTTACCAAGCAACTCATCATACTTAAAAAAAAATTAATTCAAATTTACTCTCTCGTCCTTTTTATTAGTCCTTTATATCAAAAATAATTTTTTACTAAACAAATAAAAAAATTATTATTTTGTTTCAATATTACCTTTAGTATTAACTACCATACTTTCCAAATTAATTGGAGTTACATCCTTAATAATCATTAACACGAACAATTTAGTAAATAAATTCAATTATTTCTTAAAGAGCGTATCAAGCGAGGAACGAAGGGAATAATAAAAAAGGATATTTACATTCAGGGGCATATCTAGATTAATGTATATGGGCTCACGTGAATTCATACTCCTTTTCCTAAATCATGTATAATAATATTTATTTTTTAAAATTACTTAAATATATATGTGTGTGCACTGATGCTCAAAGACTCCTATAGTACAATAATTATTGGGTGCAGCATTACAATTGAAATTGCTGGTTTAAATCCCTACTCTAAACGGTCTTATTTTCGGTACGGAGTATAGATCGATATTAAGTGAAAATCACTAAAATTTCAAAAGGAATATAATCTTAAACCTATAATTTTAAAAGTGTAGTGAATTTAAGATAAGAGACTATAGTTAAACTGATCAAATATAAATTGTAGATCCGCTTTTCTTTTTTAATAATATACTCATCCTCTTGAAATTCTAGATCCGCCCTCATATACATTAAAAACTTAAACTTGTAACAAATGCTGAAATCTAGACATAAAGGGCAATGATACTATAGTCTTGTCATGCTCAAAATTTAGCGCTTGTACTAAAACGAAAGCAGAAAGAAAGAAAGAGCAAAAAGTAGGAAGGAGCCACAATATATTGAGGCCTACCACCATAAAGCTAAAAAATGGGGAGAGCGTACGCATTCTATATTTCTCTTCCTAATTCCTAAAAGTGCAAACATTTGAAGTTTCTATTTATTTTATATAAGGACAACGTAAAGACTTTTATAGTATTAATCAAATTATTTAAAAGTCAATTATATATTATTATCTAAGGCAACTATACCTTATTACTTAACTTTGAAAATACGTTAATTAAATAATCTCCTGTACATAATATATTAAACTATACTGATGGTATAATAATAACTCAGAATCCTATTTAGGAATTGAAGTCATGGAAAGTAATTTAGCACATTAACATTTTTAGACTAATTTCAAAATAACGTCTCCCTTATACTTCATTCGCCACATATGCCTAGCTGGTGTAGGCGAAATGTGAAAATATTTCACAACGGCCATATTTCATTAGCCGTTTCATTTGAATATATATAATGTCATCCCTTGTGTTTCACCAGACATATACCCATCATTTTCGCCCATTAATCCTATCTCCCCCCCCCCCCCACCCCCCACTCTTCTCATTCTTTGCTTCATTGTTTATTTTCTAGTCAAAGAAAAAAACATGGATATATCTGATGAGAACCAGTTCAGTGGAAAATCACTGGGTATGTGGTTGTTGTTGTTATAAAAAAATGACAGTTTTATCAAATATGATCTTCTTTTTATTTATTTATTTTTTCTAAAAAATTAATCTTCGTCGTTGTGACTGAAATTGTGGTGAGGCAGGAATGGGAAATAACAAGTTTGGAATGGAGACAAGACACAACAGAAGAGCACTGAAAGTGATTAATCAGAATTTATTAGGACCTAATCCATATCGCTGTGTTGTTAACAAGAGAGGATTATCACAGTAATACTTCGCTCCCAGCTTTAAAGTTTTCATTTTTATTTTTTCTGAGTTTCATTTTTAATCTGGAGCAAATATTTTCAGTGCAAATGGGACCATCTACGATAAGGATCCTACGAGGTAAAACTACTATTTTTATGAATTGTATGTTCAAATTTCAGTTCACTTGTCCCTTAGGACACATCCCAGTAATCAAGAGGTTATAATTAGAATCACATATATAGTGTGGTTGACTGATAAATAAAGTATAACTTTTTAAAATGAAGGAAATTGAATGCACAAATTGCTAGCTCACACCAGCATTACCCCGAGGTACAAACTTTCGTCGTGATGAAGTAAAAATAGTTGATTTATTTTGGGTTAAATTGAAGTGTCAAATAGCTTAAAAGTTGAAGTCAGGCACAATGATGTTGAACAGGAAACCAAGAAACCAAAACTAGCAGCTGAAGATTTTAGGATTTGGGAAGAACATGTGGCAGCTAAAGACCAACCCATGCCTATGTCTTTGGAACAAGAAGCAACATTTTCAAATGACAAGACAGAAATGGTACGTGTATTTGTGTATGATGTTTTAATGAGCCGTTTTTTTTGTGTATATTTATTAAACAGCTAACTTCATAAATTCTGTAGGAGGTTGAAATGGAGGATATATTTGAGGAGGCACTAATAGATATTGACAGTGATGACGCTAACAACCCGCTTGCAGTTGTTGACTATGTGGAAGATCTATATGCCAACTACAGAAAAATGGAGGTCAGTCCTCCATTCAGGTTCTGGTTATGTTACAAGGATTTAATTTATATAAACTCACAATGTAAAATAATCCGATATCAGTGGCTATACCAGTTTATTGATCTATTTGAGGATGTTAAGGTGGATGTGTGGGCATACCCGGTTGGATAAGATTATGAATGAAGTTATTTAGGAAAAGGTGGGAGTGGTCCATGGGGAGGATACGATCCGGGAGGTAAGTTGAGATGGTTCAGGCATGTTAAGAGGAGAAGTATAAAAGTCGCAGTTAGAAGATGCGAGTGGATAGCCTCGGTGGGCAGCAGAAGGGGTAGAGGTAGGCCTAAGAAGTCTTGGGGAGAGGTTATTAGGCGGGACATGGCGCAGTTGGAGCTGACTGAGGACATAGCCCTAGACAGGAGGGTGTGGAGATCAAAGATAAAGGTTCGTAGGTTGAGAGTGTTTCTTTTTAACTTACTCAGTTTGTTAGCATTAGTGTTAGTACGATATCTTTTATCCATAGATGACTATTACTACCTAGAGTTTGACTGCATTCTTGAATTCAATTTTATTTCATCTTACTGTTATTCCTACTTGTTGGAATTACCTTTTTTTTTCCGGTCATTCTCTATTCGAGGGTGTTCTCACGTTCAGAGGATGATGGTTGCGGAGATGAGGCTCCCCAAACCCACTTGTGAGATATTACTGGGTTTGTTGTTGTTGTTGTTGCCGAAGTAAATTTCATATGTAATGAGGCAAGGGCAGGTCCAACTTATCATGTCTGTTGCCTCTGTTGAAACACCAGCTTTACTGGGATTGATCATTAATTGCATTTTCAAATGAAAAATGACTGTAAATGATTTGTAGGTTTCCAACGTTAAGTAAAAATATTATCTCCCTGTCAGCAAGACAATATATATTCTTCCCTTCCTATCTTAATTATTAACTGGCCATTGATGGATAGATAGTTTTTCAAATGATAAATTCATTGTCCATTAAAATTATCAACCTTCCCCATTTATGTAAACTTTTATTATCAGTTTCCCCTTTCCTTAACTAACATAACATATTCACATTAAACGCAATTAAACACCTTACACCTATGTTGCGCGGACTCTCCAAAATGATGCCGCACCTATGTCGGATCCTCCAAAAATACACTATTTTTGTACCGACACACACCGAATAATATTTCCGGAGAGTCCGAGCAACATATCCTTGCACAAAGATATTACCTTTATTTCATTTTTCAATAAGCATGTTAGTTTAGAGTTGAAAAACCAACTCCATGCATTTCATGTGGCTAACTTAATTAAGGGGTAACTGAACGAGGCGTTGGAATTTAATTAGATAAGATTGGCAGTTGTAACTGATATTGGCCATTTGCATTTCAGGGTTATAGCTGTGTTTCACCAACCTATATGACGCAACAGTTTGACATCAATGAAAGGATGAGAGCTATATTAGTAGACTGGCTCATTGAGGTATATCTATATTTGATGCTTCTTCACAATGAAAATAATCAGGCAGTGGAATTAAGTTAGTATTTCATTGTGATGTTAACTTGCTTATTCTAAACAAACAGGTAAATCACAAGTTTGAGCTCAGGGAAGAGACGTTATTCTTGACTGTTAATTTGATAGACAGATTTTTGGAGAAGCAAACAGTTGCAAGAAAGAAGTTGCAGCTTGTTGGGGTGGTTGCTATGCTATTAGCATGCAAATATGAAGAGGTCTCTGTCCCTGTGGTGGATGATTTGATGATTATTTCGGATAACGCCTATACGAGGAAAGAGGTTCTTGAAATGGTAATACTGATCTCATGATATCAACAATTACTGCATTTCCTATACTTTATTTGGCATTGAAATCCATTCCTTTAATTTTACTGCAGGAAACATTAATGCTCAATACACTGCAGTTTAATATGTCAGTTCCAACTGCATATGCTTTTATGAGAAGATTTCTCAAGGCTGCTCAAGCTGATAGGAAGGTTAGTGTGGGAAGGCACTTGTAATAGTGGCTCATGTGTCTCTTGGCTCGAAGAAAACACGGTGACACGAAAGATGGAACTTTAATTTGACCTTCTGGTTATTTGTATTTTCTGAAAAATTCACACATAGTTCAGTTTTTATAGTGTGATACAAAATAGTCTTGTGACGTATAGTTTTTTAACTTTACTGTTATCATTGGTAAAGTTTAGTGACAACACGTTAAATTAACTACGTGACATTAACCCTCTTTGGTTCTTATTATAACAGCTTGAAGTCCTGTCGTTCTTCTTAATCGAGCTTTGCCTCGTGGAATATGACATGCTTAAGTTTCCACCATCTTTCATGGCTGCGGCTGCAATCTATACAGCTCAGTGCACGCTTTATGGTGTCATGCAATGGAGTAAAACATGTGAATGGCATACAAGTTACTCAGAAGATCAACTTCTGTGAGAACTAACTCCTTATTTCTCTTTGATTCTCACTTCACATCTCAAGATTTATCTGATTTAGCGTTTTTTCCTTGCTATAGGAAATGCTCGAGATCTATCGTGATCTACCACCACAAGGCAGCAACAGGGAAACTAACAGGAGTACATAGGAAGTATAGCACATCTAAATTTGGCTATGCAGCAAAAATTGAGCCAGCACTTTTTCTGGTGCACATCCAATAACAGAATGGGGCATGTACAGTAACTAGCTTTATGTGACATCCGTAATTTGGTTGCTGCTTCGACAGATTTGAGAGTTTGGGATCGAGATAAATATTTTACAGATACAACAATAACTCAGTAACAAAAAATTTGCAGTACCCTGGGTTTTTTGTCCATATTGAATTTTGGAACATACCTGATTATATTTCAATCAGGAAATAATTCATTGAAAATCCTCATTTTTTTTAATTCTCAAGTGTCATTTGACAGTTAATTTACTTCGAGTAAATCACTATTCTTCTTCCAGCTAGTAAAAGTTCATTCTCCACATTGTGCTCATTCATTCAGAATAAAGAACTCACTTTAGCGTTCTATGTACTCCTTCCCGAGTCTGGAACCTAAATGTGGTTCATTTTGACTCAAAACGCGCCGTGATTTACCTTAACGTCCGTTTGATCCGTTAAAACGCGGTATGTAACCGCGCTTTATATATATCACGGTAACAGACCCGCGTTTTATATAAAGATCATAAGAGTGTCATATAAAACGCGGTCTGTTACCGCGATATATATAAAGCGCAGTTACATACCGCGTTTTATATAGATAAGTATTGTATATCCCTTTCCCTTTCCCCACTGCCCAGCAACGTCTTCTTCTTCATTAAAAAAAAAAAAAAAGGACCCCCTCCATTAACAACTAAATAACCTCGCTTGTAGAGCCCACCCTTTTCATAAAAAGTAAAAATTATTGGTCACATATCCTAGCTAAGGCAGTTTTGTTGTGGGTTGCTCGTTTCTGCTACAAAAAAGTAAATTTTCAACTTTCAAAAAATCTTAAATCGAGGTATTCCAACTTAGTTGTTGTTAAAACTCGTATAAAAAATACATATTAGTTGTTTTGAATGTGTTGTATATTGTTTTATATTTTTTTGCGATTAAATTGGTATATTATTTTAATACGGGCCACGATATTAATGTTGTAAAAAAATCTAATATAATTGCGAAATCGTTATTATTTGTTAGTAAAGATTATGAAATCATTATTATTTATCTGTATTTTTGTGATTATAATGTATTTGTTGTATTTTATCTGGTTTAAATTATTGATTTGCTTAAAGGCTAGTAATATAGTGCCCTTTAGGGTAGTAAAATGTAATGCCTTTTAGCGTAGTAAAATGTAGTGTTGTTTAGCATAGTATAATGTAGTGTCTTTTAGCATAGTAAAATATATTGCCTTTTAGCGTAGTTAAATGTAGTGCCTTTAAGCATAGTAAAATATAATATCTTTTAGCTAGTTTCCTTGTATTTTAAGTATTTTAAAAAACACGTTAAATAACTGCTAGATCAAACGCAAACTTTGTCCAATTATAGTCAACATATATTTGGTACTATTGGATCGCAAATATCGAGCCTTTGAACCCTCGGCTCAAGACATCAACAAAAAACGATGCATTAGTACTATCAATAGACTCATACTAAAATAACATAAAATAACAACATAACACAAAATAATAAAGTAGCAGTAGCATAAGAAATATAGGAAATACGAAATAGGAAATAGATGAAAGGTATACTAATATCCAATAAATAACTCCATGTACTGATCAATAACCTCCTACGATTACCTCCTAACTAGCTAATATCACTCTAGTGCACTGTGGAATTATCCACAACTTCCCCCTAACCTACAACTTTAATGTTCGACTTCCACAATCCCCTATCAAAATAACTGATAGATCAAACGCAAGTCTGTCCAATTATAGTCAATATATATTTGGTGCTACTGGATCGCATATATCGAGCCTGGAACCTATATATGAATATTTAATAATTAAATATTATATAATTATAAATATTAATTATTTTATTTACAAACAAGCATATAAAATTATAAAATAACATGTAAAACAGAAGAATTTCGAAGAACTTTCCACATTGCTCTTGGAGAGACTCAAACTCACAACATCTCGGTTGGAAGTGGGGGTTGCTTACCATTAGAGCAACCCCTCTTGTCAAATAATAAAACTAACACATAAAATAAATTGGTGCTTCTGGGCTCCAAATATGGAGGTTGAAAACCATTTGTAAATATTTACTTATAAAAATTAAATATTTAATTTACAAACTAACATGTAAAATAATAAAACTAACACATAGAATAATTTGGTGCTACTAGGCTCTAAATATAGAGTCTGAAACCCATTTTAATTATTTAATTTACAAACAAACATATAAAATTATAATATTAACATGCAATTAGTGTTGTTTAATTTACAGTAGACAACATGAAGGTGCCGCCTATTCATCCCGGCCTCTTTCAGCGATGAGCTACTATCGTTATAGGGCGATCAGAGGTCCGCCCACATATGAGAGGGAGAGATACTGGCTAATACTCTCCGTGCCAGAAGAGTGGACAACATGTGGGACTTTTTGCATGTCAGAGTTCTTCCTGACCATGTAGTCGCGCGCCTACGGGACACAGGTTTTTACAGATTGATTGAGATTGGATGGCTGCAGCTTGATTGATCTTTGATCACGACTCTTATAGAGCAATGGAAACCGGAGACGCACATATTCCACCTGCCCATTGGCAAGGCCACCATTACACTGTAGGATGTGGAGGTATTATATGGGCTGCCCGTAGATGGACTGTCTGTTTCTCTGTCGGCGGGTATGAGAGACATGACACATGTGCAGTTCTTGGACTCGCTACAATGACTCACCAATTTCCGGCCAGAGGATGAGACTGTACTACATGGGACCAGTCTTTTTACGTTGACAACTATACGATTGTGGTTGGAGGCATTGCATCCTCATATCAATGGGGCTACACCGGATGATCAGGTTGACCATTACACGAGGTTGCTGCTACTACTATTGTTTGGAGGGGTCTTGTAACCGAACTCTTCAGGGAACCTAGTCAACTTGAGATTTCTCCATCATCTTGAGCGGCTAGATGATTTACCCCAGTACAGCCTGGGCTCTGCTATTCTCGCCTACTTGTACAGATGCATGTGACGGGCGAGCATGGGCCCCCAATGTGAGATTGATGAATTCTTGCCGCTACTACAGGTGTTTAACATACCTAGTAAATATATCTTTAACTTTTAGAACAACATTTTTATGTTAGGCTTAGGATTGGGAACGGTTCCCGTAGTTGCAGCTACCTCTACCACCATTAGATTTGGAGTTGCTCCCTCTAGCTAGGAGATGGGTACGCCGGCAGGGACATACGTACGAGTACGAGGCTCGTCATAATATTTCGTTGTGCAGGGATATTTTGGATTTGTTGGATGGCACACACGTAAATATATATCTAAGTTTACTTGTCATTGCTTCAAACAGTAGTTGCGTATACTAGCATTTTGAGTTCTTCCTTAATAGTTCATCTGGACACCATACATCGACGCGTTGATTGCTGACTTGACTGATTGTTGCTCGGGCAACATTTAGGTCTCTTCTGTCCTGTTGTCCTACAATATTCTGGAGCATCATGCCACCGAGTAGGTACTTTGCCAGTTTGGCAGGCAGCAACTCGTACGGACAACACCTACTTGGGAGGCCAAACATTACCAGCAAATCAGATTTTTACTTGGGAATAACGATTAGAGTTGATTCTTCCCCCTCCAGCGACTCTAGAGGTGCTAAGCATGAGTATCTCCCCGCTACCGCGATGTTACTCGACTTTTCACCGGGAACCCCAACAACCGAGCTGGCGGTCAGTACACTCCATACGCTAGGAGCCATGAGGCACTGGTATGTTATTTGGTATTCTTACTTATAATTGTGATATAACGTTCTGTAATTGATATTTTTACATGTTGTGTAGGCTATTGGTTTATATTTAGTCCACTAGCTGGGACTGCAGATGCATCAACATGCTGGCGATCCAGCGGCCACTTTGTAGGAGTATAGCCGGTAGTTTACGGAGCTGGCTGCCCAGACACTACTTCGAGCCAGACAAGGAGAGCGCCTAGAGAACGTCTCTTTTTATATGGAACTAGATAACTACCGTAGGGGTAGGACCGTATCATGATAGAGGGGATGAAGAAGGGGTGCCTCATGAGGTAGGGATGTCCCACTAGGCAGGAGTGCCCTACAGGGTAATGGGGGCGAGCGAGGAGGAGATCCCCAGCAAGCTTTCTTCCAGTTGTACTTGGCATGCTTCATCTTGAAGTCAACGAGCGACTTGGCTACCGCTTTAGCCTCGTCCACGTTGGCTGCTTGATGTCTTCTTAACTCTCTTCCGTTCACAAACTGAAGTTAACAAGTTGGATCGGCTATATGAAATGCTTCGTTTAAAGCTTACAAGTTTTATGCTGGCAGTTATTCTACCGTAACCCTCCTCCTTTATTCATACTTGGGACTGACGATGTGATCAAACATACACATGAGGAATTTTTTTTCTTATTAGTTTTCTTTTTCTTCTCCAAAAGGAATAGTTTTTATGCTACTGTAATTATGTAGATGAATTGAGGAGGACAAAATACTTAGACATTTTAATTGTTTATTATGTAGGAATTAAGTTTCATACAACAAAATATATCAGTTCATTTGGAATTAGTAAATTAGCTAGAGTAGCATAGAAGCAGAAGATTTCTCATCATAGTGTAATGCCAGGCTTTAATTTGAAGATTTTGGGTGAATTTATTTTTATTCATCTTTTCTTTTTTCAAGAGTTCCTATTTTTTTATATAAGTTCTTTCTTCCAGTTGTACTTGGCAGGCTTCGTCTTGAAGTCAAAGCGACTCGGCTACCGCTTTAGCCTCGTCCACATTGGCTGCTTGATGGCTTCTTAACTCCCTTCCATTCACGGACCATTCACGGGAAAATTCTTGAAATCATGTGGCCCTCCACATATGTAGCATACCTTCTTTTTGGCCTGCGCCTTTTTCTTGGCGTAGCCCTGACGGACACTCGAATTTTTTGAATTTTTAGTCTTGGAGTATTATTGTTGTATCTCCTTGCCTTTGCCACGATCTCCCCCACCTTTGACATTGTTAGCCTTTGACTCTTTGCCATTGCCTTTGTCGTGGTTGTCATTCCTAAATCTATCAAAGATTCGGCCTCCACTATAGCTTGGTCTATATCAGTGACTTGTCGGCGTTGCAACTCCTGCTTAGCCCAATTTTGAAACCCGTCCATGAAGTTGAACATCAAGTCATCATTAGTCAGGTTGACGATTTGAAGCATAAGGATAGTGAACTCCTTCACATAGTTACGTATACTCCCTGTTTGCTTCAACTCCCTAAGATTGACTCAGCTTTGAACCGATCCCACATGGTAATAGTATATAGACCTTTATCCAAATCGGCCATCTTCCTTCTCCACCATAGCATGGCAGAGTCTTTTGGAGTACAACATGACGGTGTTGATCTTGGCCTCGTCGTCCTGCCATGTCTGAAGTAGTTCTCCAAGTGCCAAAAGAAGCTTTCCACTTCTTGTGAATCACGAATACCTTTGAACATCGGGGGTTTGGGAGCCTTGATATTGTCCTCCCTTGTCACCATAACATTGTTAGCTATCTCGGTCACGCCAGCATCAACATGCTCCTCAAGTGACTCTATCTTTGCCTTCATAACATCGATAATACTCAAATCCTCTATGAGTCTGCACTTTATGGCAGTGCTGGTTACCACAACATTGTTGGCTCCCTTGGTCTCGCCAACATTGACATGCTTCTTGAGTGAATCTATCTTTCCCTTCATAGCATCGATAGTACTAAAAGCCTTCATGTGTCTACACTCTAAGGCAGTGATTGTTTGCATTAGTTCCATCTGCGATCTTTGTACGTCCTTCCAAGTCATTTTGGATACTCTCAATCTCTTCAAGAGTGTGCCACTCAAGAACGCTAAGGGTGCCTTCCATCTTCCCCAGGCATTGGCCAAAGATCTCCACGGCGTCCATCCCCACGTTTATCTTCATCACCCACTCTTTACCAAGCGAGACATCCTCGGATAGGACTTCCACTTTATCCTTGTTCGTCTTAGTAGAATATGGTTCTTGGGATGTAAGCCCTTCGTTGGACACAACTTCAGATGGAATCTCCTGCTTTTGTTGGTGGCATTCCTCTTCTTATTACGACCCTTCTTGCTAGCAGTATCCTGGATGATATTGGATTGGGTGTTGGCAGCATTAATTTCTCTGTCGTTTGCCATTATCTTAGTTGCAGCCCATCCATGAAGTAGAAGAAATAATCTTCCTCGAACAACGACGAGATTTGCAACATTAAGATTGTAAAGTCACGCACATACTCTCAAATTGTGGCCGTCTGTCGTAGCTCCTTTAGCTTTTCCCTAGACTCGTTCACTACATTAATCTAGTAGAATTTCTCGTCAACTTCTTCTTGAACTCTCACGTCTCAATCTTGCATAACACTTTTTTTTATGTTGTCACACTTCCGATGCTACCCCAACACGACAAGCTTGGTCAAGTACATTAAGGCGTTGCGTACCTTAACAGTTTCATCATCCTCCTTGACTACCTCAAAGCACTTGTCCATCCTCTAAAGTAAGTCGTCCATGTCGCGTGCATCCCGTGCATCGCCATACTCTTTTTGTTTAGGGACCTTCATATTTGTCCCTTTTGCAAGTACCACGCCCTCGATAATCCCGACCATGATTCCCTACAAAGCTTCCTTCTAGCAATCTCTTGTACTATTTCTAACATTTCTTTAGTCATAACCTTTGCTTTGATACCATGTTGTCACGTCCTTAGTCTTCAACTAAGTGCACATGCGGCACTTGACAACTTGCTCACGATCTGCGCAACTCGCTCATGATCTTGTTATGCCAAGCCAGCCTTACTACACTAAAGATCGCTAAGGAAATGTTAGAACACAGGAGAATTGTCAAAGAAATCTTTTGTATTAGAGAGAACTCGATTGTTTTGCTTAATGGTTTACAAATGAATAACCCCTTTATATACTAATCTCCTGGGGGATAGTGAGTAAATAAAAATTATTACACAAGTCCGTTATTATTTACAATTAGGTCCCCCATCTAGAATTCTCTACATAGCTAAAATCTTCCAAGGACTTTCCTAACAATTGCATGGGGTTCTAGGGTCTTCCTAAGGAAACCTATGTATTTCTATTGTATTTTCCTACAAGTTCTAGCCTATTTCCTATGTAAGGTTTCCATATAGGAAAAATATATGCCAAGTGGTACCTACGCGACATGATGATATGACAGGTCATGACACTGATGCTCAAATGTAAAATGGTAGCTATACTTGTAGAAATAAGTTCAATGGAAAAATAATCTAAATGTTAATGTTTTTTTTATGAGAAAATGACACAGAAAAAATGTATATATTTTTGTATATATATACATTATGTATGATATATATAAAATTTTATATTTATTTGACTACTAGATGTAAATAATTTCTGGAGCGGGTTAAAAATGATAATACTCCTTCTTTGATTGATGAATACATACTTTGATCTCCATGAAGAAAGATTGCAATAACTAGAGCTGAAACATTTGGAAGATTGACATAGGGTGGTTAAATTTAAACCTCCTCAACAATTAAGTTCAGATTAAACTCACCTTTTGTTACGGCTCCCAACTCTTTTTTTTTTTTTTCCTATTCCAATGTCAGATTTGCCTTATTAGAGCGAATGGACTTTCATACTTTTTACTTACCTAATCTAATATTTTTACCTTAATTACTAGAGATAAGTAAGAAACAGATTGAACTTACTATTAAAGAAATGTATTGGAGGTTGAAATAAAAGGAATATAAATATCATACTATAATGACAACCACAAAAGTAATTCTATGTGAATTGATAAGTACAATGCTGGTCCATATTTTAGTAGGTAGTAGTATATATTTATTTTTACCTAAGATGGAGTAATGATAGCTCAGTAAACCAAACTCAAACATGTACGTGAAGAATATAAAGACTGAAAAGGCAGAGTTTTTACACCATACGTTTTACATTTACCACTTTTAAACACATTAACTAAATTTTACAAAGAGTGTTTATGCAAATTAAACTCTTTTTTCCTTAATGAAAGAGACCATAATCACATTGATGTAAACAAATTATACTCTTATCACATTGATTGACGTTAGTTTAACTGATGTTAAGAGTGATAAAATTATGATGTAAACAAATTATACTATATTGGATCGTGCAAAAGAAAAATACTACTACCTCCATATCATTACTTGAATGAACTTGAAGAGTTAGAAAATAGTATATTACGTTTTGATTAATACTGTAGTTTTAACTAACTACTAAAACTGTACATATAATATAAAATAATAGGTTAAAAGTCAAAGTTTAATTTTACACGCGAAGAAGTTCTCGAACTTGAACACATAATGTCATAGATAGATCACACATTAAAATGGATGGTTGATAATGTCGTATGATTTTAATTTAGATACAATTTAGATACGAAAAAAGGAAGACTTCTCATACTTGTACTTAACTTTTACTTGTCCACTATATTAAAATTATATTTTTTCTTTTACTTGTTCATTTTAACAAATCAAAATAAAGATAATTTTTTACTATTTTCCAATATTTTTCATTATGATAAAATTGAAAAGTACATACTTAATTTATTTTTTCTTAATAGAGTGCAAAGTTAAAAGTGAACAACTAAAAATGAATGGAAGGAATAGTTTTTATTGAATTGTCATAATATTTGTGTTGCAATTGGTGGTGGTGTCATATGTACTCAAAGGTTTTTAACCACCACCTCTTTGTCGGAAAATTAAACTATGTAGCTAGGTAAATATTTCTTTAAATGTGTATATATACTATATTGACACTTCTTCGCGTATTTGATGTGAGTTTATTTTTTTATATTTTAGTCCCCGATCCTTAATGAAAAATTTCTTAATAAGATGTTCAAAACAGAAATGTATTAATTCTTTTTTATGGAATGCATTAACAAGAAAATAATGTCATTCTTTTGTGTGAGAAATTTAAAAATAGCCGGATTTACCATTGGTCGTTGAAAAATAGCCAAGTTTCAAAAGTCATCAAATTTAGCTACTTTTTATGTAAAGAGAAATCTGAGCGAAAACACTGTTCAAAATCCGAAAAATACGCCCGCAAATTATATGGGAGTTCCAACGTAAGTATGCTTGAACTCCCGCATATTTTACGAGAGTTCCAGGATAACTATGTTGGAACTCCCGCAAATTTTATGGGAGTTCAAGTATAATTATGCTGGAACTTCCGCAAAATTTACGGGAGTTCCAGCAAGTATAATTGTCCAGTATAATATATTGGAGTTTGGAGCACTGGTGCTCAAGTCTCCCGCAAATTTTACAGGAGTTAGCAAAGTATACCGGTCCAGCATAATATGTTGGAGTTCGTACACAAATGCACCAGAACTCCCGTAAATTATACGGGACCGGTCCCTGTTGTAACAAAATAGAGGCTATTTTTCATTGACTTGGTAATGCTGACTATTTTTGATTGACTAGTGTGAAAACTGGTTATACCATGATATTTTGACTTATTTTGTGGTATATACAAACAATATGGAGATGAGTGCTTCTTACAGAACCCATCATACCCGCCCAACCAGCACATATTTGAGCTCTAATCCTTCAAACAATACTACTAATATTTCCATTCTATTGACGCTAAAGAACGCACTAATCAACTAACTCGATCATAATATAGTCATAATGCCAGGGCTAGAAGACTAATTAATATTGCAAGTTTACAGCTCTTCCATATATAATTCCAATGAGTCTCTCTTTCACGATCAACATGAGTCACTTTTTCAAGGACTCAAGACAAGCTCATGTTTCATGTACTAAGAGCAGTGGCGTAGCCAGAATTTTTCCTAAGATATTGAAGACGTCTAAGAGGTTGTGCCGGCTTTCTGGGGATCATGATCATCAAGTTTCTGAGCCATGGGCATCCGTGGAGGGTATGATCAAATGTGATGCAAATTATGTTCCATTGACACCCATAAGTTTCTTGGAGAGAGCAGCAAATATTTTTAGTGATAGAACTTCAGTTATCTATGGTTCCTCTGTGACATACACTTGGGAAGAGACCTATGCTAGGTGTATAAAGCTTGCTTCTGCTTTGGTTCAGTTGGGGATTTCTCGTGGTGATGTGGTAAGATTTTATGTCAACTTGTTCATGATATATCCCATTAAGAAATGATTTTAATTCTGTGTAATTTAAGATGTTAACAATGTTACATGGCAAGAAATTTTGCTATTAATTTGCTATTTAACAAAAAAAAAAGGGAAATTATATGGCAAAAGCATATTTCAAAGTCGGATTTAAGTTATATATATAATGACATCATAAAGAATTTTTACTATAAAGTTACCAACAATTACCTTTTAATTAAGTAATTAACCTTATTGCCTAAATATTTTTTTAATGCATAAAACTTAAACTCTCTTAATTGAAAAAGAAAGATTCCCAGTTGTTACCGACCTTCTTCCGTGTTTTAGGCTTTTTTATCCAATATGACACTTTAATCATGTTTTAGAGGCCCGAATGCTTATTATTCCTGCCTCCTAAATTTCTTTATATCAAAGGATGATGAACCATATTATCTTACGTTTCTTAAATTATGTAATGAGTCGTGTTTGAATTAGGACCATACATTGAGATTCTTTTCTCCTCATCGCTAGCTAGTTGGGATGCTATTTCTCTTCTCCATTTACACTTTTGGTTTTTAATCAATTTCTCATCATATATTGAGTAAGTAATAATGACACAAGCACTTATATTATTTACTTTCTCATATTTATAGATTTCAAATTCTTCCTGTAGGTTGCAACACTAGCCCCTAATGTTCCAGCAATGCAAGAGCTGCATTTTGCAGTACCAATGGCTGGAGCAGTTCTTTGTACATTAAACACACGACTTGATTCAGCTATGATATCAACACTGCTAATGCATTCAGAAGCAAAAGTCATATTTGTTGATCAACAGTTGCTCCAACTTGCTCAAGGAGCAATTTCTCTTCTTGCTATCAAGAAAACACAACCACCTCTTCTTGTTATAATCTCTGACAATATTGACAACTCTAACACTTATGAATATGAAAGTCTCCTCAAAAGTGGCCATAATGATTTTTCTATAAGGTGGCCAATAAGTGAATTTGACCCTATTAGCATTAACTATACTTCTGGAACAACATCAAGACCTAAAGGAGTTGTTTACAGTCATAGAGGTGCATATCTCAATTCTATTGCCACATTTTTGCTTCATGAGATGAGTTCATTACCTATTTATCTTTGGACTGTTCCAACATTTCACTGCAACGGATGGTGCCTCGTCTGGGGTCTAGCTGCATTTGGTGGCACTAATGTTTGTCTAAGACATGTATCTGCAAAAGAAATATTTGAAAGTATTTCATTGTACAAGGTGACATATATGGGAGGGGCACCTACTGTCTTGAACATGATAGTGAATTCGTCGCCGTGTGACCGGAAGCCACTTCCACACAAGGTTAAGATTATGACAGGGGGTTCCCCACCACCTCCACAAATCCTTTCCAGAATGGAGGAGTTGGGATTTGGAGTAAATCACTTATATGGACTAACAGAGACATATGGTCCAGGTACAAGATTAATTTCACGTATGATCACTGAACTTAACCTACTGTAAAAGTTAAGTCACAAAAACAGTTCTATGACTTTCTTGTTGTCATTGGTAAAGTTCAGTTACATTATCGTGACAAAAACAAATTTGTGATTTTACTGTGTAGTTGATAAAATTCGATGATAATACGTGAAATAAACCTTTCAGGTACATATTGCTTGTGGAAGCCTGAGTGGGATTCTTTGCCTCCAGATGAAAGATTTACACTGAAAGCAAGACAAGGAGTGCAACATCTTTGTTTGGAGGAAGTTGATGTAAGAGATTCTGCCACCATGGAGAAGGTGCCGGCGGATGGTGTGACAATGGGAGAAGTTATGTTTAGAGGGAATACAGTAATGAGTGGTTATTTGAAAGATGTCAAAGCAACAGAAGAAGCTTTTAGAGGTGGATGGTTTCGAACTGGTGATCTTGCTGTTAAACATCCTGATGGTTATATAGACGTTAAGGATCGGTTAAAAGACATCATAATCTCTGGTGGAGAAAATATAAGCACAGTTGAGGTGGAAAGAGCTCTGTATAGACATCCAGCAGTGTTTGAAGCAGCAGTAGTCGCACGACCAGATAACCACTGGGGACAGACACCTTGTGCATTTGTGAAGTTGAAGGAGGGATTTGATGTTAGTGCTAAAGAAATTATCAACTTCTGCAGGGATAATTTGCCTCATTACATGGCACCCCGGACAGTAATCTTTCAAGATCTCCCTAAAACATCGACCGGAAAGATACAGAAATTTATCCTAAGGGAGAAAGCAAAAGCCTTGGGCAGTCTATTCTGAACGAAATGAAGCGGCAGGACAGGGACTGACTTTATGAAGTCATCTGCTAAATAGTCTGTGGATCATTCTTTCATGCCAATAAGTTCAATACTGGACTGCTGGTAATAACACTCATTTCTACTTTATATTATGTTCCAGCAAGAGAAATGATCGGTACCATAAATTGGGATACACTGCAATAATACAGGTTAACTATAGTAATAGTGTAACCGTAATTAGACTATCAGGTCATTAAAAAAGTAACTACGGGTAATCAACCATAATTAATGGAAGTAATAACTTCAAAAATAAAATTTGATTACACTGTCAATGAATATAAATAAAATCCAGAAAAAAAAAAGAAACTTTCTAGCTATGCAGATTGAAAATGAGATTATCCACTCATGAATTGTGTTTTATTTTTATTTTTCTATTCTACATTTTCTCGCTAAACTTCAAGTTGTCTGTTCAATTTGATCTACACATATTAGAAACAGACCAAGATTTTTCTTCCGTTTATTTATCAAACGAAATTTACAGGTATCTCTGGCTTCAAAAGATACAAAATTTGTAAGAAAAATAGAGGCTATGAAGTCCTAAGGTTTGAGTAGAACAGTACCATATGATTCTACTCCAGGTAGCTAAAGTTGCAAAAATTTTACACCACAGCTGATCTATGTTGGCTATGTTGTTCAATAGTAGCTCCATTGCCTTAAGCTTTAACTTCATTTGAAAAGCATGCAGCCTCAAATCTCAAAGCGTTCCTATGATATTGCAACCTAGAAATGAAGGAAGATAAGAAAGTGGAACTCATGAGAAAAGATGCACATGAAAAGACTGCATAAATTTGGCGTTAATGGAAGGCGAAAGTACAAATAATTCCAATGTTGCATAAGAAGGTAATGGCAATGCAGTAAGGGGTCATTTGGTTTGTGGGATAAGTTATAACAATTTTGGGATAAATGCTGGGATTATTTTATCCCGCGTTTGGTTGAATTTTCCATTTCGTGATAAGCAATTCTAGGATTATTTATACCACAATTATGGTATTATTTTTATACCAACATCATAACAAACCTTGGATAAAACACCAAAATGAAAGATTCCCTTCTCCAAAGCTCTTCTACCAAGGTCCTTTAAAAATCAAAGATTAAAATAGGAAATAAAAGTTTTTCCCAACTTATCTAGTTTGAAACAAAACACATGTTTATATTATATTCCATATCTCCCATTTTCAGTCCAATGAAACAAACATCTATCGATAAAAGTATGTTCACTAAACAGTCCTGTCATTACCTGATCTCCATATTATAATCCCATCACCATAATCCTGTATAACTTATTCACCAACCAAACGACCCTAATAGGTACGCTTGCAAGCAGAAGGATTTTTCTTCTTACTGCTACATAGAGGGGCAAATCAGTAATGGAGCCACATGGCCTAAAGGTGATCAATTGATCCCCTTTGTCAGAAAATTAAACTGTGTATAGGTGAAATTTCTTTTATGTATATATATTGATTGTTGAATTCCATTAACACAATAATGAAGGCTACCAGAGTGAGACGAAGGGGGTTCAAATAATGCTTTAGGTCATGGTTCGACTCCTATAATTAAACCCCCTTTCTTCTCCCTCGCCCCTAATGCAGCAATACAAGTATTAAAGCAGTTCATATTTTTGCCAAGTATCCGAGATCCTTCTTCAATTGCCAGAATCTTGTTACAATTTCAATTTCATCTTTTTGGGGCTGGGGTGGTAGGTAGGGGTGGAAAGAGGTGGATGTGGGTTGCATGTGTTATACTGATTCCAGCATTCATGTCATTCTATCTAGAAGTTAAAATTTTAAAGAGAAGCCAATACATCATGCTGTGACCTGACTAGTGAACCATATTGAAAGTTAAAGTCAACTGACCTCATTTTCTTGTGAGTCCTGTAAGAACCACCATGGACCATTCTTCGCTGATAATCTAAAATAGAAACATGAATTAAGAATTATGCAAACAGAGTGAAGCAATGGTCCTGGATGGAAGGTACTTCAGAATGTAGAATCTAACAAAATATTCACTTTCCACAGAACATATTGTTAAACCAAAAGGCCCTTGACTATGGCTCTTATTTATATTTTAGAAAAGATGATGCTCTTGTCAGCGTGTTGTAGATTCAACCAGTCAACCCGGCCCTACCCTAAAACACCCAAAGAAAATTGCAGATTTGAAAAGTAACTAAAAAGAAAATGTTGGCCTTCATTTCTTTTGTAAGAGAGATGCATATAAATGTGGAAATAGTGATCCAAAGAGATGGTGGGGGACGAGTTCACTAGATTTACGGGGAATTTGACATTTTAGAAGGCTTCTAAATGCCAAGAAGTCGAGAATAATCAAACAGGTCTAGGTTTGAGATTGTAAGTACCTAATCAACATATAGTAGTTTATTTAGTAGTTAAATTACCTCATGAAACCAGCCACAGAGCGCAATCCCATGAAAATAGTCAAACCCGACCAAACTCCTGGAAGACCAATTATAGGAGTAGCATAAAGCAGAAACAATGAAGAGAGTGCACCCACGATCATCTACAAATTGTGAGGAAACGTCAGTACAAAGTTCGTATTTTCTTTTAATTATTCCACCATTTTTATAGAGGTTGCTTACCATGGAGATAGCTGCAAATGGGTAATCTGAAACACCATAGTGGAGCCCATCAAAGATATAGGCTAGAGCATTAAGGGGTTGACTGGCACTGACAAACTGTAAGAAATTCAAAATGCTGAGGAAGATGCAATGAAAGGAACACATAAACTAAGTGCAGAATAGATAAAGCATACCAGTAAACCAGATCTAACGATATCTAGAACTTGAGAGTCGTTTGTGAAGCACTTCGCAAAAGAAGGAAAGGACAGACCCAAAATAATGGCTAACAAAACCCCAGTAGCTAATCCAGTCTGAAAATACCAAGTCCACTTTGTTAAAAACTTAAAAGAGATTAAACAAAAAGAAGATAATAAGGAGAGAGAGAGAGAAGAAAACAGGAAACAGCTAAGGATGTCTCGACTTTTTTCCATCTAGGAGAGCTATAAGATGCAAAAAAAAGTCTATCTAACCTTTAAAGCTACATGTGTGATCAATTTAACTCGGCTGTAGTCCCGTCTTGCAAAAGAACTTGCAATGAGAGCCTGCAAAATGAAAAACGAAACTCTATGTTTGTCATACAGTAAAAGTCATAAAGATTTCTTCAATGAAGACATATACTCGTCATGCTTTGATGTTTTGCAGAAGATATCGACAGGATTAGAACCACAAACAAAGCAAAATGTTAAATGGAAATACAAGATTGGACTTCGCAGTGTAGACAGATTTAGGTGTAATTTCAACAAAATGAAATTAAACAAAATGGTTTACTTATCGAAATAAAAAGCAGGTTTATTAGCTAATATATTCAACTGAAGTCTGTTGAGAACTACTGACTGGTCCAGTGTCTTTGTAGTTATGATGAAGACCTAAAATGTTCCAAAGAAAACTTTAACATCTAAATTGAAATTACTGAAAATGTTCCATGCAGGTTTATTAGCTCATAAATTCAGTTATCATTGTTTCCATCATCAGTATGCAAATGTAATTGCAAACTCATTCATAATGGAAACTAATGAATAAAGAGAGGGTAAAATATGCTAACCTGACCAGATGAAGCTTGGGCATCTGCCAATAGCGAGGCAGACAACCATACTTGCAGGCATATCTGATGGGCCGCCATGGGTATTGCTCCTAATCGAGCCGCCATTGATGTGCTCAAAGTTACTGTAAGAACAGCAGCTAGAGTTCTCCCAAGAAGAAAACCACCTAATGCCACATGAAAGTTCGAAACTTACTCCACACAGATACTAACACGAGAGATTCAGACTCTCCAATATTAAACGGACTAGTTTACTTACAGGAACATCATTTTTGATGAATTAATCATCAGAACAGCTAATACTAGAAATTCAACATCAAAGTAGAAAGAATTAGATCATGTTATGAAGCTTTTTGATTACTTTTTTGTTTTTTCCTAGAATTTCCAGAAGTTTCAACTACAGTGAAACTCACATGAAAGCATCACTGCTAGTATATTGGAACATCTTTTCCTCAAGTAACTAAGCTTCTAGCTCAAGTAGTTGTTTACAACTCTTATGGCAACGACTGTAACTATAATCTGAAGTCTGAAATTTTCTGAGAACAGGCTTGTTTAAGCTAAACTAAGGTACTGGGAGCAGCGGTTAAATGAATGTCTTGTTTTTTCTTGATTATCATGCACCAACATAGTAAGTCATATACAACAGCTTGGACAATTTGATAGAAAAACTCGTACAAAGGGATTAATTAGCTCAACAAAAATCACTTACCAGATTTTAAATAGCCACCAAACTGCAAGTTTTTAATGCTTGGCAGCAGCAATACAGTCTTTTTATTAAGATGCCATAACATCAAAATGGCCACAATATATCTGCAATTTAAAGTGATTAGATTTACTTGCCAGATGTTGTTATGGAAAAACAAAGTAGAACTTTCCAGGAACATACTGAGATAAGACGGTAGAAATGGCTGCACCAGTTATGCCCAGTTGAAAAATATACATGAAGATGGGAAAGAAAAATACAGCTGACAGATTCCCTAACCCTGCAACATCCACACATTTTCCACCAGTTAAAGTTAGAGAAAAAAATTGAAGGATATTGATAGAATGGCTAGCTATTCATATCTTCACTAAAATAAAATGCATGCTCAACTAACAGAGCAAGTCAGTTTAGCTTCTTTCACGTGGAGAAATATTCTGAGGAAGTTTCTTCTTAGTGACACTACAAACCAAAAAGGTAAAATACATCTTTGCCAAGAGCTATTTCTTTTCAGATATAGCTCAATATAAATTTTCTGTTACAATGTTTTTCTACGATTGATTAGTACATGACTTGACGCTCAACATGTCATTTCATAGAATAAAAGCAAACTAGGTCCTCTAGCGGAGACATATTGTAATAACATATCTACAATCCCATAAATTTAGTACACACATTCATCTACTGATTGCAAACTGCCATTTGAAGGCATGCAATGAAGCAGACAGCAACTTCCTCAAGATGAATGTTAGCAGAAATGCAACGTACACAAAGGCATTAAATGAAAAAGAAAAGGTTGGTTGAGTTGGGCCAGGGAGTTGTATTTTGTATAAACCAAATAGGTTAACACCTAAATTGTAAAACTCTTCTCTTGAATATTCTACCAATAGTTTAGAAGACTTGCCTAAACATATTACAGGGGTCCTTGTGTCCTTAAAACCACGAAAGATGCCTTGCACAGCCAGATAAAGCACTACAGCTGGAGCACCAAGCGCTCTAAGTTTAAGAAAATGCTCTGCTGGAATACGCATGGTTGAATCCTGTTGAAAAAGGTTCAAAGCAAACTAGTTATCATAATCAAATTTCAATCAGCAAGCATATATGCCGGTCAGATGGGCAAGCACACAAGCTTAAAATATAATAGCATTTAAACAACACATCAAGCTATTCAAATGCATTTCAGTGAGGATTATTTACCGTTGATAAACCCATGATGCTAAGAAAGGGTCCAGTGCCCAGATACATTGCTGCGGCTTCAATCAAACCAATTCCAGCAGATAAAACTAAGGCAGTGGAGACAGATGGAAGTGCCTTTCTTCCAGCTGTTTCAGGAAACACTTTGCTGTTTCAGAGGCAGTGCTAATTAAATAACGTTAATCTATTACTCCCTCCATTTTATCTGAACCCTTTTGCTTTTCGAGATTCAAACTATGTAAACTTTGACCAAGATTTTGAAATGCATTTTTACATCATATTGACGTGAAAAAAAATGCAACTTATAGTATCTTTCGTATAGTTTTTGAATGTCCAAATTGTAACTTTAAAATATTGAGTTAATTTAATCCAATTTAGCTTCAAAGATTAGTCAAATTGACTGTCGAAAATCGAAAAAGGTTAACATAAGTTGGGAACGGAGGGAGTAATTATTTACCATCTGTATAGATATATAGATAAATATGTGACTGTGAATATGTGTAATCTAAGAAGTGACATGCTTATAAGGAGATCCCCCTTTAGCACCTATGCAAATTTACCAGCAGATGAATCCTCATCAGCATACTTGGAGATGTCTTCTGCCACGAATGATGTTGCCACACTCAGGAGAGGGATGTTGAACACCTTCGATATTATGTTAAAGATTGATACAGAAATGCCAGCTGATGCCAACTCCAATGCACCTTGAATCAAAGCAAAGAACTTGTCAGGTATGAAGTGGATTCCACTATCTCCAACAAACATTTTTATCTACAGAAATACTGCAACAATTAAAAAAATAATACAAAGATTAAGTTAGGAAAATGATGTATGCGCGAAACAAAAAAGTAAATTGGCAAAAAGTTTGAAGGACCATTCAATAAAATCTTCAAAATCCAAGCAAGAATCTTGTGGAACTCTCGTTTCTCTGTAAAGAATTTAACAAAGCAATTGCTTGAAAGAATGCACTAAATTTTGAAGTTCACAGAACAAAATCAACAGGAAGACTGAAGTTTTCTGTCTTAAATTTATTTCTCAGAATAAGTTAGGAAGCTCAACCAAAGCAGTAACCAGCATTGCGTGACAAATAATATCAAGTGAGATCAATTAATGAGTGCATTTAGCAACAAACAAAGAAACCATTCTCAAAGGAGAGAAATACATCAAGCTATAACAGGATAATGCTAGCAATATAATGTAGTAAATGGGGGCAGAAGCATAAACAAAATGGAAGATCGGACAATAACTAACCCATTCGTCCAATATAAGCTGTCTCCATTAGTTGTGCCAGCGGTTCAATTGCTTGACCAGCAATAGCAGGCAAAGAAAGCATTATAAGCTCGGTTTGTACATCCTGAGCTGGGAATTGTTCAGTAGAAGTTCCTGGCAATGCACTGAGGCATAGAACTTAGAAATTTCCTATCACACTCTCACACAAACATATCTTTTTGTGATGGTAACCAATGCATAAATTATACAGTCAAACAAAGATATAGCAAAAGATGAACACTATTTGATTCCCCTATGTAAGTGTAGCATCTCCAATCGCACAAAAGAGTTTTCCACACAGAAGTTCCTAAAAACAGATTAGCATGGAGGCTTTCAGATCTTTACATCCTAGCCTTTGTTAATCAAGCATGATCAATAAACTTTACCTGTAAGGTTGTAATAGTACAGCCACATTCCACAAAATTATCTTTTCTCACAAAATTAAACTAAATGAATTTTACCTATGTCACAAAATCATTTTTTTGTCACATTAAAACAGCCTCTTGCGGCCCTTCCCCGACCCTACGTTCCATTAAGTGCAAACAAATGAGGCCTTAGTCTACCGGGGCTGCCTTTTTAGTGACAAAAGCTAGTGTTATAAATTTAATGCTAAGATGGAAATCTTACATTGCTCCTTCAGTTAAGAGTTGGTCTCTAGTTGAGCCAAATTTTTCTTCAAGATTAGAAGAATCTACAGAATGTTCATCATTCACTAATCCACAATTCTTAACAACATTGTCCAATCTCGACCTCTTCGCAAATCTTGATCCAAGATAATTATTCCTTGTTGAAGTCTTAACTAGAAAAACTTTCTTTAAGGTTCTTCTTGCACATTCACTACTACTAGTTCCAACCTTTACTGCACCTGAGAGCTTAAGAGCTGCCATTTTAGCTCAGCAACAACAAATTCTGCAAAATTCAAACACCCAGTTAATGTTTTACTCCAAAATCCATCTTCATAATCACTTCTTCTGTAACTTCAGTTCAAGATTTCAATAAAAGCTAAACCAACAATGAAGAGGGAGAAATACATAGAAACCCTGATAAATTCGATACTGTAAAAGGGAAAATATCCGAAAGGAAAAGTACCTGAAAGGTCAATCTGAAAAGAGCATCAGTAGAATCTAATAAGGTGAAGACATTCTTGGATTAATGGATTCTTGAATAGTGGGGGAGTATCTTTGCTGTTAATGAGCTAATAATTGTATAGGTAAACGTGCTTATATAGCAGCAATAGTAATATTATACTGATTGCATATCATGGGTTGGTGAAGTTGCGGAGGAAAATGAAAAGAAAAGAGGTAGGTGGAGTCTCTTCAATTCACTCGCGCCCAAATGTGTTAAAAGAGGCTTCTGTCAGCTAAATTTAATACATTTTTTGTTCTTAAATCAATTAAAACTTTGTGAAAACTTACACAAATGTATCAATAAATCTCAACTTACCAACCTCTAGCCCCATTAGTCATAGGCTTACCAAAACTAGCCAACAAAAATTGAAAAATCAAATAAATAAGGTTCTTTCTCTCAAAGAATTACATGCAAAAATCACCTTTCATTTTTTTAAGCGTGATTAGCAATATTAGATACAAGACGGAAAGGAAAATTCATGGACGAGGTAGCAAATAAGGTGATAAAATACAAAAATTTATACAATATTCCAAAAGTCTAAACAAAAAAGAAACTTTTTCAATGGGTATAGTTGAGATTCATTGAAAATATATAGATAAGTCAATCTAAAAAATTTGATGAAGATTGGAGGTGATTTGGACTGGTTTTGTATCAAAATTCGTAATTAAATCGAGTTCAAAAAGTCTTCTGCGATACACGTATCACGCATGTATCTCGCACACACATATACATGAATATACATGTGATACACAATTGATACAAATATGATACATATGTGATACACAAATGATACACATACCCTTTTTTCATGTTTAGCTTTTACTTTGAATTTTCAAATCAAACCACCTCAAAACTTTACCAAATCATTCCAAAACTGAGACTCAAGCTCCTTAAGTTGTGCTCAATCTATTCTAATAACACCCACTCAAAATAAAGTAAAAATTTGAATTTTTTTTTTTGCTACAAATAACTAATTGGCTAATTTGGCTAATATTAGTAATATTTTATCAATTGGCCATTTTTTGTAATGGGCTACTTATAAATGGACATATCTGGTAATTTCCCTAATACTTTACTCTTAACTCTATGCCATATTTTATCTTTTGTGGGTGGGTGGGTGGGGCGGTGGAGTATCATGAAATTATAGATATGAGTGATACTTAACATTAGCTACATATTGACAATTTAAAACTTTAATCCGAACTCTATACCATGTTTTATTTTGTGTGTACATATGTGTTGGGAGTGTTACCTTACCATATTTTATTTCATACGTCAAGTACATCGTAAGTCAATTGGCATAAGCTCGAATATGAGATCATTCTTGAGATTATACAAAATTAATCATGTTACGTTAGAGGGTACAAAGGTCTAAGACCATGATCATCAAGTACTAAGAGGGTTAGAAGTTGAATGAGTCAAAGAAAAACGCCGACAAGTTGGAAATGTTATAATCGGTATCTTTGGGGTAAGACTAGGAGTTCTTAACATACAAAGAAGATCATATTATGAGTTATTTGAATCATATAATATTCATATATTAAGTTTTAAAGTCAAGCGAATTGTAAAATAAAAGACGACAAAAGTTGTTGCAAGTTGCGTTCATAATATTAAAAATTTCGATTTTATGTTACTGAAATTTTCTGTCAATATACGTGGCATTACAGGATGATCCACCCACCAAATTGAAGATCTACGAGTTTATTTTCCAACACATTAAACCGTTCGTCGATACGACGTCGGAGTAGAGAGACATTCGTATTTTTGTGAGACTACACAAGCAGCTCTCATTCGGAACCACAAAGGCGGTGGAAGCTTATCCTATTATACAAAGTGGTGGCCTTTGTCTGCAAGTCTCATTTTTTTACCAAAACCAGACCTCCAGGCACTTTTAAACTCTCTTTAAGCATATCGTAAAGGTTCATACACAAATCCAAGGCCAAACCACCTAAGTTCTTTATTAAAAGTGTTGTAGAAGTGGTGGAGATCACTTATATAATGTTGTTGATGAGTTGTATGTTCTTTCAAGTTTAAGGAGAGATGATCTTGGAGTTTTTCTTATTGTTTAAAGGTAAGCTCCTCTTCTCCTATATGAGTTTGATCATATCTAAGCCTTAGCTAGGTTGTTTGGTTGAGATGTTGCAAGATAAAACTCGGAAGTTGTTTGTGATGTTCTTGAGATATGTTGGATTGTCTAATGTTGTTTTTATGATGGATATAAGGCTGGAAACTATATAAATGTGGTTTTTTGTGTGCTGAACATTTTGGATGATCTAATTATGTTAGTTGTTATAAGTTGTAAGTTGAAGAGTAAATGATGAAAGCAACTTGTTGAGTATATTGTATGACATGTTGACAGTATTCTTGGTATGTGTAATTGTTGAAGGTGGTGCTGAGACTACAAGGTAAAACCTCTCTTCCTCTCTACGTATGCATATATATATTGATGTTGTAGTTATACTTAGTCATTTTACGATGGAAGTAATGGACGAATGGTGTATTTGAGTCATATATTGTGTTATATGGATTTATTGAGCTGGTTTGGTTGTTTAAAGTGGCTGGAAATTGTTGGAGTAACTTGAGCATATTGTCGTTGTTGTCATTGATATGTGTTTTGAAAGAAAGAAAGAAAATATTGGAGAAATATGTTTGAGAATCGTAGCACAAGAGTATACTCTGGAAAGTATGAGACTGAGCAAGATTTAATCTAATTATACTCAATTTACAGACTTTCTAACCAAAATTTTCCATTTTTTTTCGTTTAACCTTGAACTGGTCCTTTTAGGTGATCTTAATCATCCCTAATTCCAACATGTTCCTCTCAAAGTGATCTCTACTTAAGGCTTTTGTGAAGATGTTAGCAATTTTCTTGTCAGTAGCACAAAACTCCATAGTGGTCAAGCCTTTCTCAAAGTTGTCCCTAAAAAAATAGTGCCTAACATCTATGTGCTTAGTTCTATTATGATGAATTGGTTTCTTTGTCATACTAATAGCACTAGTGTTACCACAAAAAAAAATAGGGATGCAACCAACTTCAATACCAAAATCCATCAACTGCTGCTTGATCAACAACAATTGAGCACAGTCATGAAGCAGCGACAACATACTCAACTTTAGCACTAGATAAGGCCACTAAATTTTGCCTTTTAGTAGCCCATGACACAAGACATGAACAAAGGAAGTGTGCCATACCTGGGGTGCTCTTCCTATCCACAAGTAAACCTGCATAATCAGCGTCAGCATATCCCACTAGGTTAAAATTACTATCTTTTGGATACCAAAGGCAAAGGTTAGTGGTGCCTTTCAAATATCTCAATATTCTCGTTACATTAGTCAAGTGGGGCTCTTTTGGATTTTCTTGAAATCGAGCAAAAAGACCTACACTGCACACAATGCCATGTCTGCTAGTAATGAGATATAAAAGAGAACCAATCATTCCCCTATACAACTTCTAATCAATAGATGAACCAGGTTCATTTATATCCAATTTCATGGATGTTGCAATAGGAGTGTCAATTTCCTTAGATGTTTCTTCATGGCTTTGTTACTAAGGAATAGGTTCATTGACAAGTTCCCTCGAGGTTTGAGGATCAGTTCCTATCTAGTCAATTCCCCTGTCATGTTGCCCTGTGTGGAAGGACCTGTTCCATCACATGTTCCTTCCTGTGATGCTTCTTCATACTGGACTATGGTTTCACCATTTGAATTTCTTATCAGCCCAATCTCTTCATTATCTTGTTCCTGCTTCTCAGAAAAAATGTTAGTTTTAAATAAAATATACATTTTTTTTCTACACACATTGTTTTTTACTGTATATTTTATAAGCTTTACTATATGAAGAATATCCCAAGAATACTCCTTCATCCCTTCTGGGATCATACTTACCTAGGGAGTCTTTGCCAATATTGTGCACAAAGCACTTGCATATAAATGCCTAAGATAGGATATATTTAGCTTTCTCCTTTTAAGTGACTCATAGGAAATCTTCTTGACAAGAGGTCTAGTCATGCAACTATTTATGATGTAGCATGCAGAAATTGAGCAAGCTTAGCATTTTCAAATTTAGTTCCATGATCAGACCTAATTGATGCAAGTTGATTACCTAGTTGTTTATAAATTTTTCTAACAAAAGAAGTAAACATGTCAAATGCTTCAACTTTATATGTTAAAAATAATTTCCAAATAAACATAGAGTAATCATCAACAAGCACTATCACATATATTTACCACCCCCGCTTAATGTTCTCATTGGACCACAGAGATCTATATAGACCAGTTCCATCGTTCTGGTGGTGCTTACCACTTTCTTGCATTTAAAAGAGGATCTTACCTGCTCCCCTCTTACACAAGCCTCACAAACTTTGTATTCCTTGAACTTAATGTTAGGCAGCCCTATCACCAGATCCTTGGAAACTAATTTGTTAAGTTGACTCAGACTTTCATGTCCAAGTCTTTTGTGCCAAAGGAGAGGATCATTGTCCAACACACTTAAGCAAGTGAATTCATTTTTTGAAAGTGTGGACAAATCTATAATGCATGTATTGTTTACTCTTTTCCCTGCAAAACAATCTTGTGAGCGGTAAGATTAATCACAAAATATTTGGTAGAGGTGAATGCTACCAATTTACCTCTATCACATAATTGTGATTGTCTTATTAGGTTGTATTTTAGGCCATCTATCAAGTAGTCATTCTCAATAGAGTGAGAATCAGTCTTAGCTACCTTTCTATCCCTAGTGATCTCACTTTTCTTCCCATTTTCAAAGGAGACATTACCTCCTTTGAGGTCCTCAAGTGAAATGAACTGGTTCTTGCTTCCTGTCATATGCTTTGAGCAGCCACTATCCATGTACCATATTTGGTTGCTCCCTACAGTTGGACCCACAAAAGGAAATAAGGGGTAGTCTTAGGAACCCAAACTAGTTTAGGTCCCTTTCTATAGGCAAAAGGGTGAATCAGATTCTTTTTAGCCCAACCTGACATCCTATTTTTCCCTTGAACAAATTCTTTATTCTTTTGACTAGCCTTTTCTGTTGCAATACATTCAGATTTATAGTGACCAGTTTTACCACAGTGTGTGCAAATTATGTCCTCAGGAAGTTTGAGGTACTTGCTTTTGGGATCCCCCTTAGGTGCTGATGTCCTATAGCCAAGTCCTCTTTTTTTACTACTGTGGTGCTCTTGTTGCCAGGATAATGCATCAGAGGACTTATTCCATTTGCAATTTCTATCTAGTTCATGCTTCACCTTGCCTAAATCTTCTTTTAGGACCCTTATTTGCTCATCTCTTTTGTACAACTCATCTTTCATTTTTTCTAGATTTTCTTCTAAAGTGAGTTTTGAGTGATCATCTTTCTTTTTACATGTTCCTAATTTCAGTTTTAGATTTTCTTATCTAAGCTCTAGGACAGTGGTGTCATGTTCAAGAATCTGGTTCTTCGACTCAGCATTTTTACTATCGCTATCACTAGCCCTATGTTCCAGGTTTTTACACTTAGCTTTCAGAATCACACATTCCTTAGACAAATGTTCCTTTTCATTGTTTATAACCTCAAATTCATTAATGAAACCTAGAAGTAACTCAGATAACCTTTCTTCAGACAAAAAATTAATCTTGTCTTTGAGATGAATTATACTTACCTCAAATTCCTCATCGGAATCTCCAGTTACCATAAGTGCTTGTTCATCTCCATCCTCACCCTCTGAGTACTCATCTGAGCTTTCTCCCTAAGCAGCAACCATAGCCTTTGTTTATACTTTGTTCTTCTTAGGTTGAACATGTTCCTTCTTCTTGTTCCTGCGTTCAGCTCTTTCCTTTTTCCATTCAATTTCCCATTGAGGGCCGTTTTTTATATGGTGATCAGTCTTCCCGCACTTGTAACAACCCTCATTAGTTTGTTTTTCAGGAATCCTTAGTTTGCTGTAGCTTCCATTTCTTGAAGAACCATTTCCTCTAATTAGGTACTTCTTGAAGTCCTTTATGATGATGGTCATTTCATCCTTCTCTAGCTCAGCACCTTCAGTGATTCTGAATGCCAGGCTCCTTTCGTTTTTGGGTGCATCCATCTTTATGGTTTGCCTTCTAAGTTCATAGGTAGTGAAATCTCCAATTAGCTTATCCAGCTTAAGAGTGGCAATGTTCTTTGATTCCTGAATAGCAGTGATTTTGCTTTCCTAAGAAACTGGCAGAACCCTTGTCAAAATCTTCTCAACTTTATCTTATTCAAGAATAACCCTTCGAGGAGATTTAAGTTCATTTGTTAGTGTGGTGATTTTAGAAAATTACGCCCCAATCCCTAATTTAACTGTTCCCCTAAGTTCATTTCTGCTATTGTGGGTTGTCGGGAGAGTCGGTTCCGAAAATTTGAGCATTTTGGGACAATTAGTCCCTAAATAAGAGCTTTGAAGCTAGAAAACGGTCCGCAGCTGGAACAGTATCAAGACGATCTCGGAACGGAAATCCGATGGTTCCATTAGCTCCGTTAGGTGATTTCGGGGTTGGGAGCGCGTTCGGAATGTATTTTGGAGGTCCGTAGCTCAATTAGGCTTGAAATGTCGAAGGTTGAAATTTTGGCGAATCCGAACGATAGGTGAGATTTTGATCCGGGGGTCGGAATGGAATTCCGACAATTTCTGTAGCTTCGTTATGTGATTTTGGATATGTCCGCAAATTTTCAGGTCATGCGGACGTCGTTTGGTCGGGTTTTAGATCGAATGTGCAATTCGGAAAGTTTTAAGAAATTTAGGCTTGAATTCGATGTGAATTATGGGTTTTGATGTTGTTAGACGTGTTTTGAGGATTTGAGCAAGTTCGAATAAGGTATTAAGATGTGTTGGTATGTTTGGATGAGGTCCCGGGGGCCTCGGGGTGTTTTCGGATGGTTAAACGGGAGAAATTGTGGAAAATTGCAGGTTGGAATCCTGCTTCTGTTGTTTCCGCTCCTGCGGAATTTTGCACCCCTAGGATATTATGTGATAGTTGAAATGCCTTGTACGCGAGGTGACGGGCGTGTACATGCGGTGGTTGTTGTAACACACACTTTACTTGAATTGTCCGATTAGTGATATTCCTGCTCTTAGCTGATAAAAGCGTTACTTTTACCCGGTATTAGTTAGAAAAGCATGATTAGCTAGGATTCAACATGTTTAATTGCCTAGTTGATTTACTTGAACTTCTTGATAAATTGTGGGCACTAGTTTCGGTGAAGTTGTAATTTAACATATTATATTCTCTCTGTGTGTTTTCTTTATTTGATGTGTTGGTGGACTGCGGGTTCAATTCCGGAGATCCCAGGGCTGTGGGTTCGATTCCCAGAGACCCGGAGTGATATTGTTGGTGGACTGCGGGTTCGATTCCGGAGATCCTGAGCTATTGATATATTATTGAGATGTGGACTGCGGGTTCGATTCCCGGAGATCCCGAGGCGTGGGTTCGATTCCCGAGAGACCGGAGTGATATTGTTTGTGGATCGCGGGTTCGATTCCGGAGATCTCGTGTTATTGAGATATTATTGAGACATGGGTCGCGGGTTCGATTCCCGGAGACCCGGAGGTATCGAGAATGGGATTGTGGGTTCAATTCCCACGGATCTTGGATTTGTTTATTTGAGTTGGTTATTCGTTGTTAGGCTTAATCGTAGATAATGGCTTAGTATCATTTAAACTTGTTTATTTTGTTTCATCATTAAATTATTGTTTCTCGGTAGGGCCGGACCTACCTCGTCACTACTCCATCAAGGTTAGGCTTGGCACTTACCGAGTACCGCCGTGGTGTACTCATGCTACTCTTCTGCACACTTTTGTTGTGCGGATCCGGGTACATCAGAGGAGGCTCGTACTAGGTGATTCCGCAGCTTTCTGGGAGACTTCGAGGTATGATCTGCTACGTCCGCGGATCCGGAGGCTTCCCTCCTATTCTAGTATTACTAGTTGACATTTTTCTTCATTTCGTTGTTAGATACTCTTTACACATAGAGCCACAGTTGTATTTCCCTTTAGTCTGTGTTACCGTGGGGTTTCGGATCTTGGTAGTGTTTATTTATTGTGTGACGGATGTATGTGCCAAGTGGCACGGATTACATATCTTTTATGTTATTTTCCGATGTTTCTTATTTAAGTAATTATAATTTATAGATTCCGCAACGTGTTAGGCTTACCTAGTCGTGGGGACTGGGTGCCATCACGACATGTTCACGATTGGTGAACTAGGGTCGTGACAAGTTGGTATCAAAGCACTAGGTTCATAGGAGTCACGGGACACAGACCGGTTACTTAGAGTCTCGCTGATCGATACGGAGACGTCTGTATTTATCTACGAGGGGCTATGTAACTGCTTAGGAAACTCTTCATTTCTTTTGGATTCCTTGTCGTGCGACATTTTTGGCATCAAAAATCTAAACTACTGCTTTCTATTCTCTCACAGATGGTGAGGACACGAGCTAACCGCGATGATCAGGTACCCGCGCCCCCTGTTGTCGCCGTCAGAGGCCGGGGCCGAGGTAGAGGACGAGGACGCGCCCGAGGTGCAGCCACAGCACCCGCGCGCGCTGCCGCTGAGGTGCCACAGGTAGACCAGGTTGGAGCACAGGCACCTGGTACACCGACTACAGCTGCTACCACTCCAGCACTACAGAAGACCCTGGCTCAGTTCATGAGCATGTATACCACTTTAGCCCAGGCAGGACTGCTTCCTCTTGTTGCAGCTACATCTCAGGCCGGGGGAGGGGCCCAGACTCCCGTAGCCGTTACACCGGAGCAGCGTGTGCCAGTGGGACATGTTCCGGATGTTTTGGTTATGCCTCCTGCCGCCCCAGCACAACCAGGAGGTGGACCAGCTGCCTCCGAGGACGAGCAGCGTAGATTGGAGAGGTTCAAGAAATATGACCCTCCAGTGTTTAGTGGTCTGGTTTCAGATGATGCATTGGGTTTTCTAGAGGAGTGTCATCGTATTCTTCGTACTATGGGGATTGTGGAGACCAGCGGGGTTTCCTTCACTGCTTTTCGGTTTCGCGGGGCCGCTTATGATTGGTGGCGCACGTATGAGTTGGATAGTCCAGAGGAGTCTGCTTCATTGACCTGGACGCAGTTTTCAGATCTGTTTTTGAGGGAGTTTGTTCCACGGAGCCTTAGGGATTCTTGGCGCTCGGAGTTTGAGCGGTTGCGACAGAGCTCCATGTCAGTATCGGAGTATGCCATCAGTTTCACCCGTCTGGCCAGGCATGCGCCGGCCTTGGTAGCCACGGTTCGGGAGAGAGTGCGGAGATTTATTGAGGGCCGGATTCCGCCTATCCGATCCAGCATGGCCGGAGAGTTGGAGACGGATATATCTTATCAGCAGGCCGTGAGCATTGCCGGGAGGATCGAGAGTATGCTCGCAGAGAGCGGGGAGATAGAGAGGCCGAGAGGTCTCGTGAGTCGGGCCATTTCTGTGGTGCCCGCACTTCGGCGGCCGGTCGTTTTGGCGAGGGGTTATTCCGGTCGTCCGGTTCAACTCGGCATTGCCCGCGGCCGGTAGCACTCCGGGTCTTCCAGAGCACCGCGGGAGCCTTATTATGCTCCCCGGTTTCCGGTGCACCTCCCGCGCGGGGTCCTTCCGGGGGTCGGACTAGTGGGGTTGAGGCCGGTCGGTCAACAGCCACCGCGTCCTCTCGGAGCTTGTTTTGAGTGCGGGGATACTCGTCGCACTCGGTTGGGGAGTGCCCCGAGGGCGTGGGAGGGAGCACCTCGCCGGTCGTCGCGGCGTCGGCGTGGCTCTCGGGGTCGGCGGGCTATCGTTCCGGCTCCGAGTGCTATTCCACCTGCCCGGCCGGCCGGGGCGGGGGTCGGGGTTCCAGAGGCCGCCCTCGAGAGGGGGGACGGGCCGGATTCTATCGCTATTCCTCGATCGCGGCTGCGGGCTGTTGCATCGACTGCGTTATCGCGGGTATTATTGTGGTTAGTCACGGGGAGGCATCGGTTCTATTCGACCCCGGTTCCACTTTTTCATATGTGTCTTCTTACTTTGCTTCTCGTATGGGTGTGCCTCGGGATTCTTTGAGTGCCCCTATTTATGTTTCCACTCCGGTGGGTGATTCTTTGGTTGTGGACCGCGTATATCGGTCGTGTTTGATTACCATTTGTGATTTTGAGACCGGAGCGGATCTATTGCTGCTCGGGATGGTCGATTTTGATATTATTCTGGGCATGGGATGGTTGTCGCCCCATTATGCTATTCTTGATTGTCACGCCAAGACCGTGACGTCTGGCTATGCCGGGCATTCCACGTATTGAGTGGAGTGGTACTCTAGATCACACCCCTAGCCGTGTTATTTCTTTTCTCAGAGAGCTCAGCGTATGGTTGAGAAGGGGTGTGCTGCTTATCTAGCCTATGTGCGGGACGTCGGTGTTGACACTCCCTCTATTGATTCTGTTCATGTGGTACGTGACTTTGCTGATGTATTTCCAGCTGATCTTCCGGGCATGCCGCCTGACGGAGACATTGACTTTGCTATTGACTTGTTGCCGGGCACTCAGCCCATTTCTATTCCACCGTACCGTATGGCTCCTCCCGAATTAAAGGAGTTGAAGGATCAGTTACAGGAGTTATTGGGCAAGGGTTTTATTCGACCCGGTGTTTCGCCTTGGGGTGCTCCTGTATTGTTTGTGAAGAAAAAGGACGGTTCTATGCGTATGTGTATTGACTATCGTCGGCTGAATAAGGTTACAGTGAAGAACCGGTATCCTTTGCCCCGTATTGATGATTTATTTGACCAGTTACAGGGCGCACATGTGTTTTCTAAGATTGATTTGCGCTCTGGGTATCACCAGCTGAAGATTCGGGAGCCAGATATCCCGAAGACTGCCTTCAAGACCCGGTATGGTCACTATGAGTTCCTCGTGATGTCTTTTGGGTTGACTAATGCCCCAGCAGCATTTATGCATTTGATGCACAGTGTGTTCAGGCCTTATCTGGACTCGTTCGTGATTGTCTTCATTGATGATATTCTAGTATATTCTCGGAGCGGGAAGAGCACGAGCAGCATTTGAGGATAGTGCTTCAGATCCTGAGGGAGAAGCAGCTTTATGCCAAGTTCTCTAAATGTGAATTCTGGTTGAGTTCAGTGGCATTTTTGGGCCACGTGGTGTCGAGTGATGGTATTCGAGTAGATCCGAGGAAGGTGGAGGCCGTGCAGAGTTGGCCCAGACCCTCCTCCGCTACTGAGATTCGCAGTTTCCTTGGTTTGGCGGGCTACTACCGTCGTTTCGTAGAGGGGTTCTCTTCGATTGCAGCACCTATGACTAGATTGACCCAAAGGGTGCCCCTTTTCAGTGGACAGACGAGTGTGAGGCGAGCTTTCAGAAGCTCAAGACAGCTTTGACTTCGGCCCCTATATTGATGTTGCCTACAGGTTCGGGGTCCTATACCGTATATTGTGATGCCTCACGAGTTGGACTCGGTGCGGTATTGATGCAGGACGGTAGGGTGATTGCCTACGCGTCGAGACAGATGAAGGTGCATGAGAAGAATTACCCTGTTCATGATTTGGAGCTAGCTGCCATTGTTCACGCCTTGAAAATTTGGCGTCATTATTTATATGGGGTTCCTTGTGAGATCTACACTGATCACCGGAGCTTGCAGCACTTGCTTAAGCAGAAGGACCTGAATATGCGTCAGAGGAGATGGTTGGAACTACCGAAGGACTATGATATTACTATTCTCTATCATCCGGGCAAGGCTAATGTGGTTGCTGATGCCTTGAGTCGTCGGGCAGAGAGTTTGGGGAGTTTGGCATATCTACCGGCTTCGGAGAGGCCTATGGCGATGGATGTTCAGGCTTTGGCCAGGCAGTTGGTAAGACTGGATCTTTCGGAGCCCAGCCGGGTTCTAGCTTGTGTGGTTTCTCGGTCTTCTCTATTTGACCGCATCAGGGAGCGTCAGTTCGACGACCCTCATTTGCTTGTCCTTCGGGATAGAGTTCGGCGTGGTGATGCTCGAGATGTTACCATCGGGGATGATGGAGTTATGAGGATGCAGGGGCGCATCTGTGTGCCCAATGTAGATGATCTTCGAGAGCTGATCCTAGCAGAGGCCCATAGATCGCGGTATTCCATCCATCCGGGTGCCGCGAAGATGTATCAGGACTTGAAACAGCATTACTGGTGGAGGCGGATGAAGAGGGATATAGTTGATTATGTTTCCGGATGCCTCAACTGCCAGCAGGTGAAGTATGAGCATCAGCGTCCGGGTGGATTGATGCAGCAGATTGAGATTTCCGAGTGGAAATGGGAGCGCATCACCATGGACTTTGTATCTGGACTTCCACGGACTATTAGGAAGTTTGATTCTATTTGGGTTATTGTGGATCGGCCGACCAAGTCCGCCCATTTTATACCGGTGAGCACTACTTATTCATCGGAGCGACCGGCGGAGATCTATATCGAGGAGATAGTTCGGCTGCATGGTATTCCGATTTTCTATCATTTCGGATAGAGGCACCCGGTTCACTTCGCGGTTCCGGAGAGCCGTACAGCGCGGGAGTTAGGTACTCGGGTGGAGCCGAGCACGACATTTCACCCCCGGACCGATGGGCGGTCCGAGCGCACTATTCGGATTTTGGAGGATATGCTCCGTGCGTGCGTGATTGAGTTTGGAGGTTCGTGGGATCACTTCTTGCCACCGGCGGAGTTTGCTTATAACAACGGCTACCGGTCTAGTATTCGGATGGCACCGTACGAGGCCCATATATGGTAGGGTGCGAGTGCTCCCGTGGGTTGGTTTCGAGCCGGGCGAGGCCGGGTTGCTAGGTACTGATATGGTTGAGGAGGCTATGGACAAGGTCAAGGTGATTCAGGACAGACTTCGTGCGGCCCAGTCTAGAGAGAAGAGTTATGCGGACAAGAAGGTTCGCGATGTGGCTTTTATGGTTGGTGAGCGGGTTCCGCTTCGAGTCTCGCCCATGAAGGGCGTTATGAGGTTTGGGAAGAAAGGGAAGCTGAGTCCTAGATTTATTGGCCCTTTTGAGATTTTGAGGCGTGTTGGGGAGGTTGCTTATGAGTTGGCCTTACCTCCCGGCCTAGCCGGAGTTCACCCCGTATTTCATGTCTCCATGCTCCGGAGATACCATGGTGACCCGTCGCACGTATTGGATTTCACATCTGTTCAGCTAGACAAGGATCTTTCTTATGTTGAGGAGCCAGTAGCCATTCTAGACAGGCAAGTCAGAAAGCTAAGGTCAAAGAACATCGCTTCGGTAAAGGTTCAGTGGCGGGGCCAGCCGGTCGAGGAGGCGACTTGGGAGACCGAACAGGATATGCGCAGCCAGTACCCTCATCTTTTCACTACTCCAGGTATGTTTTCTATGCTCGTTCGAGGACGAACGAATCTTTAAGTGTGGGAAGATGTAACGACCCGACCGGTCGTTTTAGAAAATTATGCCCCAATCCCTAATTTAACTGTTCCCCTAAGTTCATTTCTGCTATTGTGGGTTGCCGGGAGAGTCGGTTCCGAAAATTTGAGCATTTTGGGACACTTAGTCCCTAAATAAGAGCTTTGAAACTAGAAAATGGTCCGTAGCCGGAACAGTGTTAAGACGATCTCGGAACGGAAATCCGATGGTTCCATTAGCTCCGTTAGGTAATTTCGGGGTTAGGAGCGCGTTCGGAATGTATTTTGGAGGTCCGTAGCTCAATTAGGCTTGAAATGCCGAAGGTTGAAATTTTGGCGAATCCGAACGATAGGTGAGATTTTGATCCGGGGTTCGGAATGGAATTCCGACAATTTCTGTAGCTTCGTTATGTGATTTTGGATATGTCCGCAAATTTTCAGGTCATGCGGACGTCGTTTGGTCGGGTTTTAGATCGAATGTGCAATTCGGAAAGTTTTAAGAAATTTAGGCTTGAATTCGATGTGAATTATGGGTTTTGATGTTGTTAGACGTGTTTCGAGGATTGGTACAAGTTGGAATAAGGTATTAGGATGTATTGGTATGTTTGGATGAGGTCCCGGGGGCCTCGGGGAGTTTTCGGATGGTTAAACGGGGGAAAAACATGGAAATTGCAGGTTTAGGAATTCTGCCTCTGTTGTTTTCGCCCCTGCGGAAATGGAACCGCAGAGACGCGTCCGCTGAAGCGGAAATTTGTAGCGCGGAAGCGGACTGGGGCGCAGGGGCGGTCCTTCGTCCACATAAGCGGCATCGCGGGTGCGAGGATGAGGACCGCAGAAGTGGTCAGGAGCTGAGTTGGGGAATTTCGCAGAAGCGGACAAGCGTTCGCTTAGGCGAGTCCGCAGAAGCGGACTCCTGTTCGTAAGAGCGGAGAGTTCCGCAGGAGCGGACCTTTGTCCACAGGAGCGGCCTCGCAGAAGCGGCCCTCTTGTTCGCAGAAGCGGAAATGGCCGGCTAGGCCTGGAACCGCTGAAGCGACCCTTTGGTCGCGGATACGGATGCGTAGAAGCGGAAAATGTTCCGCAGAAGCGAAAATCGCTGTAAGTAAGTGTATCAGAAGTTAGAAAAATTTCAGAACATTTCACACATTTTGGGTCTCGGCTTAAGGGGCGATTTGGGCGATTTTGAAGGGAGATTCAAGGGGTTTCTTCAGGTAATCAATTATGGACTCCAATTATGATTGTTGTTGTTAATATTATGCAAGTTTTTCATGGAAATGGAGGAATTTGGGTAATTAATGGGGGTTTTCACCCTAGACCAAAACCTTTAGAAAATCAAGGTTTTGAGTGGGCAAACGGAGTCCGAATTTGGTAAACTTTATATGCATAGACTCGTATTGAAACAAGGGTTCCGAATATATAACTTTCGTGAATTTTCGTTAAGCGTACCGAAAGTCGGGTTTTGGCAACTTGTGGGTTTTGGTGAATTTTGAGTTAATTTGATTGGGTAATGCCCAATTGGCCTATTTTGATGTGATTCTATTGATTTTTATCAGATTCTGCCATGCGTGAACCTTACTCATCACATAGAGGGGAATATGGGTATGGGTCCACAAATAGAACATATTCAAAGAAATTGACATTGCTGATTAACATTAAACACATGCAATAATGCAGCCAGGGTGTAGGGATTCACTGTAGAAACATATGCAAGGGAATTGACTTGCTAATTAACAATAAACATAAGTAGTAAAACAGTGAGAGATGTAGAAACTGTTCAGTAAACATATTGGGATAAGGCTAAAACTTAAATTAGAACATACCAGTTTTAGAAAAACAAGAAAGTAAAAGTAGTAGTCTTGTAAAGCCAAATTGCAAACAAATAGTTAGAATATCTTAGAAGAGAGTAAAGTGTTGGGTTAAATGTAAGAGTATTGAAATTGAAAGTAAGAATATATGTTAGAGTATTAAACTCCAGGTTCTTAAAAGTGCTGAAAGGTCATACCCTTTATAGTGCAAAAAGAAAGTAAGAAAAAAAGTAAGAAATAGTTTTCAAATCAATTACATAAGGTCTCCCTTTAATTAAGGGATTCTAATTTCAAACGGGTAAGATAAATAAGGAAAGAGTTTGATAAAAATCTTTTCCAAAGTAGTACAAGAAGGGCAAATACACATAAACTACTTAAGGAAAAAGTTTGACAGTAACACGGTTTGGTTAAATAAGGAAAGGCAATTAGTCAACATCCAATAAAAAAATCAGTACTTGAGTTTTGGTATGAATGAATCCAACCAGAAAGTGAAGAAAGGTTTAATTAAAGAAAATCAGTAACAATCAATTGAACCTTACTAAAAGAAAATCTGAATCAATCACAAATTGACAAAACCTTTTTGAAAGAAGAATTCATCATATATAAAGCATACAGATATGTCAAACAAGAAAGAACTGTTATGCTAATTAGAGGGAATCTAGTATAGCAAAGTTCAGAGTCACAAACAAAGGAGTTTAAGCTCGGGGCATAGACTCAGAACGAGTTGAGAGTCCAGGATTCTAAAATAGAACCCTAGTCCAAACACAAGATCAAAATCACCAAAAACCCAAATCCTAGGGTTTTTAATTCGAATCAGATACAGAGACGGGAAGACAAATAACTGAACAGGCTTGGAGGTCTCTTTCAGAGACTCATGAGAAAACAATAGGTAGAATAGCAGGTTTGAAACAAATACAGTGAAAAGCTGATTTGAAACATAAAGAACATATTTTAAGAGAAGCTTGGAACTTAAAGAAGTTCAAAAGATAAAGAGGTTGTATAAAATTAAAGAAACGGTAGATGAAACATGTTTAGAATTCAAACAAAGGTCCAGTTTGCTAGGACTACAAGTACTTCCTTTATTTTCTATTAACTCCTGCGTAATTTATATATTCAATTCCAATGGGATTCATCTCTACCTATTCTTCCATTTGCTAGGACTACAAGTACTTCCTTTATTTTTTTGATTTGATGCGGCGGAAGAATACATTAGCTAATCTCTTCCTATTTGTCTAATCAATACTAGTATAAGGTAGCATATGCTCTGTAGACCTAATTAAGGTGGACAAAAATTATATCGGACACCACCATTATAAAAAGAAATACATAGTTACCATACATAGTCAAGTTAAATGTGTCAAAAGTCACAACTGATTGATTAGATTAGAATATCTACTATAGTTACTACAATCCTATCCAAGACACATATGGAAGTATTTTTCAGCCACCATTATCTGTGAAATCATTTCTTCCACCATTCATGCTTCTCTGCCACGAGTAGAAGCTTTTTCGTTTGTTTTTCTAATAATTTGAATGGTAAATACAGAATTATGCGTGAAATACATGCAAAAAGTTGTCACTTCACAACTGTGATTAAAATATAATTTTATTATAAATTTTGAAATAAAATTTTGATATTATTTCAAATTTCAAAATAATGTTCAAATGATATTTATTTTCCATATAAGCAACACCGGTATAGTTTGTACAATAATTCATTATTTATACCAAATTAAATACGAGATAATTTATAAAACACCAAAAAAAAATCAACATAGAGGGTGTTTGGATTGGCTTTGTAGCTAGTCAAAAAAGCTTTAAGCTCTTTTTAGCTTTTTTCAGTGTTTAGCAAAGTAAAAAAATGCTTAAAACAAGTTAAAACTTCTTAAAACAAGCCAAAAGCAATAAGTTGGGTAACCCTAACTTATTTTGAGTTATTTGAGTACTTTTAAGCTAAAATAACTTTTAAGTTTAGTATTTTTTGGCTTAAATTTTTTTTGGTGAAAAGCTCTTTTTTTAAGTCAATCTAAATAGAACCTTGATACATGCTAAAATATGGGGGAATCCATGGAAGGTTTGAGCCTCAGCTGCTTGAGAACCTTCTATATCAGAGAGAAGAGGAGTTGAAAATGAAAGCTTTAAATTTTTCATTAACTGATAGTCCCAATATATACATACACTGTTTAGACTCTAACTACCTCTAACTAACTCACTAATCCACAACTAATAACTATTGCTAGTTGTCACTAGCCTGGCTATATCTTTTCACGTGCACTGCTCCATCTACACCTACTATATTCTGCTTCTCATAATACTCCCCCTCAAGTTGGAGGGTGTAGTATGTCAAGAACCCCCAGCTTGCTGAGAAGATAAACATGGTCTGTCTGCCCAAGACTTTACTCAGCAGATCTGCAATTTGATCTTTAGTGTGCACATATGTAGTCTTAACTATTCTATCCTTGATCTTGTCTCTAATGAAGTGACAGTCTATTTCTATATGTTTTCTACGCTCATGGAAGATTGGATTGCATTGCAGCCTTACTGTCACTAAGAATTGTAATTGGACTACTTATATTCACTCCTAGTTCATTGAACAGTCCAAGCAGCCAAGTTACTTGTGCTACAACCGAAGCCATGCTTCTATACTCAGCCTCAACTGAGCTTCTAGACATTGTATATTGCTTCTTTAATTTTCATGAGATCAAGGAGTCACCAAACTTCACTATATACCCTGTCACTGATCTCATAGTATTAGGACATGCAGCCCAGTCTGAGTCACACCAACAAGTCAGCTCTTCTGTAGCTTCTGCCTTCAACCAAATCCCATGTACTGGTGAACCCTTCAAATATCTAACTAACCTTGTTGTTGCCTCCCAATGAGACCTATTTGGCCTTTGCATGAATTGGCTTAAAGTTTGAACTGCATAGTTGATATCTGGTTTGGTGATAGTGATGTACATCAATCTTCCCAGTAGCCTTTGATACAAGCTAATATCATGTAAGGCATCATCTTCTGTATGACCAACTACAGCACAATACTCCATTGTTGCTAGCTTAGAGTTAGATTCCAGTGTGTATTAGCTGGTCTTTCCCCATTCAATCCCACGTCAGATATTAACTTCAACATATATTTTCTTTGATTCAAAATTACTCCAGTCTTGGACCTCAATACCTCAACGACCAGGAAGTATTTTTGGCCCACCAAGATCCTTCATCTTGAACTTCTGATGCAGCACCCTCTTTGCTTCATTATTAGATCATTGTTATTTTCTGTGATGAGTAAGTCATATACATAGACTAGGACTAATACCATGTCTTCCTCTTTACTCAATGTAAACAATGAGTAATCATGATTGCTTTACCTAAAAGCAGCATCCAACAAATGCATCAGTAAGCTTAATGTTCCAGTGTCGGGATGCATGTTTAGGCTATAAAGGGATTTAAGTAATCTTCAAACTTTTTACTCCCCTTGTCTTCTAAAATAATCCGCATTTCCATATAGACTTCCTCACATAGATCTCCATGCACACATCATACACGTTCATTTGATACAGGTTCCAACATATAAAAACTGCTAGAGCTAATATTAATCTTATTGTTACCATTTTCATAACAGGTGAAAAGGTGTCGTGATAGTTTAGTACTTTCTTTTGGCTATAGCCCTTTGCTACAAGCCAATCCTTAAACCTTTCCACTTCCCCATTTGCCTGAAACTTTATTTTGTATCCCCATTTGGATCCTACTGCAACCTTTTGGCAAGTCTACCACCTACCATGCATTGTTATCTTCCAATGCTTTGGTCTCTTGCTTCATTGCTTCTACCCACCTTGAATCTTTGGTTGCTTCCTTGAAGTTTATAAGTTTCACTAAAGTGGAGAATTGTGCAAGGTAATTCTGGTATGTTGGTGTAACATTGTCATATGATAAGTGAATAGAGATAGAATACTTGGATTTAGTAGTTTGAGTGGTGACATAATCTTTCATCCATGCAGGCTATTTAGAATCTCTTATAGACTTTCAAAGAGTTGGGGAATGATGTGCTGAAGACTCAAGTATCTCAAGTTCTGGCAGCACTTTTGCTCCCCCTTCATTCTCCAACTCTGAAAACCTATTTGTGTTATTATCAGAGATGAGAGGGCTATCATTATCAGGATAGGTTGCATTAGTGGGATCTGGAGGGAATTGTGAGGACTTGGAAGGTCCAGGAGAGGGCATTTGCAAATAATCAATGGGTGATTTATGAGATTGAGTGGCAAAGGGGAAAATAGTCTGCTGAAAGATGACATCTCGGCTAACAAAGAAGTGCTAGGAATTTAAATCCAGCACGACATAACCTTTTTGTGTTTCAGAGTATCCCATAAAGACTGCATGCCTAGCTCTTTCTGCAAACTTATCTCCTTTCACATTATTGGTGGCATGGCACAAACAACCAAATACCTTTAAATGGCTCAAGTATGCTTGCCTTTTATACAACACCTCATAAGGACTTTTGCCCTTTGTAACAGTAGAGCATAGGATGTTCATTAATTAGACAGCAGTCTTGACACATAGGCCCCAATATTTAATGGGAATTTTGGATTGAAACCTTAGTGCTCGAGTTATATTAAGAATGTGCTTGTGCTTCCTCTCAATCACTCTATTTTGTTGAGGGGTGTGCACACAACTACTTTGATGTAGAATTCCCAAGTCTTAAGGAGTTCATTACAGTGAGTATTGAAGAACTCAGTATCATTGTTAGTCCTTAACACCTTCACTATCACATCAAATTGTAGAAAAGACTTAATGGCCACAATAACTTCAGAATTAAGTTGTAACAAATAGATCCAAGTATACCTATAGTAGTCATCCACAATTACCAAAAAGTGAGATTTGTGATCAAAAGTTAACATTTTATAAGGGTCCCAAAGTCCATATGTACAAGATGAAATGGCAATTTGCTTCTAGACTCACTAGTAGGGAAAACTAGCCAAGTTTGCTTTGCCAATAGGTATATTGGACACTTATTCAACAAAGAACTATCTACAGTGTTATGCAACAACCTCATAAACCTCAGAGTTGAAATGGAAGGATCTCTAAACCTCTAGTGCCATAAGCAACTACTTCTTCTGTGGGTTGCTGCCATTATTATGTGTCCTATGTTGTGTCTGGTTGGTAATGCATTTTTGAATATATACAGGTCTCCTTTTTGTCTACCAATCCCCTTCACCCTGCCATTCCAAAGCTCCTAAAATACACAGAAGTCAGGAAAAGTTCACTAAACATGAGAGCTCTTTAGTGAGCTTTGCTACTGATAACAAGTTGAATTTCAAAACAACCAAAATATTGTTCACATCTTCATTATTAAACAAAGTTGCCTGACCGGTGTGGGTGATAGTTGCCTTATCTCCAGTAGGAAAATGCACTTTATCATTAAGACTAGACTTTATCATGGCTTTGTTGCTTGGTGTGTGATGAGTTGCTCCTGAGTCTATGATCCATTTATTACAATCTGATACCTTTGACATAAGACAAGTTATAGTACCTACAACATTGGTGAGATTTCCTCCAACACCTTGATTAACTCCTTTAGTTAGTGCTCCACCAGATTCTTTGCCCAACGAGCTCATAATTTGCTTGTACTGATCTTCAGCGAAGTATTGAGCTTTCACCTCTGGAACTGTTCTCATTTCACCATATGTCTGAGCTTGTGATGACATGTCAATGTTGCCAGATATACTGTTTGCAGCATTAAGTGGTTTCCTTCCATAACTAGGCTGCTCACATAACCATCTTAATCTCCATTTCCTTCATACCCAGGCTTAAAGTTCCTCTTTGCCTTAAACTCGGGGAGATATCCAATGAGTTTATAACACCTTCGTGTGGCCTTTCGTGTTGCAGTATTCACAGTACATAAATGGTTTCTTACCCTTGCCAGCCTTTCCTCGGCCTATCTACATAGCTAGTGGGTATGTTTTCTCATCTATTATATTTAGACCTAGTAAGTGTTGGCTTTCATCCTCAATTAGCATAGCATATGCTTGGTTAAGTGTAGGAACAATTATTTTTAGCAAAATTTATCTTCTAGCTTAGTCATATGAATCATTTAGCCCACTAAGGAATTGTAATAGTTTTTGTTGATGAAAATGTTCGATGTAGACCTTTGATTTTGCACAATCACAACCAGGATGTGGAACCATTACATCATATTCAGCCCAAAGCTCTTTTAGCTTTGTGATATAAATAGAGACTAAGTTAGTACCTTGTGATAAAGTAGCAATAGCAATGAACTTGAAGAATTCTCATGCGATTAACCTTGTCAAAGCGCTCCTTTAGATCAGTGTGAGAATCTAATGCATAAACGATTCCACTAAGGAGATCTTCCGTCATTGTATTTATGATCCATGAAAAAACTATATCATTGCATCTGTCCCATTATTCATGCAATTCAGCCTTATAGGATTCCTTTTTACAAGTGCACAACACAAACTCTAACTTCCTCTTCACTTGCAAAGCGATGCGCATTGACCTCCTTCATAAGCCGTAGTTCTCAGATCTAGTAAGTGTGACTGGAATCAGCACAACTCCAAGAGTATTGGAGGGATTCATGAATAAAGGATGAGTATATATGAGCTTATCTGCTGCTATAGCTCGTAATTAATGAATTTGTACAAACAGAACGTAACACCACAAACTGAAATTGAAATATTACACAGAGATTGTGATTTCTCATAGAGAATTGAAAACAGATGAAATTGCGTTCGTATCTAGAATCGGATGCTCTGATACCATGCTAAAATATAGGGGAAGCCATGGAAGGTTTGAGCCTCAGCTGCTCGAGAATCTTCTATGTGAGAGAGAAGAGGAGTTGAAAATGAAAGCTTCAACTTATTCACTAACTGAGAGTCCCTATATATACATATAATATTTTAGACTCTAACTACGTTTAACTAACTCACTAATTCACAACTAACAACTATTAACTTATGCTAATTGTCACTAGCCTGGCTACAGATTTACACTTGCATTGCTCCATCTACATCTACTATATTCTGCTTCTCATAATAATACATTTTTCTATCTTTAATTTGTTTTAAAAATAAGGGTAAAATCAAAAACTTTTATATATGTACCATATATCCAATTTTAATGCGATAACTACTAGATATATACCTATATTACTTTTAAAGTGTACATATGTATTGCAATACTGAACACTAGATTTATACTTCTTTTATTTTATATTCGGAACAACTATACTACAAAATCGGAAGAAAAGAATGAGTCATAATAGACTGCTCTTTTTTAAAAACAAAATATTCTATATCCAAGACTCAGCTAAAGTCTTCTTCTGCCACCATCGTCCATAGAGTCAATTAGACCAGAATAACGTATGATGTGACTAAGAGCATACACATTTGTCATACTTCCCCACTGAGAATAAATTATGAATCATCCATCCCAAGGTTGATTTTTTCCTGGAAAACTAGATCCAAAATTCTACGCTCCACTTCAATTTACTCACTATAAATATATACAACTCGATTCTCACCTTAATGAAAACCAAGACAAGTAAAACAGAATGATAAGGTTTTGGTTAGTGTCTTTGTTTTGTCTCGTGTGCCTAAAATGTGGTTTGGCACAAGATGTTGGTGCTCTTGTTAGTAAAAATCTGTTCGAGAGAATACTACTGCATCGCGGCGATGCTAATTGTCCTGCCAGAGGCTTCTATACATACGAAGCGTTCATAACAGCTACTAGATCCTTTGGTGCTTTTGGAACTACTGGAGACATCAATACTCGTAAAAAGGAAATTGCTGCCTTTTTGGCTCAAACTTCTCAGGAAACTACAGGTATTTTATTTGTACATTCGCATATAATTTATCATTTCCTAGCATATTCACTACTATTTTTTACACGAAACATAAATATATATTTATATAAAAATTCATTCAAATTTCAACAAATTAAATATTAATGCCAGAAGACTCATGGGTACTTAGAACTTTAACGATTGAACTCGTTAAGTTATCTGAGAAATTATACACTAAATCTATGATATATATAGGAGGGTGGGCAACAGCACCGGATGGCCCATATTCATGGGGATATTGCTTCAAGCAGGAACAAGGAAGCCCTCCAAATTACTGCGTTGCAAATCAGCAGTGGCCTTGTGCTCCTGGCAAAAACTACTTCGGTCGAGGTCCTATCCAAATATCCTAGTAAGTAATTAAAGTTCATTTCCCTCATTTTTGTCAGTATTTGTTAACTAGATTGCGGCTCCAAAACTTAGAAGTAACGAATTTTACACAGTTAATGTGTCTACTTAAGTTATTGTAACGGAAAATTTGTCACTTTTTATGACCAATAAGTGGCGGATCTAGGATATTAGATTCCTGGGTGCTCAAATTTTTTTGATATAAAGTTATTACAGTACACAACTATTTCAATAGGACAGTCAAAAATGTTAACGAGAAAACTCATACATAAATAAAGGAGGAGGAAGAAAGTAACCTTGAATATAAGAAAAAGAGACAGGTTAAAAAAAATATTGTTGCTGAGAATCAAACTTCCACCCTCAAGCATTAATAATCTTCCAGGACACCTTCTTCACCAAAGCACCCACCAACAATTTTGTTATGTGGGTGTTTTCTGGTAATTTATATCCATTTCGTTAAATTTTCTATGGACTTATACCTACCCAAGTTAAGGTTAATAGGTACTTAAGCACCCAAATTTTCTATATAGATCCGCTACTGTGAGCAATTACTTGTCATTATCTTTGGTTTAACTTTTGCACATTGACAATGTAAAATAATTTTTTATACTTCAAAGATAAGGCAGGTTGCTTGATATATGCTAATCATGTAAATTCTTTATACTACGGATGTAAATAAGTTAATTAAGTCCATTATCATTTAGATGATTTGACTATGTTAAAGATTTTAATACTGCCCGTACTTAAAAATCACAAACTAAAGTAGTACAATATTTTTTGTGATGCAGCAACTACAACTATGGACCAGCAGGGAGAGCAATAGGAAGCGATTTGTTAAACAACCCAGATTTAGTAGCCAATGATCCAGTAGTGTCATTCAAAACAGCCTTATGGTTCTGGATGACACCCCAGCAACCAAAGCCATCAGCCCACGATGTCATAACTGGAAGATGGACTCCATCCGCAGCTGATTTAGCCGCGCGCCGCGTACCCGGCTTTGGTGTAATCACCAACATCATCAATGGTGGAATTGAATGTAACAAAGGTTCAAACGCACGGATGCAGAGCAGAATTGGGTTCTACAGAAGATACTGTCAGATTTTGGGTGTTGACCCTGGCAACAACTTGGACTGTGCTAACCAAAGGCCTTTCGGCCAGTAGGGACCTTAAATCAATTATAATACTTTTATGTAGCACTTGACACCCTAATAAGATTTGGTCCATCTAAAAATAATATAATCTCTTAGCTTACTATGGAGCCTGAAAAGAGTTTCTTGTCAACTATCTTTTTTTATTCGTATTCAGTGTTACCATATAATTATTGAGCTAATGATCATGCATCCCAAAAACAAGTTTAAGTCAGGTCACTTAAAAAACAATTACAGGTAATTTTATGTAATAAGCATTATAAGTAACCTAAACAAAATGTATTACTGTGAAATAACAAATTAAATTATATTGATTGTGTAAAAATTTGTTACACTGTCAATTAGGGGTGTCAATAGATATTTAAAAAACTATAAGTTTTATATAAATCTATAACAGTACCGATAATTAGGATAGGTTTTTATTTTATAAAACAAATCGAAAAAATACTGAACCGTATCGAATAAATTTACATGTTAAAAATATATTTATATATTAAGTTTAAAAATAATAGAGCATTAAATTTTTCCTTGGGTCTTGAAATTTGAAAACAGTTACAAGCCAATAATTAACTAAACTCAAAATCTTAATTCTCAAACCTATTATGCTACTCCTATTGAAATTAAATTATTTTCAGCATATTCACTAGAAAGACCCAAAGTATTATAACGATAATAAGTAGCAAACTACAATGTATTAAATATGTTTCATTTCGTATTATTTAGATTTAGCTTTTTAAATATTTCATCTTCTATAGATTTTATTCTTGAGTCCCACTCCCAGCTTGATTAATATTTTTTCACTCGTGTGATTTATATATTTTTATATTAATTTTCTTAGTTTCGTTTATGTTGTTATAGAATAGTTGATGGACTTATACTCTAGCCATCTTTCATATTTTCGTAATTCATCATCCTTTAAAATGTAAAAATATCTACTCTTGATACTTACTGGGCATCGTCGTGGTGTGCTCATGCTACTCTTCTGCACATTTTTGTTGTGCGGGTACAGTTACTCCCGCTCAGTTCTGTCAGCCTTGGAATGAGGCGTATCAGTAGAGACTTCAAGGTATATCTGCTACGTCCGCAGACCGAGGAGTCCATTTCCATCTTTTCTGTAATAAGTATAGTTCTTCCAGTATTTCTTCTTTGTATAGATATTCTTGAGTCAGAGCCTTATGTATCCATTAGCTTGTGATTTGTGAGTTTCCCGGGTTTTGGGAATGTTGTTAGCTTCGAGAATTGTTATGATATGTGTCGAGCGGCACCTTATACTCCATTTTTATTTCACTAGTTCAGTTTTATTTATTTTCTTCCGCAATTATGGTCTATCTTCCGCATAGTTAGGCATACCTAGTCGTAAGGACTGGGTGCCATCACGACATGTTCATGGAGGGTGAACTGGGGTCGTGACATTCCTTTCCGAAAAGGAAAAATTCAAAATACTCTCCTAGGCATTATTGACACAAATTCTAACTGCAAAAATGAGAGAGGGACGAACTCTGTCGATTCCAAATCCTGAAAGCCAAATGGAAGGAATGGTAAAAAAAAAATGAAAACAAAAATGCATGCGGTGAAATAAAGCAGCATACCATAGGTTTTATCTATATTAGTAAAAGATACACCTGCAATATGAGTCTATTAAATGGTGACACATGTCAGCAAAGTTGTGAAAAAAGTGAAGAATGACATGTAGATAATATGTGAAATATCCTCGGGACCGAATATACTCGTACCATATCTATTAGTCTCAGAACTAATGATCATAGAATAGTCCCGAATCAAGAATGAGAGATAACTCATAATTAACATAAGGAAAGAATCAATTAATTTTGGATCACATAGGATTTACCATCATTACGACATCAGTTATAAATCAACTATGTAACGTACAATAGATGCAATAAAGGATTTTAATGGATAGAACAAGGCAATCAATTATGTAATTGACTCAATGGGTACGCGATTGACTCAACAAGTATGAGATTGATGCAACAGGTACGAGATTGGCTCATTAGTTACAAAATTAACATATCAGTTATGGAATTCTAGCATTTACTCAGCCGTTATAAGTCTTCCAAAAGTAACGGATGGATTAAGTAAATGATCATATTGGTCCCATAATTCAAAGAGAATGGTTACTCAGACCTAGTCTTATAATAGATACAGTTTATCACCATTGTAATCATCTAATTTTCTTCTCTACAATGATATACATTGTAATTCATAGCAATTTGCGCAAAAGTTTGCTATAGTTCGGCCCTTGAAGCTTTGTTCGGCTAATCCTCCTATCAAGGATCATCCAATAAGAATTATTTATTATCTATTTTATTTTTACTATATTATCTCTCATTAAATTTATTTTTCACTTTTCTATCACACTGTATTAATAAAAATTTATATCTTTCGGATCGAATCTATTGATGTAGCCCATCATATAAAATTAGTTGTGTTGACCTTGAATATAATTTTTGGGTTAAACATTGTTACCAAACTTTTGGGATAGATATAGTAAAACAAATCTATTATCTTAAATATGGTTATGACTTTTGATCATGCTGAACTATGTCTTGTAAAAATGACCAACCGACTGTTGCAAATTTAATATGATTTAGAAACTCTGGAATGGAACCACATAGAAAATTAACCTACTAATCACAACCACAAGTTTTACAAGAATTCAAGTAATCAACCTTCGAGAATATTATATAATAATTTGAGTGTTTACTAATTAAGAGCAAAGTAATTAAAATGGTGTGAATTTATAACTAAGATAGTACATGTAGTAAACAAGATTAGATTAATGAGCACTTCGATCAACAACAAAGAAAACATAGTTGAATGAGTAGAAAAAAATTAATAGTGAACTTATATTAAACGCAATGTAAAATTATCCTCCAACAGGTTCTATTAAATCCTAGATGGAAAAGTTTAGCTACTAAATAAACAATTTTAATATGTTTAAAAGCATTAAACTATTTTAGTTCATAATAAAGGTTGGGTTCAATTAATGAAAAGAAAAGCATAGGCCCACCCTTTTAATGAAAAGAAAAGCTAGCATTGTGGTTTTCCATCGATTATTTATCAATGGCCCACCCTTTCTTTGACCCTTGCCAATGATCGAACTTAAAGATATGAACTAAGTATTATTTGATGAGTAACTCAGAACAAAGGAGAGAGACATGAAAAGAATGAAGTAATGAAAGAGGAAGTCAAGATTAAAGAGGAATTGGGGAAAAAAACTCTTCTAATTCTTTGCTCCTAAGTGTTCTGTAGCTAAAGAAATTAATCGAAGTTAGGTCGAAAAAAGCTTCGGCAACCTCTCCTTTGTTTTGTCTTGCCATTATTGAAGATACTCATCGGAATATGGTTGGAAATACAGCTTCACTGGTGGTTAGATCTATTGGGACCTTTGGTTCATTAGAATCCATTTACGAATCCAAGATGATGATTTGAAGATGGAGAGACCAACACTTGATGAGATTTTTTTTAATCATTTGTACCTTTTTGTTAGAGCTTGATTGAAAAAAAGAAAGAGTATTTTGTCCACTTTTTCTAATGTGCCAAAGACGTTGCAACTTGTTATTTAAATTATTATTGGTCAAATCTTTGTGCCTTGAATCTTGAAATTAGGGCTCCGGTGACGAATTTCTTGTCAGTTTGCTCGAATTTTTGATTTTAAATGGAATTATGCTAAGAAAAGGATGTAAAGGAAAAAAAAATAAAAATAAAAGAATAACGGGAATAGTCTGGTATGGGTATGTAAAGAGAAATGAGTAAAGGAATGGGTCAAAAAAATGGGCATGGGTATAAAATTGAGTATGGGTCTCGATAATTCGGGTTGGTATTTGCCCAATTGTCACATTAAGTGAGGGATTCTACTGCCACGTTTGAAATCTGTTAGGATTTGGAACGATTTTTTATAATTTACTAATGGTAGGTATATATTTGCACCAAAATTAAAAATGGGTATAAACGTGACTTATTTCGATAGTATAGGGACAACTTTGGCCTTTTTTCTTTATTCTATATGTAAGTCCATATTATAAATTTAAAAGGAAAAAATCATAATATTAAAAAGTTTTAAAAAATATAAAAAGATGAGTGTTTAAAATTTAGAGGCCAAATAGATATTTGACAATTCAAATTTAAAAAATCTAGTTGAGTGACTTTTTGAGTACAATGGGCATAGTTCAGTTACATTGTTGTTACAAAAGAAAAAAAATGATTTTAGGGGATTATTAGTTAATTTGAGTAATGGACTACAACCTTTGACAGTATAACTGAATCGTCATATCGATGTTGCATATTAAAATATCCTTCCAGTATTATCCAATGAACCAAATACATGTCAAATGGCTATTAGTAACCTGTCTCGGTATCATTATTAATATGAAATCTTTGTATTGTGAATTTTTAATGCCTCATAAAGAAGGAAAATAGAAAACTTCCATATTAGAGTACATAACTACTGGGATAGTAGTGTTAATTCATCAAAGTACACTCTTTAGGTAGTTATTCATGTTTGACTCAAAAGTTGTTAAACACATTTTAAGCAAATCAATCAAAAGAGATGAAGGAGTAAATTATACCTAAACATAATGAATACTGAATTGAATGATAGAATCGAGATTTGGAAATAGTGGGCAGAAATAATATTTGGGAAGCTTTATTGATTATCAAAATTTGTCCTGCCACTCCTTGGAGAAATTCAAGGAATTACAATCAACTTACCCCTTTCATGGGTAATCGAAAATGAGATCTCCCTCTTTCATGTAGGTCAAGAATACTATTTATAGAGTTCTTGCTTTTCTTCTTGGGCTATCTCCGTAATTCTAGAGTCGGCCCTCTTTCAGATCTTTCATCTTGTATTTATAGTCTAGAACCCTTCATGGAGTGGTTTTTATCTCGTTGCTTGTATCGAGAGTCACAATGATCAGGTGAAGTCAGGTTCGTTGATTATTTCTATAGGATGGTTAGGACTGTGTCATTGCTGTCATGGTCGTTTGGTCAAATTTTGGCCAATACAGTTAGTCCCTTCGTTCACATGGGTCATGTTTTATCGACCCCAGTGGACGGATCATGTGTGCGATGTAGTCAGTGGGAGTTGAATTCATATTTTGTTCCTTAGTCGCGTTTTGAATTTCAAAATTTCCTCGGGGCGTCCTTCTAGTAATCATGTACGTTATGACAGTTTCGGAAATGAAGCGCCGGTTGATAAAAGAAACGTTACTTTGTACAGTCAGTCATAATGGCACACATTTCTGAGAAGCTAAATCGTTTTTCACCTGGTAAGGCTCTAGTGGCGACTGTTTATGTTCGTGCCCTGGAGAATTTGCATCTTATAAATTGAAGGAATCTACCATTCATTTTCCATTTTTCTTCATTCATCTTCGAGAGAATTCCCAAGATATCTCCCTTTCTGTTAATTTGAGCTCTTCTTTACTTCCTTGCTCGTAATAATCTCCAATTTTCTCACTTCTTTCACAAAGCTCCTTCCTCCTTTTTTTGGTGGGTTTAAGATGGCAGGAACTTCTTCTCTTGAAAATCTTCCCGCTATCTCTCTGGAAGCTAAGGATCCCACTCCGGCAGTCGGAGACATAGAACCGATGAAATGTGAAGATATTTCTTCGGTGGAGGAAATTCTACCCCGCCTGGGAAGAGGGGTGGTAGATTTCAGCACCGAGGGAGGGAGAAAACCGATAGATATCCCACCACCCCATCGGGGAGGTAGGAATAGTCGATTTATGAGAGCGATAGGGCATTCCTAGCTATGTAGAGATAGTACATGTGGGGAGGGACGACCGCGTCCAAATAGATCGTCCCGGGTTCTGTATGATCTATGCTCACCCTTTCCTTGTAGGGTATACACTCCTGCATCCCCTGTTGGTGGTCGATTTTAGCTTTTCCCTTACCTATATAAGTTGTTCCTTATGTTTATCAAGTACGCAAAATTGGTCGGTCAAGAGGTTACTCTGAGCATGTGCTTAGCCTGTTCGCCCCCCAGAAGATACGTGGTACGATGATCCACGTGCGTACTCGAGGATCGAAACGTTTGGTGGTTAGGATGGATGATATGACCAACCGTCGCTTTTTTGACAACTTCTTCTATGTACGGACCGAGCATCTGGTAGAGGACCCGACTGGGTTTCCTAAGGTGTAGAAGTTTTCCCGTAAGTCTTCGCCCCCAGTTAGTAGAGTATTTGATTTGCCTTTGTCCTTTCTCCTTTCGTGTTGAATAATTTGACCCATTTTATTATTCTGCATCCGAGAAGCTACCCCCGCCACCTTTGGAAGGGATTCGAGAATGGGTCGAGGCCATTTTACCTCATATAACGGGGGTCCGCACGTAGTCGTCCTTTCATGAAAGGTTCGGGCGTAAGCCCCTGACAGGTGGGATCGTGCCTTTGTTTTCTATCTGTTTATATTCACATTGACCTTACCTCTTAGTCGTCGTTTGTCATTGTCAGGAAGAGTTCGTAGAGCCAGGGCTCCTCAATCAGCTTTTTGTCGGCTGGCTGTGTCCGTTTATCTCAATGCAATACCTTGGCTCTACCTTCGTAGAGGGCAGCATCGGTAGAATCTGCGACCTTGACCACTCCGACACGGGCTATATCTCAGGATGAGGTCTCGTCTGATACTGTCTGCCCTTAGAATGACTCCCTGTCGACCAGGGATGAAGAAAGGCCATTGAAGAGACGGAGGGTGGGATTTGAGATGGCTCATCCAACAGTGATCAACTTGGATTCTCCCCCTGTGAACCCAGAGTAAGGAGTTGTCGTGGCATCTACCACTGAGGTTGAGCGAGGGGTCGGAGTTGGTTCTACTCGTTAGAGTTAGGAAAATTCCGTTGTTACAGTGATCCAGTCAGGAATTTCTGCTACTGATGATGCAAAACATCTTGTCGTAGCAGAGAAGCAAACTCTTGGAGTTGTCTTCATGACAACGAGTGTGCCTTTCTCATCCTCGGCAGATCATACCATACCACCGACGGTAGAGAAGGGAAATAGCACAACGTTCGATCAATACGAGTCTGAGTCTGACTTGGACCCTGATGATGATCGGATGTTCAAGGAGGGCATTACTCACCTGATAGTTAATGCGGAGGGGTCAGATCATTTCATTTAGATCCCATCCGATGTGAACCTGTTGCCACAATGAGGTAGTTTGGTACCACAATTCTATTTGCTGTGATCGGGTGCTGAGTGTCACACCTCCCTTTTTACTACCCCACATACTTAAAAGCGTATAAATACACTTGTAGGGTATACCCCGACGCTCAATTACCCGAAACGGATAAAATAACGTAAGGGAAGGAGTTTTTCCATTTAAAGGACAATCGGTTCGGGATTTTATTAGAGATTAATCAGAGTCGCCACTTGGGAATGACAATGGTGTCCCAAGTCACCGGTTAATCCCGAATCCGAGGAATTTTGACTCTTAAAATGTCCGCGAAGCAGAGGTCCGGATAAGGAACTCTGTTAACCCGGGAGAAGGTGTTAGGCACTCCCGGATTCCGTGGTTTTAGCACGGTCGCTCCACTGTCGTTCTTGACTTTTATTTGACTCAATTATAGATTTTAAACAACTTAATATGTTTTTACGTTAAATATTATTTTTTAGGAATTTGCGGTATCGCGAAAACACACCTCGAGTCATACCGCAACCAGTACGCCTATGACTTTTGGTGTATTTCAGCTTTACCGAGATTTGGATTTGAGTCGCACCAAGTGCACACTCGTTCATAGGAAGGTATATTAAAATCGTGCCCTAAAGTAGCGTCTATCGGCTTTTAATTATTTGGGTAAGACTATGGAATTAATTAATAGTCTTCCCGAGTCTAATTGTATTATATTGTTACTAAAGGGGGCCCCGGTGTTTATTCGGGCGAGGCTCGTCCCAATTTAATTTATTAAAGTTCAATCCTATTTTGTATGTACTACATTTGCTATATTGTTTTTACCTTATTCGTATTTCTGCACCAACCATTCTAGGCCCGTATGATTCCTATTGTTATTGGGCCAAAATTCTTCATTTGATTAATCAGATCAGCAATGGGCCTACCCAAACCTTAAAGCCCAGGCAATCTTCAGACTTCCATTCAGCGGACCAATCGATTTCGCAGGGGCAGTTCAGGCCTACGTTTTGTCTTAGGCCTAAACCAATTGACAATATACAATGACGAGAGTAAAAATGAAGAACTGTAAATAAAGCAGACATACAAAGTGAAGAATTGGAATCCAAATTATTCTTTATTCAATAGATGAAAAATTACAATACAAAAATGGCCAGTGTTAACTATAAATAACAACCAGTAAGTGTTTACGAGAGTCGACCACCTATTACCCTTTTGCTTTAAATGACTTATATTAGAGTGAAGTTACCTACCTAAGAAATTACGTATGGCATTATTTAGCTAAACAGTTTAATTACTTATTTTGACAAACTCTGATTATCTAAGACTGACTTAATGATATATACATGATCATATTACTGCTTCAAATACTACTTAGCTTATGTAGTAATACAGACTCAGTTGCAAATAATTTACCAATTCTTCTAACTACACTTTCTCCTTTTGGGCTTATTCTTATCTATATACTACTTCATGGATATGATTAACTACTGATATTAACACAAACCAAGCTTATTCGATGTCATCAAAGCCAATTTCACTCCAGTTATTACCTTATCCGATTGTTTCTTCTCTTAACTTATCCAAATCTAGATTGATCAACGAAATAGATTAATTAGGCGAGCATGACTGTTATCGACTCATGTGATGGCCATTTGACTTTGTTTTAGGAATTTTACCTAATTAACTAAGTGACATACTACTACTACATTACTACTATCATATACTAGCTATTACATTGTTTTTTGTTTCTGTTTTCCTTGCTATCTACTGCAGTATACTATAAATTAAAAACGGAATTACAAGCAGACAACAAAGTAACTCAAATCTTCATTTCATTCAAACTAGTCTCTACAGCTTGATTTCTGGACAAGAATATACCCGGATCAAATGAAAGGAAACCGATGAGTCTAGGGGAAGGCAGGTAAGTAAAGCAAGGACTCAAGCGACCAATGCAACAGTGAGAAGAAGAAGGCACAGCACACAGCAACACCGCAACAGCAATATCAGAGAAACCCAGAGATTAACGAGCAAACGAACCCAGCAATCAACAAAAATCAGCAAACTCTCACTCGAAGAATACCAGAAACACTATTGCTAAATTGCTATGTTTTTTTACTCTGAAATTGTTATCAAAAGTCAGCTTAAATGAATTCAGATTACTTAATGTTGGAACCTCAGATATATTTCAGATTACTCTAAATTGGAACCCCCTTCCAGCCCCATTCTTAGAGGTATATATAGTTATTTTTTAGGGCTGAAGACTTGGGGAAGAAGTATGGGATTCATCCCACTTCTCCCCCTCCTAAATTTATGAATTATGCACTTTGGCCCCTATTTCTGTTAACAGAAATCCTTCCAGCATGTGCTGGAAGGTTCTAAAGATTCCTTTTAGGGGTTTTTACTAGTGTATCCCTAAGGGTTTGAGATTTTTACAGATTTCCCATTTTTAGGAGACCATTATACCCCTAAACCTCTGCAAAATTGCAGAAATCAGGAGCATAAGTGTCTCAATTACCCTCCTAAGTTCTAAATATTTACTATTTCACCTTTTTAATTCTCAATTGTGCCCTTAAGGGCACTGCTGATTTACTAGCCTACCTAGGTCAGATTTCAGCTTGTTTTGCACCTATTTAACTAATGGCCAGCCCTGGCATTAGTATTTAAGGGCTGGCCAGTTCTATTTTAAGAAACCAATTCAATTCTAGCCACTTTTAATTAATTCCAGTCAATTAAGACTAAGTTATTACAAATTAAAGCCAATTGCAGGACTAGCCTGTTTTATTATTATGCTTAAACTATTTAAAACTTAGCCAGTCTCAAGTTGAGACTTAGCTTTGGCTATTAAAGCCAATCACTGAACATTTGGGCCCAAAACCATTTGCAGGTTTGGCTATTTTATGCTCAGGGCTCTAAAGAGAGCCTGGGCTAGTCTGCATTTGCAGACATAGCCCCTTTTGCACAACCAGCCACCTTTTAAGGTGGGCTGTGTGTTAGGGCCTTATAGAATTGGTCAACCTTTTGCAAGGTTGACCACTCTTAGGCCAATTATTAAACTTATAGCCTATTTGTTCATTTTCAGTTTTAACCTATTTAAAAACTAGCCATTTTATGAAACCTAGCACTAACAGCTATAACCAATTCACCTAGGGTTCAAACAGTGTTAATCAAACACTTACACTCAACCAGAACCAATAAAACTAAATCAATTTCAACATGGATTGCATATTAGGACACATAAGACCAAACAAAATGTAATAATCAACCAAAACTCAAAGAAGGCAATTGATATGGTTGAATTTCAGTTGATTAATTCACATTATCTAATTTTATGAGACAAAGTATGAATTCATGTTAATTAAGACCTAATTACTACCAGTTCAAGTCACATGAAAGTTTGAACAACTCAGAATCACCAAGGTTCAGGGCATAAACATGCTCAGAATGTTAAACTCAAAGAAACAGCAAGTAGTAGATGAAACAGAATTCATTTAAGCCCAGAGTACACACAATAGCATAGGCATGTTAGCTAATATATCTTTTCAAGTATTAATCCTAGCCTTATGTATACATGTGATGGATCAAGATGAAGATAAAGAAGAGAAGAGACATGAAGAAACAGTGAAGAGGAATCCTAAATCTAGCACAAGTGCATGACAAATAAAATGAAGATGATGAAAAGAAGAACATGGAGAAACAAAGTGACAAAAGAAACAAGAAAGATCAACCAGGATACTTCAAAAGCAACTTAATGTAAATATGAGAAGATAATGAAGTTAAGCTACTATCAAAACTATGCATTCATGACAATGGGAGAAAGCTGGACTGTAAAAGCTAAACAGATCCAAAGACTACAATATCTACAAGATGGAGGAAGCAAAGGGAATTCAAAGTGACTCTTATGACTTAACATGATTGGTAGCAAACAATTATGAAGATGGACAAGATGAAAAAGAAGCCTAATTCTATCATAGATCATTAAAGCCAAAGGCAACAAGAGTGGCCACAGTAACTTGAACTTAATTTTAAATAGCAGATACAGATCAAAGATCATGCTTTTTGTAGTGAATCAAAACTCAACAATTAAAATGACAAGGGAAAGATGAAATTTCTGAACTTATAGCAGAGAACCATAAAAACAGGACAATCAACAGATAAAATCCCATTATTAACAGGCTCAAAAGAAGCAGGCAAAAACAAAAGAAGAAACAATCAGATAAGATCCTTATAACTAATCATGCGGATAAACAAGAGAGATTATCATAGAAAGAGGAGAGCAAATGATAAACAAAGAGACAGAGAACCCTAACATAACAGGATCCTAGAAGATGGACAGATTCGAAGAAATAGATAAGATGTGTAGAAGAGATATCAAATGGCCGACTCAGAACTACAGAACCATGAGAACATAACCAAACATAATCATGGACGAAAGTGTTAAACAAAAGAGAAGCGAGTATCAGAATCCTATGACTAACATGTGAAGCACAAACTAAGAATCTATAGGATAGAAAGAAAACATTCTGAGACATTCGAGACAAGAGAAACACAGATGAAAACAAAGAAGCAAAGCAAAACCCTAGAACTAACATGAAGAACAGAAATAAAACAGACACTCACAGGCATGCAAATACACAAATCAAACAAAAAATACGCAAAATAAGCATAAGAAAACAAATAGGGGTCAGGGACTTAGCTCGCAGGGCCGGTCCCCTGAGCTTCCTATCTCTTCACTCTTCTCACCCTCTCTCGGACTCTCTCTGACTCCTTGTTTCTTTTCCTTTACTTCTTTTCAGACATTTTCTTTTTCTTTTCTTTCTTTTCTGATTCTTCTTCTAAGGCTTAAAGACGAAGCCTTTATGACTCTGGGTTGCAGGGAGGGGTTCAAGGGATGGTGAAGGAAGGATCTTGGGTGGTTCAAGTTTGGGAGTCGCCGGAGTTAGGTTTCCGGCGACTCTTTTTGGGATATTCGACACGCTCCAGTGATATTTGAAGGTAGTGAGTGGTATGGTTGGACAGATCAGGTAAAGACGATTCGAATGGCATTGGTTTTATGTGGTGGTTCATACTTTAGTGGTCACCGGCGAGGATTCCGGTGACCGGGACTTTGAAGAACAGGGTGTTTTTTTCTGGGTTTTGGGTGTGTTATGAAATGAAGAAGAAGGAGAAGATGAGAAGAGGGGTAAAGGGAGGCCGGCGACCACCGTGGAGGGTGGTGGCCGCCATGGCTAACTAGGGTTTTGGTTGAAGGTTTGAAGATGAAGATGGAGAATGGAGAGGCTTCTAGAGGCGGCTAGGTTAAGAGATTGAAAAGAAAATGGCCGGCTGTTCGGACATAAGCCTTATATAGGCGATGTGTCGCATGTAATCCAGGCCGTCCAATTTTGGAGATCAACGGCTCACATGCGTGTTACTAAAACGGCGTCGTTCAGACGCTTATGAGACCCCAGACCTTCAACCCTTGGATTAAGTAAAATGGACGGTTAAGATTAATCGTAACATCTCAATTAATTAAAGAAAACAGCTAATTATTGGAGCCGTCGGATCACCTCTCATGAACGGCCTAGATTGATCGTTACATGGATCGGACGGGCCAACGCCTTGGGCTGGGGTATTGGGCCTCCAATTTCGAATCTTTTGGCCCCAAATCAATTAAACCCAAAATATTTTTGTATTTTTCTGATTTTAATGATTTTTATGTATTTTCTTTTATACTTTTTTTTTCTTTTTCTTTTATGAAAAATTATAAAACCTAATTTCCTATTTACTCTAATTTTCTAGTATTTTTTGGTAATTTTCTGCTATTTTTCTTAATTTTCTTCTATTTAAGCTATTTTAATTTTCTAATTAACTAAACTAACAAATTAATTACTTAACCTATTTTTTTTGATTTTCTTCTAATTTCTACTTATTCAAACTCAAAAGTATAGCTAATTCCAAACAAATTAAGTAATTGCACTCAAAAACATTTTATTTTAATTTTGGAATTTAAATGCTTAGTGCAAAATCCATGTGCTCACAGCTGCCCCTCTTTGCTCGGGAACACGAAGAGTTTCAGTGCAAAGACAAGTGAGCAGTAATGAGAGATTTTTGCACATTGGCGCATTCCGTGAAAGCATTTTTGAAAACCTTTTGACCGCACCCTGCTTTAGAGGTTGCCTACATATCCTGGGCTAAACAGGAATCAGGTCAGTGTAGTTCGGGAAGGTCTGGCGGTTTTAAAAACTACCAGACTCACTGTTGCATTGACACTGTTGAGACCTGCTGACTTACTCCTTATTACACCGGGGGGGAAAAATATAAAATGAAGAAGCTATTCTAAGCTATGATCCTACAATTACAATTGTTCCTAATCTAGCTTTTGCTCTTCTTCCCTTTCCGGTGATGCAGAATCTTCCTTTTTTGTTGATTTTCTTCGATGCTGACTCTCTTTTTTGTTGATTTTTCTTTTCTTGTTGACTCTCTTTTTTGTTGATTTTCTTGTCTTTCTTGATCTCGAACTGAACCTGCTTAAAACAAAACAACAAACTACCCTTTTTTTTTTTTTTTTTGCCCCAGTGTGGGCTATTTAAACGTGCAATGTGAATGCAGAAAATATTCCCGTATTTGAAGGTGGGCGCCTAACAGAAATTAAACGTGCAATGCGAATGCAGAAAATATTCTCGTATTTGAAGGTGGGCGCCTAACAGAAATTAAACGTGCAATGCGAATGCAGAAAAAGTATTACCGTATTCGAAGGTGGGCACCTAACATAAATTAAACGTGCAATGCGATGCAGAAAATATTCCCGTATTTGAAGGTGGGCACCTAACAGAAATTAAACGTGCGATGCGATGCAGAAAATATTCCCGTATTAGAAGGTGGGCACCAAACATAAATTAAACGTGCAATGCGATGCGTAAAATATTCCCGTATTTGAAGCGTGGGCGCCTAACGTAATTTAAACGTGCAATGCGATGCGTAAAATATTCTCGTATTTGAGGTGGGCGCCTAACGTAAATTAAACGTGCGATGCGATGCGTAAAATATTCCCGTATTTGAAGGTGGGCACCTAACGAATTTAAACGTGCAATGCGAATGCAGAAAATATTCCCGTATTTGGAGGTGGGCACCTAACATAAATTAAACGTGCAATGCGATGCGAAAATATTCCCGTATTTGAAGGTGGGCGCCTAACTGAATTTAAACGTGCAATGCGATGCGGAAAATATTCCCGTATTAGAAGGTGGGCGCCAACGTAATTTAAACGTGCAATGCGATGCGTAAAATATTCCCGTATTTGAAGGTGGGCGCCTAACGTAATTTAAACGTGCAATGCGATGCAGAAAAGTATTCCCGTATTAGAGGTGGGCACCTAACGTAATTTAAACGTGCAATGCGATGCGTAAAGTATTCCCGTATTGAAGGTGGGCGCCTAATATAAATTAAACGTGCGATGCGATGCGTAAAAGTATTCCCGTATTAGAGGTGGGCGCCTAACGTAATTTAAACGTGCAATGCGATGCGAAAGTATTCCCGTATTAGAAGGTGGGCACCTAACGTAAATTAAACGTGCAATGCAGTAAATATTTCCCGTATTAAGGTGGGCACCTAACGAATTTAAACGTGCAATACGAATGCGTAAAATATTCCCGTATTTGAAGGCGGGCGCCTAACGTAATTTAAACGTGCAATGCGAATGCAGAAAATATTCCCGTATTTGAAGGTGGGCACCTAACAGAATTTAAACGTGCAATGCGATGCAGAAAGTATTCCCGTATTAGAAGGTGGGCGCCTAACAGAAATTTAAACGTGCAATGCAAATGCAGAAAATATTCCCTCAGCCTGAGGACTGGGGAGTGGATTTCAAAAGATGTTACCTTCCTCTTTTTGGTATTTTCTTTTTACCAACTTATCTCTTGCCTGTGAATTTCTCCACTTATTCGGCAGACTTTCTCTTTTTGGTATTTTAAATTTTCCACATTGGTCACATTCACTTTAAAGTGACTAGTGACAATTTGTTCCTGCATGAAACAAAATTTATTAGATATAAACTGCTGGCAACTGGCATCCGCCGTCCCCACTTCTTATTGCTTCCTTTGTTTTTGCTTTCTCATGTTGCATGACTTTCAACTTCTTGTCCCTTGCAGACTCTTTTTGTATTTTTCTCATTTCTTCATTTTTGTTTTGTTTTCTTTTCTTTGGCCATGTTTGCCAAGCTTCTTTATTCCTTTTCCCCAATCTTCTATCCTTTCTGATCCAGTGTTGTTTCAACTTCCGTTATCGGGAGCCGGTAGTTAGCTCTCAAAAGGGTAAACAATGAAATGCAGAAAAAATGAAAGAAAGGTAAGGGTATTTTGGAGAGATGACAGAACTTATCTGGGTATTTGCTGGCTGATTCCGCCGACCATGCCATGTATTTAAACTCTGACCCAGTTCGTTCCAATCATTATTCTGACTCTGAATTGCCTTTGACCCAAAACCGATACTCTTTTTGTTGCCTTTTCTCTTTTTGATAGTCCTCACGATCGCCTTACGGTGCCTCGAAAGGTTTTCACCAATAAGACTCTCTCATTTATTCTCTCAACCTCACGATCATCTCACAGTGCCGATTAAGGTTTTCACTGATGAGACTCTCTCATTTTATTTCTCTCAACCTCACAATCGCCTCGCAGTGCCGGCTAAGGTTTTCACTGATGAGACTCTCTCATTTTTTTTTATTTTTTTCCATTTTTGCTTTTTGTATTTTGTTTTCTGTTCCACGGGTATTGTCCGATGCTTCGCTCCTCCTTCGTTGTATTTGTTATCATTTCAAAATTGATCAGAAGGTCTTTCTTTGGACTGTAACGTGGCTTTCGGACGGGTTAAGAAAGAAAGATATAAAGGCTCAAAATTTCAACGAGGGTTAAAAATATTTACAACTCTCGGAATTATTAAACATAACTTCTGCCCCAGTTTCAATATGTGGGAAATTTTTGGATTTTTTCTTTATTGTGACTGAACCTCAGAGAGGCTGCCTACGTACCCTTTCGGGATCAAGTCAGACGTAGTTCATCCAACTTCATAAGTTAGATGGATTTCTTTTTGACTTTTTCCCGATTTATTGTCTTTTTCTTCTTTTTTTTTCATTTTTTTTTTCATCATTTTTTTTTCATTTTTCCATCATTTCATTTTTCATTCTGGCAATTTCGATCTTATTGCATTCTGGCAATTTCGATCTTATTGCACTAGAGCGATTCCGAGAGAGGGATATGAAAGAATTCATTCATTAAGGCTCAAAAGGGTTATCAATGGATAAAGTGTTTGGATAGAGAATAAAATGCCTTCGTCATTTCAATTCCAAAATCACAACAAAATACAAAACATACAATTGAAAAGGAATCATACATAGTATCTTTTGACCGCATCCGAATTGATAGCAGTCTCTACGCACTTTCCTTCAACATCTGTTAAATATAATGCTCCATTGGACAACACCCGTGATACCACGAACGGCCCCTGCCAATTTGGCGCAAACTTGCCTTTTGCCTCTGCCCAATATGGTAAGATACGCCTCAAAACAAGCTGTCCGACTTCAAACCTTCGAGGTCGTACCTTCTTATTATATGCTCTGGCCATTCTCCGCTGATACAACTGTCCATGGCAGATCGCGGCCAATCTCTTCTCATCAATCAAATTCAACTGTTCTAATCGGGCCTTTACCCATTCATCGTCATCTATCTCATATTCGGCTATAATTCGCAATGACGGTATTTCTATTTCTGCGGGTATAACAGCCTCCGTTCCGTACACCAGTGTATAAGGTGTGGTTCCGATAGAAGTACGTACCGTCGTGCGGTAACCCATGAGAGCAAAGGGTAACTTTTCATGCCACTGCCTGGATCCCTCCACCATTTTTCGGAGAATCTTCTTGATATTCTTATTTGCCGCCTCTACTGCACCATTCGCCTTTGGCCTGTAAGTTGTGGAATTGCGGTGCGTGATCTTAAACCTTTCACAAACTTCCGCCATGAGATGACTGTTTAAATTGGCTCCATTGTCCGTGATAATCACCTTGGGGATTCCAAATCGGCATATAATATTTTCGTGCACAAAATCCACCACCGCTTTCTTCGTCACCGCCTTGAATGTCTTAGCTTCAACCCACTTGGTGAAATAATCAATTGCAACTAGAATGAACCTGTGCCCATTAGAAGCGGCTGGATCTATTGGGCCGATGACATCCATGCCCCAAGCAACAAAGGGCCAAGGTGCTGACATTGTGTGCAACTCATAAGGTGGAGAATGGATCAGATCCCCATGTACCTGGCATTGATGGCATTTCTTTGCATACATGATACAATCACGCTCCATCGTGAGCCAGTAGTACCCCGCTCTCAAAATCTTCTTTGCTAAAACATATCCGCTCATATGGGGTCCGCATACTCCAGCATGTACTTCAATCATGATTTCATCTGCTTGTTGTGCATCTACACACCGCAACAAACCCAGATCCGGTGTTCTTTTGTATACCACTCCTCCACTGAAGAAAAATCCATTGGCTAGACGCCTGATGGCTCTCTTCTGGTCTCCAGTGGCTTGTTCCGGGTATTTGCCACCTTTCAAGTATTCTCTAATATCATGATACCACGGCTCTCCATCCGACTCTTCTTCCACAGCGAAGCAATAAGCATTCTGATCTCGGACTTGGATCTGGAGCGGATCTATATATGTCTTGTCAGGATGATACAACATAGAGGACAGTGTGGCCAAAGCGTCTGCGATCTCATTGTGCATTCTCGGGATGTGCTTGAACTCTATAGATTGGAATCTTTGAGACAACTCGTGCAAACAATACCGATATGGTATCAACTTCAAATCTCGTGTCTCCCATTCCCCTTGAATTTGGTGTATCAAGAGATCCGAGTCGCCCATGACCAAAATCTCTTGAATACCCATGTCAATTTCCATCCTTAATCCCAAGATGCACGCCTCATATTCGGCCATATTGTTGGTACAGAAAAATCGAAGCTGAGCTGTGACGAGATAGTGTTGACCCGTACTTGAAATGAGTACCGCTCCGATACTAACGCCCCTGCTGTTGACGGCTCCGTCAAAGTACATTTTCCATCCTGGCCTCTCCTCTTGCTTCATCTCCTCGACAAGCATTGCCTCTTCATCCGGAAAGTATGTTTTCAATGGTTCATATTCATCATCCACCGGATTCTCGGCTAAGTGGTCCGCAATAGCTTGTGCCTTCATTGCCGTACGAGTTACATAGACAATGTCAAATTCTGTGAGCAGAATCTGCCATTTGGCCAATCTTCCCGTAGGCATAGGCTTCTGAAATATATACTTGAGAGGATCCAATCGTGATATCAAGTACGTGGTGTATGCTGACAAATAATGCTTTAGCTTCTGAGCCACCCAAATCAATGCACAACAAGTTCTCTCCAGTTGGGTATACTTCACCTCGTAAGATGTAAACTTTTTGCCGAGGTAGTAGATGGCTTGTTCTTTCTTGCCTGTCTCGTCATGTTGACCCAGTACACAACCGAAAGAGTTATCTAAGCACTGTCAGATACAAAATTAAAGGTCGCCCTGGTTCTGGAGGTACTAACACCGGAGGATTGGCCAAATATTCCTTGATCTTGTCAAAGGCTTCCTGACACTCGTCGGTCCATTTCACTGCCGCATCTTTCTTCAACAACTTGAAGATCGGCTCGCATGTTGATGTCAATTGAGCAATGAACCGACTAATGTAATTCAACCTTCCTAATAAGCTCATGACCTCCTTCTTGTTCTTCGGCGGAGGTAGACTTTGAATAGCCTTGATCTTTGATGGATCCAGTTCAATACCTCGCCGACTCACAATAAACCCCAGTAGTTTTCCCGAAGGTACTCCAAAAGCACACTTCGCCGGATTGAGCTTTAGATTGTACCTCCGGAGTCTTTGGAAAAACTTCCTCAAATCTTTCACATGATCAGGTTGTTTCCTGGACTTTATAATGACATCGTCCACATATACTTCAATTTCCCGATGCATCATATCATGAAACATTGTGGTCATTGCCCTCATGTAAGTTGCCCCGGCATTCTTCAATCCAAACGGCATTACTTTGTAACAGTATGTTCCCCAAGGTGTAATGAAGGCAGTTTTCTCAGCATCTTCTTCGTCCATAAGGATCTGGTGATATCCAGCATAACAGTCCACAAACGAACCGATTTCATGCTTGGCGCAATTGTCGATCAATATGTGAATGTTTGGCAATGGGAAGTCATCCTTCGGACTGGCTTTGTTGAGGTCTCTATAGTCTACACACACTCTGGTTTTGCCATCTTTCTTCGGGACCAGCACAACATTTGCCAACCAGGTGGGGTATTTGGTAACTCTTATGACCTTTGCCTCAAACTGCTTATTCACCTCTTCTTTTATCTTCACGCTAATGTCCGTTTTGAATTTCCTTAGCTTTTGTTTTACCGGCCGGCATTCCGAGTAGATAGGCAACTTGTGTACCACTAGATCCGTGCTAAGCCCGGGCATGTCATCATAGGACCAGGCAAAGATGTCCTTAAATTCATGTAACAACCTTATCAATTCATCCCTGAAGGGTGCCTCCAAATGTACACTAATCTTTGTTTCTCGGACATCATCTTCGCTCCCCAAGTTTATAGATTCCGTATCACTCAGATTCGGCTTGGGTTTTTCCTCGTATTGCTTCATGTCCTTACTTATTTCCTCCAGGGCTTCCTCATCCTCACATTCTATTTCACTATCTTCCTCGATTTCTTGTATAGTAACGTGATTGTCGGAACTGGGTCTAGAATCCTTCACGCATGACATGGCATTGGAATCAACACATGCAAAACTGTACAAAAGAAAAATAAAGAAAAATAAGGCAAAAGTGAAGAAAAAGGAAAACTGCATTTCATTGATAAAAGAGTGAACAATGTTCGGGATACATGGTGATTTTCTTTTCATGAGGGGAAGGGGAAAACTATAAAAATAACAACTTTCGGGAAAGCAATGATCAAAAATTTTGAGCTAACTACCAAGACTCCTTCCTGATAGGGAAAGGAGTAGCTTCCCAATTGTTCAATGTGATTCCAGGCCCCACAAATTGCACGTCCATTTTGCTCGTGCCTTCCCCTGCTTCAATCATATTCACTTCCCAAAACATTTTCTCAAAACCAAGCATTTCCTCATCAAGTTGGGTCTCAATGCACTTTGTTGCAGCAGATGGTTGATACTTTGTACCAGGCCTGATGAAGGTGTCGGATAATTTGGGTATGGGTTTGGGCAAGGTCCAGTGCTTTTTGGCTTTAGAGGCTCTTTGGATGTCGGCAAATGTGGGTTTGAACCCTAAGCCGAATGTACCTTTATTCTCCAGAAGCTGAACTGGTTGAATGACTCCCTGTAGTGTTTTGCCTAATCCCCTCCCCGGTGCAAATCCGTTTCTCAGCATTTCTCTGGCCACCATTACAGTAGTTGGTGCCATCATAGGGGTCGGCAACTTTTCCCCTTCAGCAACTCTATTCACCACAACAGCATCCGTCACTTGGTAGACCCAAGGAGCTCTATCCCCATCAGTACCGTCAAAAGGTGCTACCACATTACAAGCATTTTCCTCCCCGTGTACAACAATCTCTTGCTGCTCCCACTCAAACTTGACCATCTGGTGTAGAGAAGATGGTACTGCCTTGGCCGCATGAATCCAGGGTCGGCCTAACAACAAGTTATACGACACGGCAATGTCGAGCACCTGGAACTCCATCGTAAAATCAACGGGACCGATGGTCACTTCCAAAATAATATCTCCTAACGTGTTCTTACCTCCGCCGTCAAACCCTCTCACATTGATACTGTTTCTCCGGATTCTGTCCGGGCTAATGTTCAGCTTCCCTAAAGTTGACAGCGGGCAAATATTCGCGCTCGACCCATTGTCAATCAATACCCTGGTCACGACTGACTCTTCACTCTTTACTGTGAGGTACAATGCTTTATTGTGTTCAGTTCCTTCCACCGGCAGCTCCCTATCCGAGAAGGTGATCCTATTAGACTCGAAAATTTTGCTGGTAATCTTCTCCAAGTGACACACTGAAATCTTCTCCGGAACATGAGCCTCATTTAGAATCTTCATAAGAGCTTTCCGATGCTCTTCTGAATGTATCAATAAAGATAGCAAAGAAATTTGGGCCGGGGTCTTTCTTAACTTGCTCAACCACCGAGTACTCTTGTGACTTCATTTTCTTAAGAAACTCTTCTGCTTCCTCTTCCGACACTGGCTTTTTCAATTGACTTTCTTTCACCACTTTCATCTTTCTCAGCTCCTCTGGAGCAAAACACCTTCCAGATCGTGTGAGTCCATGCGTTTCATTAATTTCACCAGAAATCTCTTTTCCCTTGTAAACTACTGCTACCTTGTTATAGTTCCAAGGTACAGCCTTTGTATTCACCACTGGCATTTGCACTACTGGTTTTATGATTACTGGCTCTGCACTTGCTCCTTTCACAGTCACGATCGTCTTTGCACCTGGAACTACCACCTTTAAACCTCCCATCACTACTGGCTTTGGTTTCTCAACAATTGCTTTCTCCTTCACAACTTCCTTCTCTAACTTGTCACTCGACTTTATCATCATGACGGCCTGAGATGGTTTTTGATTGCCATCACCCTGCACCAATTCTATCATATTCGTTTCGTGGTGATTTGGCAATGGATTCTGGGTAATGTTTGGGGCTTCGGGAGCCTGTACTTCGATTCTCCTCTCATCGATAAGATCTTGAATAGCATTCTTTAATTGCCAACACTTCTCAGTATCGTGGCCCAATGTTCCCGAACAGTATTCACATCTGACAGAAGAATCAAGATTTTTCGGGGGTGGGTTTGGAACTTTTGGTGCAATTGGTCTCAACATCCCCAATTCTTTCAACCTGTGGTAAAGACTGGTATATGATTCTCCGAGAGGAGTGAATGTTTTTCTTGCTTTGTTTCTCCGATCAGCGTCCGGCCTGGGTCTATTCTGGTTTCGGTAAGGTTTAGGGGTTGGGTATGTGTTCTGGGTGTGGTACACATTGTGCGGAGCTTGAGCTCTCCACACATGGGGTGGTGGTGGTGGGTAGGTTTGGGCTTGCGGGTGGTGGTAATGTGGGACAGTTGGTGGGTATGGTGGTGGTGGTGGGTTATATGGGCTTGGTGTGTTGTAGGGGTTTGGCGGGTAAGATGGTGGTGGTGGATTATATGGAGTTGTCGGGCTTGGTGGGTGTTGACGGTAGGGTCTTGGTGGGTTATAATGTGGGTTGCGACTCCATGGCCTACTTTCAACGGTTGCTACTTCTTCTTTCTTCTTCTTTCCCATCACTCCTCCATTTCCACTCTGTATAGCTTGATTGGTGGCTTTGATAGCCGAAAAACTCATAATTTTGTTTGTCTTCAAACCTTCTTCTACAAAACTTCCCATTTTCACAACTTCGTTGAAACTCTTTCCAATTGCTGACACTAGATGGCCGTAGTATGTTGGCTCCAAAGCTTGCAGAAAACAATCCACCATCTCTCCTTCTTTCATTGGTGGATCCACTCTAGCGGCCCGTTCCCTCCATCTAAAACCGTATTCTCTAAAGCTCTCTCCTGGCTTTTTCTCCATCTTGGTAAGGGATAACCTGTCGGGTATGATCTCCAAATTATACTGAAAGTGACTAGCGAAAGCTTGCGCTAAGTCATCCCAAACGAACCATCTTGTATGGTCCTGTCGGGTATACCATTCCAGAGCCGATCCACTCAAACTTTGGCTAAAGTACGCCATCAACAATTCATCTCTACCTCCCGCGCCTCTCATCTTGCTACAGTATCCTCTTAGATGAGCTACCGGATCCCCGTGTCCGTTGTACATGTCGAACTTTGGCAACTTGAATCCCGCAGGAAGCTGCACCTCAGGGAACAAACACAGGTCTTTGTAGGCTACACTTACTTGCCCTCCCAGCCCTTGCATATTACGGAAAGCATTCTCAAGACTTTTCACTTTCCGAGCCATCTCTTCCTGCCCGGCACTTGCTTCCATCATCGGAGCACGAGACTCGTGTTGTCTGAAAGTCGGCTCCGGAGGGTAGTAGTGAGGATCCTGGATATGAAACATCGGTTCGCTAGAGGATTTGTGGATAACAGCGGGCGGAGGTGCCACATATACAGGAGCAACTTGTGGAACCTGAGGTGGTGCTTGCTTGGCTGGAGGTGGTGGTATCTGGGAGGTGGAAGCATAGTAGTGAGGGTAATCGGGGTAGGTGGATGATGAGTTCAGTGTTGGTGGCTCGGGGTTAGGATTGGCTGGAGGGACATATGCAGGGTTGGCAGGGTAGGCTGGTAGTGGTTGACCTCTTGACCAAGCCTGGTACATTTCAGCCATCTGTTGTCTTAACTTGTACATTTCTTCTTTCATCCCCGCCACATCCACGATCTCTTCTTCGTGAGCAGGGTCTACAATGGTTGCCTCGATCTCCTGGGATACAGCCTTCGTCATCTTTTTGGACCTGGTGTTGTATGGGTGGGTAGCCAGTATGCCAGTTGCCTAGAAAATCTGAACTCACAAACATCAACACTCGTTAGTTGTTAGCGCATAAATAAGATGCAACGACTTTAAAAGCAAATACATTTCCTCGAGTCGTTATGCATCATCCCGACCACTGCTCACTTGGATCAATCATCTATTTCTTTTCCGCTCTTTTGTTTTCTTTCTTTCTTTTCTTCTTTTCTCTTCTTTTCTCTTTTGCTTTTTCTCTTTTCTTGCTCTCTCTCTTTTTTTCTTTTCTTTTTCTTGTTTTTTCTTTTCTTCTCTTTTTTTTTTTTTCTTGTCGTTTTCATAATTACGTTCCTATTTATTTGCCTAGCGGATACAAAGAAATGACATAAAGCAAAAGAATTGGTAACAACACTTGTTTTCTCATTGATAATTCAAAACCTTGATTACAAAGTGATGTTTAAAAGAAGAAAAATAAAAGATAATACATGACCTAAGAGTACATTAATGCACCTAGTGCCCGCGAGGCATCGTTCGGCCTTGCCGCGGGCCTATATGCTAAACCCCTTTGAAGCCTGTCCAGGTCGGCCATGACTTGTTGTACAAAAAACTTCACTGCAGATACAAAAGTCCTCCGAGACATATCTTCACAGAGCTGAGTCTTCCGGGTGATGTATTGGGCGATGCGAACAATCTTTTCTCTGATGACCCCTTTCTCTTGCAATAGCCGGCTTATTTGTTGAGTGCGAGCATCCAAGGTGTGTTGGTTGTCCTTTTGCACTTGTTGCAGCTCCAATTCCAATCTAGCCATAGTCGTGTAGCAGTGTTCTCTTTCTTCCTCAAGATCTTTGATAATCTTGTTACTCTTGACTGTGGCTGAGATTATTTTCTTTCTAAGCCGAGCTACTTCAACATCGTGCTTGTCTTGTAGCTGCCGAACCAACTTAGCTCTTTCATCGGCGTCTCTGCCCATTTGCTTCCGAGCCTTGACTAACTCTCTTTCGGCTACGTCCAAATCAAAGCTATAGTCATTTACTTTTCGCCGGAGAATCTCAATTAACTTTTCATCTCGGGCTGAACGAACTGGGGTCTCGGATGCAATTTTCATTTGAGCTATTTGAGCCTTCAACATATCATTTTCTTTCTTCAGCTGTTTCTTTTCCACTTCATCGGATGCTGCTTGTAAGCCGCTTTCGAAATGAAGATTTCTCAGTTTATCTTCCAACAGACTGATTTTGGCCTTATATTCTTTTTCCTTGGCCGCCCATTTCAGATTTTCCTCGGATTGCTCTATTAGGTCTTGCAAGTGAGGTCTCTTTGAAAGACGTTCGTGTTCAACCCCTCGTCGGTACTATGTGGAGTACCCAGGTGATATCTCCCCCTTTGCTCTATTCGGCACACAAGTATCAATCTTCAAATTTTGGCACTCGTTCCAGATTTGCCGGATTTTTGCTTCCGGAAATTGCCCGTCTGGACCAATCTCCACAGCTTGCACACTGAGATCCCCATCTCTCGGAATAATCTGACACCGACCCAACTGTCGCAGGGCTCTGTATGGTGCATAAGGTTGTATACTCTTCAAACCCATGATCAAAAATGGCGATCCCTCTGTTGGCATGTATATCACCTCGTCAAGAGGTAACCAGTCATACGTCCAATCGATTTGACCGTCAGTTAGTGATCGAAGATACACAATCCAACCTTGGACTCCTTCCAGCAATTTTACTTCCTTTGTCCTCGCATTGAACTCTTCCAAACATGTCCGTTCGGTCGAACCATAGCTTGAGTACGAAGGATGGTGACATAGATGCTCGATTAGCCAGATTTGCAAAATCAAGTTACACCCTTCGAAGAAGCTAGCCCCTGCTTTGCACGCAGTCAGAGCACGATAGATATCCGCAACAATCATCGGGCCCAGAGTACAGTTTTCTTGTACTATCAGTGTGCTGGCTACCCCGGCGACTTTTATATTGATATGTCCATCTTTCCTCGGGAATACAACAACTCCAAGAAATGCCACCAAAAATGCGAACCTCCGGTGTTCTTCCCATTTCGCCCGGTTGGACTTACAGCATAATTTGTTGGTAAGATCATTGAAACCCCCAACGTGTCCAAACCTATTGTAGATGAAGCTTAAAGAACAAAAACCATCGGCCAAATCTTCATTATGAACATTCCGGGCAATTTTCAAAGAGTCGAGGAAGCGATGTACTGTCACCGTCTTCGGAGATACCGGGTATTTTCCTTTCAGCGGGACCTCGGTCTTCCCAATGTAGAAGGCAATCTCCTCCAAAGTCGGGGTAAGTTCAAAATCTGGGAAATGAAATACGTTGTGTGCCGAATCCCAAAACGTGACCAACGCCCTAACCACATCACCTCGAGGAACCATGTCTATTAAACCCGTAAGGCCTTTCAAGTACTTTTTGACCCAGTCTTGACCATCGGATCCCATGTCCTGCCACCATAATCTCAGCTCCAAAGGGATTTTATTTAGGGAAAATTGTTCATTCATCATCGTGCTCGTCCCGCACATTTATTAAGGTGATTTTATTTAGAAAAGGAAAAATCTTTTTCAATGCAAGTTTTCAATTTTTGAATGAAAGAAAAGAAAAATGATTTTCGAAGTGGCCATTTTTGCAAAAACAGCCTTCCGTCGTCCTTTCGGAACATTCGGCAGTTTCCAAAAATAGCAATCACCTCGATTATTTGAAAAGAAAATCTTTTTGGTTTTTTTTTTAAAAGTGTGGTTGGACCCGTTTAAGGGTTGCCTACGTATCCCACCTAATGGCGAGAATCAAACCTGCGTAGTTCGGTCAGATTAATTGACCAATTATTTCAAAAAAAATGTTCCACCTATTTTTTTCAAATTTTCAAATTTTCCATGTACCTATTTTCTACAAATCATTATTTTCCTCTCTCTCTTTTTCCTTTTTCAACAATTTTTCCAATCTCGGGATTTTCGCCGGTCCGCATAACGGTCAAGGACAATAAAATGCAACACATGGCATGCTCGGTCTTTTCAATACCGGGTCACCTGTCCTAGACGGACCCAATCCCTGTGTTGAGTCCCCTAAGTCAAATATGATGCAAATAATCGTCCTAGACATATGTTCAAGATCTTACGGTTTCATGGATTGCTAGACCGTGTACCCGAGCGGACAACTCGAATCGAGGAGGGGGCTACGTACCGGTGACCCGCGGAGTCAATCGGCTTTGTAACTTATCCGGCCTCTGTTTTCTTAATTTAAGGTGACTTTAACGGAAAGGGGAGTCTCAACCAGTAAGCACATCCCCGGGGGAAGAGAGAAGGGTTTTCGGCACAACTTTATATATACAGTCCAAATAAGCGATAAAACACATAGCATGTTGTTCAAATCATATAATGAAGTCAAACAAAAACGCGAACGGCAGTTCTAAGGAGCTCGAGTTCTTAAACCCTGAAATCGAAATTCAGGGTTGGGTCCCCAGCAGAGTCGCCAGAGCTGTCACACCTCCCTTTTTACTACCCCATATACTTAAAAGCGTATAAATACACTTGTAGGGTATACCCCGACGCTCAATTACCCGAAACGGATAAAATAACGTAAGGGAAGGAGTTTTTCCATTTAAAGGACAATCGGTTCGGGATTTTATTAGAGATTAATTAGAGTCGCCACTTGGGAATGACAATGGTGTCCCAAGTCACCGGTTAATCCCGAATCCGAGGAATTTTGACTCTTAAAATGTCTGCGAAGCAGAGGTCCGGATAAGGAACTCTGTTAACCCGGAGAAGGTGTTAGGCACTCCCGGATTCCGTGGTTTTAGCACGGTCGCTCCACTGTCGTTCTTGACTTTTATTTGACTCAATTATAGATTTTAAACAACTTAATATGCTTTTACGTTAAATATTATTTTTTAGGAATTTGCGGTATCGCGAAAACACGCCTCGAGTCATACCGCAACCAGTACGCCTATGACTTTTGGTGTATTTCAGCTTTACCGAGATTTGGATTTGAGTCGCACCAGGTGCACACTCGTTCATAGGAAGGTATATTAAAATCGTGCCCTAAAGTAGCGTCTATCGGCTTTTAATTATTTGGGTAAGACTATGGAATTAATTAATAGTCTTCCCGAGTCTAATTGTATTATATTGTTACTAAAGGGGGCCCCGGTGTTTATTCGGGCGAGGCTCGTCCCAATTTAATTTATTAAAGTTCAATCCTATTTTGTATGTACTACATTTGCTATATTGTTTTTACCTTATTCGTATTTCTGCACCAACCATTCTAGGCCCGTATGATTCCTATTGTTATTGGGCCAAAATTCTTCATTTGATTAATCAGATCAGCAATGGGCCTACCCAAACCTTAAAGCCCAGGCAATCTTCAGACTTCCATTCAGCGGACCAATCGATTTCGCAGGGGCAGTTCAGGCCTACGTTTTGTCTTAGGCCTAAACCAATTGACAATATACAATGACGAGAGTAAAAATGAAGAACTGTAAATAAAGCAGACATACAAAGTGAAGAATTGGAATCCAAATTATTCTTTATTCAATAGATGAGAAATTACAATACAAAATGGCGAGTGTTAACTATAAATAACAACCAGTTAGTGTTTACGAGAGTCGACCACCTATTACCCTTTTGCTTTAAATGACTTATATTAGAGTGAAGTTACCTACCTAAGAAATTACGTATGGCATTATTTAGCTAAACAGTTTAATTACTTATTTTGACAAACTCTGATTATCTAAGATTGACTTAATGATATATACATGATCATATTACTGCTTCAAATACTACTTAGCTTATGTAGTAATACAGACTCAGTTGCAAATAATTTACCAATTCTTCTAACTACACTTTCTCCTTTTGGGCTTATTCTTATCTATATACTACTTCATGGATATGATTAACTACTGATATTAACACAAACCAAGCTTATTCGATGTCATCAAAGCCAATTTCACCCCAGTTATTACCTTATCTGATTGTTTCTTCTCTTAACTTATCCAAATCTAGATTGATCAACGAAATAGATTAATTAGGCGAGCATGACTGTTATCGACTCATGTGATGGCCATTTGACTTTGTTTTAGGAATTTTACCTAACTAACTAAGTGACATACTACTACTACATTACTACTATCATATACTAGCTATTACATTGTTTTTTGTTTCTGTTTTTCCTTGCTATCTACTGCAGTATACTATAAATTAAAAACGGAATTACAAGCAGACAACAAAGTAACTCAAATCTTCATTTCATTCAAACCAGTCTCTACAACTTGATTTCTGGACAAGAATATACCTGGATCAAATGAAAGGAAACCGATGAGTCTAGGGGAGGCAGGTAAGTAACAGCAGTAGACCCAAACAATGAATGCAACCGTAGAGTGAAGATCCAAATGCGTAGAACAACACAGCAACACAGCAACAAAGAAACCCAGAGATTAACGAGCAAACGAACCCAGCAATCAACAAAAATCAGCAAACTCTCACTCGAAGAATACCAGAAACACTATTGCTAAATTGCTATGTTTTTTTACTCTGAAATTGTTATCAAAAGTCAGCTTAAATGAATTCAGATTACTTAATGTTGGAACCTCAGATATATTTCAGATTACTCTAAATTGGAACCCCCTTCCAGCCCCATTCTTAGAGGTATATATAGTTATTTTTTAGGGCTGAAGACTTGGGGAAGAAGTATGGGATTCATCCCACTTCTCCCCCTCCTAAATTTATGAATTATGCACTTTGGCCCCTATTTCTGTTAACAGAAATCCTTCCAGCATGTGCTGGAAGGTTCTAAAGATTCCTTTTAGGGGTTTTTACTAGTGTATCCCTAAGGGTTTGAGATTTTTACAGATTTCCCATTTTTAGGAGACCATTATACCCCTAAACCTCTCCAAAATTGCAGAAATCAGGAGCATAAGTGTCTCAATTACCCTCCTAAGTTCTAACTATTTACTATTTCACCTTTTTAATTCCCAATTGTGCCCCTAAGGACACTGCTGATTTACTAGCCTACCTAGGTCAGATTTCAGCTTGTTTTGCACCTATTTAACTAATGGCCAGCCCTGGCATTAGTATTTAAGGGCTGGCCAGTTCTATTTTAAGAAACCAATTCAATTCTAGCCACTTTTAATTAATTCCAGTCAATTAAGACTAAGTTATTACAAATTAAAGCCAATTGCAGGACTAGCCTGTTTTATTATTATGCTTAAACTATTTAAAACTTAGCCAGCCTCAAGTTGAGACTTGGCTTTGGCTATTAGGGCCAATTACTGAACATTTGGGCCCAAAACCATTTGCAGGTTTGGCCATTTCATGCTCAGGGCTCTAAAAAGAGCCTGGGCCAGTCTGCATTTGCAGACATAGCCCCTTTTGCACAACCAACCACTTTTAAGGTGGGCTGTGTGTTAGGGCCTTATAGAATTGGTCAACCTTTTGCAAGGTTGACCACTCTTAGGCCAATTATTAAACTTATAGCCTATTTGTTCATTTTCAGTTTTAACCTATTTAAAAACTAGCCATTTTATGAAACCTAGCACTAACAGCTATAACCAATTCACCTAGGGTTCAAACAGTGTTAATCAAACACTTACACTCAACCAGAACCAATAAAACTAAATCAATTTCAACATGGATTGCATATTAGGACACATAAGACCAAACAAAATGTAATAATCAACCAAAACTCAAAGAAGGCAATTGATATGGTTGAATTTCAGTTGATTAATTCCCATTATCTAATTTTATGAGACAAAGTATGAATTCATGTTAATTAAGACCTAATTACTACCAGTTCAAGTCACATGAAAGTTTGAACAACTCAGAATCACCAAGGTTCAGGGCATAAACATGCTCAGAATGTTAAACTCTAAGAAATAGCAAGTAGTAGATGAAACAGAATTCATTTAAGCCCAGAGTACACACAATAGCATAGGCATGTTAGCTAATATATCTTTTCAAGTATTAATCCTAGCCTTATGTATACATGTGATGGATCAAGATGAAGATAAAGAAGAGAAGAGACATGAAGAAACAGTGAAGAGGAATCCTAAATCTAGCACAAGTGCATGACAAATAAAATGAAGATGAGAAAAGAAGAACATGAAGAAACAGTGACAAAAGAAACAATAAAGATCAACCAGGATACTTCAAAAGCAACTTAATGTAAAGATGAGAAGAGAATGAAGTTAAGCTACTATCAAAACTATGCATTCATGACAATGGGAGAAAGCTGGACTGTAAAAGCTAAACAGATCCAAAGACTACAATATCTACAAGATGGAGGAAGCAAAGGGAATTCAAAGTGACTCTTATGACTTAACATGATTGGTAGCAAACAATTATGAAGATGGACAAGATGAAAAAGAAGCCTAATTCTATCATAGATCATTAAAGCCAAAGGCAACAAGAGTGGCCACAGTAACTTGAACTTAATTTTAAATAGCAGATACATATCAAAGATCATGCTTTTTGTAGTGAATCAAAACTCAATAATTAAAATGACAAGGGAAAGATGAAATTTCTGAACTTATAGCAGAGAACCATAAAAACAGGACAATCAACAAATAAAATCCCATTATTAACAGGCTCAAAAGAAGCAGGCAAAAACAAAAGAAGAAACAATCAGATAAGATCCTTATAACTAATCATGCGGATAAACAAGAGAGATTATCATAGAAAGAGGAGAGCAAATGATAAACAAAGAGACAGAGAACCCTAACATAACAGGATCCTAGAAGATGGACAGATTCGAAGAAATAGATAAGATGTGTAGAAGAGATATCAAATGGCCGACTCAGAACTACAGAACCATGAGAACATAACCAAACATAATCATGGACGAAAGTGTTAAACAAAAGAGAAGCGAGTATCAGAATCCTATGACTAACATGTGAAGCACAAACTAAGAATCTATAGGATAGAAAGAAAACATTCTGAGACATTCGAGACAAGAGAAACACAGATGAAAACAAAGAAGCAAAGCAAAACCCTAGAACTAACATGAAGAACAGAAATAAAACAGACACTCACAGGCATGCAAATACACAAATCAAACAAAAAATACGCAAAATAAGCATAAGAAAACAAATAGGGGTCAGGGACTTAGCTCGCAGGGCCGGTCCCCTGAGCTTCCTATCTCTTCACTCTTCTCACCCTCTCTCGGACTCTCTCTGACTCCTTGTTTCTTTTCCTTTACTTCTTTTCAGACATTTTCTTTTTCTTTTCTTTCTTTTCTGATTCTTCTTCTAAGGCTTAAAGACGAAGCCTTTATGACTCTGGGTTGCAGGGAGGGGTTCAAGGGATGGTGAAGGAAGGATCTTGGGTGGTTCAAGTTTGGGAGTCGCCGGAGTTAGGTTTCCGGCGACTCTTTTTGGGATATTCGACACGCTCCAGTGATATTTGAAGGTAGTGAGTGGTATGGTTGGACAGATCAGGTAAAGACGATTCGAATGGCATTGGTTTTATGTGGTGGTTCATACTTTAGTGGTCACCGGCGAGGATTCCGGTGACCGGGACTTTGAAGAACAGGGTGTTTTTTTCTGGGTTTTGGGTGTGTTATGAAATGAAGAAGAAGGAGAAGATGAGAAGAGGGGTAAAGGGAGGCCGGCGACCACCGTGGAGGGTGGTGGCCGCCATGGCTAACTAGGGTTTTGGTTGAAGGTTTGAAGATGAAGATGGAGAATGGAGAGGCTTCTAGAGGCGGCTAGGTTAAGAGATTGAAAAGAAAATGGCCGGCTGTTCGGACATAAGCCTTATATAGGCGATGTGTCGCATGTAATCCAGGCCGTCCAATTGATGGAGATCGACGGCTCATACGCGCGTTACTAAAACGGCGTCGTTCAGACGCTTATGAGACCCCAGACCTTCAACCCTTGGATTAAGTAAAATGGACGGTTAAGATTAATCGTAACATCTCAATTAATTAAAGAAAACAGCTAATTATTGGAGCCGTCGGATCACCTCTCATGAACGGCCTAGATTGATCGTTACATGGATCGGACGGGCCAACGCCTTGGGCTGGGGTATTGGGCCTCCAATTTCAAATCTTTTGGCCCCCAAATTAATCAAACCTATGTATTTTTTTGTATTTTTCTGATTTTAATTATTTTTATGTATTTTCTTTTATACTTTTTTTTCTTTTTCTTTTTATGAAAAATTATAAAACCTAATTTCCTATTTACTCTAATTTTCTAGTATTTTTTGGTAATTTTCTGCTATTTTTCTTAATTTTCTTCTATTTAAGCTATTTTAATTTTCTAATTAACTAAACTAACAAATTAATTACTTAACCTATTTTTTTTTGATTTTCTTCTAATTTCTACTTATTCAAACTCAAAAGTATAGCTAATTCCAAACAAATCAAGTAATTGCACTCAAAAACATTTTATTTTAATTTTGGAATTTAAATGCTTAGTGCAAAAATCACGTGCTCACACACTGAGAATGAGTCCCTGCGGGATATTTCCGATGTCGAAGTGATGGATGAAGGTGATATGATGGGCCTACAGGTACATTATATTCGACCTTAATTTGCCTCTCTTATGTCGCGGAACGAGCATTAGTTTAACTACTTTCTTGTTTTGCAGACGTACATATTGGAGGTGGAGAGCATCCGCAGGGCTAATATCTGGTCAAGGATCTTTTTGCAGATGCTGGAAAAGTATCATCACTATCACGACAGTTGTTGTGAGTTGCACGAACAGTTAAAAACTGATCCCCGCAACCGAGCCTTGGGCGAGGAGTTAGAGAAGAGGGACCAGGAGCTAAAGCAGGTGCTCAGCAGCAAGAGTGAGCTTGAAGAGCAAATCTGCCTCAAGGACGAAGAGCTCAAAGTGGGCAAGGTGTCACTGCGAAATACGAGTATCTGTAGGGAAAGTTAAGGGTGATGCAGTCAGAGATGGAGCAGAGCCAGGCTAGAGTTGCTGAGCTGAATGTTGAATGGAGAGGAAAGTTGGTTGCACTAGAGAGTTAGGTTGTCGCTTAAAAGTGTATAGAGAAGGTGGCGTCAGATGCTTAGGCGAAGGAGCGGCTTTACAGGAAGTCATTCGTGTGCATGAGTCCAGCGGGAGTAGAAGAGGGAAACTGTGGCCCTTAGAGGGCGAGGCTCGAGGAGCGAATTAGCATGTTTTATCAGGAGGCTTTAGCTTTATAGGATCAAGTTGCGGACTTAGAGGAAGAAAATCAGCTGTTGAGGGCCCAGGTTGGATTGCCACATGCTACTGTTCCTTACCAGGCTCGTGAGCTCTCGGTCTATGTCGAAGTTCAACGAGGTATTTTCAAGAACTTAAGGAAAGCGGGCTCGTGAGCTCTCGGTCTATGTCGAAGTTCAACGAGGTATTTTCAAGAACTTAAGGAAAGCGGGCACCGTGACTTAGGCAACTTATTAGGAAGCACACCAGAAAGCTCGTGAGGCTCATGCCAACTATGGATATGATGTGGCGATGCCCGAAGCTGATGGGGGTGCTAGTGGTGACGATAATGGGCCTTATTGAGATACTGATGGCAATGACGGTGTTGGCACCGAGTGAAAAAAAGGTTCTTTATTATCATTTTTCTTTTTTATTTCGTACGCTATTTTGCATTTATTTGTTTCTTGTTGTTACTTTTCCCCCTCCCCCCCACCCCCTTAGTTAACTGGCCTGGACCAGATGTAAGTGATAATAGTCCGCATTTATGAGTTCATGAATAAAGAAATCATTTTTTCTACTTGCTTTGCGTTTCAGTTCTCTGTCGATTCATGATCTCGCCGCGAGGTAAGAGCTTGTCAATGAGTCCTAGCTCTTTTGTGATGAAGGCTTTGGGTCTTTTGGACATTATTATGAACTTAACAAGATAGCTCGTTTAGGTTCGAGCGAGTTTGAACTGTCAACTTTTGATGGTGAAGGAATTTAGCCTTATTCCAGTTCGAGCAAGGTCGAACTTATCAAACTTCGATGGAAAAGGCACTTATCCTGAGCCCCAATTCGAGCGAGGTCAAACTTATTGAATTTTGATGGCGAAGGCGCTTAGCATGAGTCCCAGTTCGAGCAAAGTAGAACTTATCAGACTTTAATGGCAAAGCCACTTAGCCTGAGTCCCAGTTTGAGCGAGGTCGAACTTATCGAACTTTGATGGCGAAGGCACTTAGCCTAAGTCCCAGTTCGAGCGAGGTCGAACTTATCAAACTTTGATGATGAAGGAGCTTAGCCTGAATCCCAGTTTGAGCGAGGTCAAACTTATCAAACTTTAATGGCGAAGGCACTTAGCCTGCGTTACAGTTCTAGTGAGGTCGAACTTATCAAACATTGATGGCGAAGGCACTTAGCCTTGTTCTAGGTCGAGCGAGGCGAAACTTTTCAAACTTTGATGGCGACGGCACTTAGCCTTGTTCTAGTTCAAGCGAGGATGAAATTGTAAAACTTGGATGGCGATTGAGCTTAGCCTTAGTTCCAGTTCAAGCGGGGTCGAACTTATCGAACTTTGATGGCGAAGGCTTTTAGCCTGAGCTCCAGTTCGAGCAAGGTCGAACTTATCAGACTTTGATGGCGAAGGTGCTTAGCCTGAGTCCTAGTTCGAGCGAGTTCAAACTTATGAAACTTTGATTGCGAAGGCTCTTTTCTTTGTTCTAGTTCGAGCAAGGTCAAACTTATCAAACTTTGATGGCGAAGCCACTTAGCCTAAGTCCCAGTTCGAGCGAGGTCGAACTTATCAAACTTTGATGGCGCAAGAACTTAGCCTTGTTCTAATTCAAGCGAGGTCGAACTTATCAAACTTTGATGGCGAAGGCACTTAGATTTTTTCTAGTTCGAGCGAGGTCGAACTTATCAAACTTTGATGGCGATGGCACTTAGCCTTAGTCCCAGTTCGAGTGAGATCAAACTTATCAAACTTTAATGGTGAAGGCGCTTAGCCTGAGCCCTAGTTTGAGCGAAGTTGAACTTATCGAAATTTGATGGCGAAGGCGCTTAGTCTAAATTCGAGCGAGGTCAAACTTATCAAACTATGATGGTGAAGGCGTTTAGCCTGAGTCCCAGTTCGAGCGAGGTCGAACTTATCAAATTTTGATGGCAAAGACACTTAGACTTGTTCTAGTTCGAGCGAAGCCGAACTTATCAAACTTTGATGGCGAAGGCACTTAGCCTTAGGATAGCTCGAGCGAGGTCGAACTTATCAAACTTTGATGGTGAAGGCACTTAGCCTGAGTCCTAGTTCGAGTGAGGTCGAACTTATCAGACTTTGATGGCGAATGCACTTAGCCTTGTTTTATCGTTTGCATCGATGGTTCAACGCCATGGGCGTTAAGTGTTGAATTCATTTCGAATTGTGGTCTGGTGTTGTACGTGTTATGATTGTTCGCTTGAACGTGGCATTCAGGTTGCTTCAAGGCGATTTTTGATTCCTCGTTTGAAATACCTCTGCGCCGGTTTCCAGACCGACATAGTATGGTGATGAGGGGGAAGAATGCTCTGTAGTTCTATCTGTCGATTGGGAATGGGGGAGAGAAAAAAGAAAAAAGGGGGGTGGTGGATATCTTGCATCACTTCTCTCTTCATTTGGGCTATTTGAGATCACCAGGCCAGAGGATTTTAACTCTCATTGATGCGTTCGATTCTATTTTTCCCGATGCGCTGCCATCGACTCTAGTTTGAGTTGGGTTTTCTTTTCGATGTTTCTTTGGCTTCGATCCAGGAAGAAATTAAGTATTTTCACTAGGAAATCCCCACAGACGGCGCTAAATTGTTTGGCTCAAAAGTTGTTAAACACTTTTTAAGCAAATCAATCAAAAGAGATGAAGGAGTAAATCATAGCCAAATATAATTAATACTGGATCGAAGGATAGAATCAAGATTTGGGAATATTTGGCAGAAATAATATTTGGCAAACTTTACTGATTATCAAAGTTTGCCTTTCCTCTCCTCGGAGAAGTTCAAGGAATTACAATCAACTTACCCCTTTCATGGGTAATCAAAAATGATATATCCCTCTTTCATGTGGGTCAAGGATTCTATTTATTGAGTTCTTGCTTTTCTTCTTGGGCTATATCCGTAGTTCTGGAGCCGGCACTCGAGAACCCATCATGGAGTGGTTTTTATCTCGTTGCTTGTATCGAGAATCACAATGATCAGTGAAGTCGGGTTCGTTGGTTATTTCTATAGGATTGTTAGGACGGGGTCATTGCCGTCGTAGTCGTTTGATCAGATTTTGACCAATACAATACCTACCTAACCGGGAAAAAATTGCAGTGGCATATCTCCTAATAAGTCATCATAACCCAAAGAAAGGGGAAGGTAATTTACACGAAAATTCCTTATGATGACTTATTGGCCAAAACAACAATAGACTTAAAACCGTCAGATTACAATCATAAATTCCACTATGAAAGAGACAACTTATTTATTCCGACATCAAACTTTAATGAGTCGTACTTTCATCTTGAAATATTTCATTCTTAGCTTAAATGGGTAAGTAATTAATCTCTTCAGGACAAAGAAAATAGACTCCACAAGTCTTGCTCTGTGCTTTGTAGTTCAGTCCAGATGGGACTTGATAATGAGTCAATGCTAAACTTGAATGGCTCCACAAATGGATTTGAAGATAATTGAGGTAGCTTAATGGTGGTGTTATGATTTTGTGAGGCTGATGATTCCAAGTCTTCTTGATGGACCAAAGGACCAAGATTGTCATGTGATTTTGGGGGTCTTTTTGCTGCATGTTCTTCAACTATTGCCCTTTGCTCCAATACTTTAAAGGAAGTTGCCTTTTTGTAAACTTTGCAAAGTACTATGTCATCATCCTGCATCCAATTTAAAATTAACAGAATCTGAGTTCCTTAAAAGATGATACAGTCAAACCTCTCTATATCAGCCTCGTTTATTTCGAATATTTTTGAATGTTATAAAGAAATGATATTATAGAGAACATATATTATAACATAATATGAAATTTCGTTTCGGAAAAGCTTGGCTTATATAGTGAACTATTGTTATATATGGATGTTGTTATAGTGAGGTTTGACTGTTATGACAAAATAAATGATTTGTCTAGCTGAGTGGGCGTTTGGACATAAATTGTGAAATTTCGAGAAAAAAATCAAGTAAAAATGGTATTTGAAAATAAAGTTGTGTTGGATATAATTATAATTTGGAGTTGTTTTTGAATTTTTTTGAAGATAGAGTTGTGTTTGGATATAATTACATTTTGAAAAATAATTTTTTTGAGTTTTTCAAATTACAAAAAATTCTAAAATTCAATTTCAAGTAGAATTGAATTTTTTTTTGGCCAAACACTGATTCTGAAAAAAAGTTACTTTTTTTATGGCCAAAGAACCTAAATCGTGTAGACTTTTAGTGCAGTATAGTGACACAATGACATTGGTACTAGAATTAATTATATTCACTTTGTCGAAAAATTATATCACGCATAGGTGATTTTTTTATTATGTTTATATACTGATTGTTGGATCCCGTTAAAGTTAGGACAATTTATAGCATAGTGGGAAAGAGTGTTCAAAAAAGTATAAATTTTTTTTATACTTTCAGTATATATAAAAGTTAAAGCTAAGTACCTTAGGTAAGGGGTGGGCATCAGGAAGTTTGTACTCGTTCATGATCCAATCAGTTCTGCACCCTTTAGGTGCCCTTCCACCATAGAAAACCAAAGTCTTCTTGAGCCCAATAACCTTCTTTGGGTCTAATGTCGAACGAATTTGGCAATCTGAACCAGTTGCCTTCCAGAAACCATTTCTTGTTATTCTGTTGGGCTTCCCTTTAGGACCATGTTTTCTGTTTATTGGTACAAAAAAATACCACTCTCTTTCTCCTATTCTTGCCAATCCTACTTCCACACACACAATAAAAAAGGTAAAGGTAAATAATAAAGGAATTTTTACATTCCTATGCCACATAGAAAATTCTATTACCCTCAATGTTTAAGGTTTGACTTAACTATATTTAATATACCAAATTATTAATTTTATACCATAATTAATTAGGGGTATAATTAATTGTACGTTTTTTACTCCTTAATTAAAGGAATCTGAAAATTCTTCTTTGTTTATATGAGAACAGAATTTGAAGTATATTCATTCTTTGATACTAAGGTATCATCTATAAGTTTCTCGTTGAAGCCTAATCCAAAATATTGCTTTTGGTTCTTCCATATATTCCAGATGATGCTATTCGTTGTGATGGAAAATCAATAGAACTTTTGGTGAATAAATGCTCCATTTCTTGGGAATGTTCGGTAATATTAATTGGAAATCTTACCTTAACATTTTCCAATTCAAACATCCATCAAAACCATTCCAATTAGAGATAAGATGAAAACAGAATCAATTAGCAACAGAGAATATGCTAGATATATACTGAAAGAACATATCTTTCAGTATATTTTGTACCAAAATTCTATAAATATACAACAAATCAGTTTAAGTATGTATAAAGCAGTATTATTTGTAAGGGTGTCTATATAATTACTATATTTATACTAATTGTAGATTATGTTTTGCAGAAGATTTGTAGAATTTTTAGTTGTTTTTTATTTATGAAAATAGAAAATAAAGCATCTACAATGAGAATACAAATAATTTATAATATATCTACAAAATATCTTCAAATTGGGTACATTGAATTTTAATATCCCAATTCCCATTCAATTATAGCTTAATTGGTACTTTCGACATAATTGCATTTTTTGCAGAAGATTTTGTAGAAGTTTTAGTCATTTCAGATTTATAAAAACAGAAAATAAAGTATTTAAAATTAGAATACAAATAATCTACGATTTATCTACAAATTGGGCACATTGAATTTTTATATACCAATTCTCATCCAATTGTAGCATAGTTGGGATTTTTGACATAATTGCATTTTTTAAAGAAGATCGGTAGAAGTTTTTATTTGTGAAAATAAAAAATAAAGCATATACAATCAGAATATAAATAATCTATAATTTATCTACAATTTCTGTAATATGTCTTCTCTTCTTCTTCTTCGAGTTTCAATGTGAAATTCAACCAAAATCAAGTCTAAACTTCACCAAAGACCCTCAAAATTGAGATATAAACTCCAAATAATATTTCCAATTATTTGTAATAACACACAATCCAAACAAATAATGATTTTTGAAAATCCAAATTCGATTCCAAAGCTTCAAAGCTTTTTATTGGTTGTCAATGGTGAATTGCTGCTCTCTTTTCATTTGCTTTGTATTACTAAAATTTGCGATTGGGAAATAGAGAGAGATGTAGAGAGAATTTCTGAAACAAAGTGTATCGCAAAAATAGAGTATGAAAAATCTTATTTTGCGTTGTGGAAGATCGGAGTGAAGCCGACGATAACTATGGAATGCGTGTGATTTGCATTGGGAAAGATCTGGAAAATATTTAATTTCCCCTTTTTAGCGCGCAAAATAAGGAATCATAAAGATACAACGATTCCTTATTTAATGCATTATATATATTAGATAGAAATACTATTAACATGAAGGTTAATAATCAAACTATGAATATATTTGATTATATAGTTTCATATATGATATATATACAGAAACGCCTCAATAAAAAATTGCTAAAAGTGGCACGTAGAAACATTACTTGTTTAGATCAGGGTGGATGCATACCGAAGCGTTGTCACACCACACCGTTTCATAGAATTTTTTTACTAAATATATGTATCAATGTTGTACGGAAATAGATAAGTAGGAAAAAATTGTCTCTTGGTATGTTAGTTATGTGCTTAATTTTGCTCTAAGAGTTCAAAGGTTCAAACATCAACTAGCACATTTTTATTTTACAAATACTATTTGAGAGTGCCTTTGTGATTAAAAATTACGATGAAGTAGAATTGAACTCAAGACATTTTCTAACGTAAGACTCAACAAAAATGATACACTAAAGTTATTTCTTATCTAAAAATATAATAATTAAAGTTATATTCTAGTTCTTCTATAAAATTCGATATACGCCACTGGTTTAGATAATATCTTGTTGAAGTTAAACGAAGAGTACAGTTGAAGTTGTCTGAGTTCAAACAATTATTAATATTTTATCAATGTTTCAAATAATGAAATGCCATATTTGCAATTACTGATGGCAAAACATCAACATGTAAATAGTGACTTAAATTTTGGTATACCAATTTCTATTGATTTGGAATCAGAAACATTTTCGCTCCAACATCAAGGTTTTGCAATAAGTTAATGAGTTTTTGACTGTGTGAATTATATTTACACAATCAAATAATTAATAAAATAATAACAGAAAGAAAGAATATTGTTAGTGTTACTAACCAGGTAACTCCCAAGGATCATGGAGATATATGTTGACAAAGGCAATGACATTGGAGTCAAGTTCGTTGCCTTTGATAATGCTTTTGAGGTAGAAGTTGATGAGTTCTTCATCAGTGGGATGAAAACGGAAGCCAGGAAGCTCAAGCTCTGGTAACGACATTTTCAAATATTTTGATGATTGGTAATTGTAAGTATACTTGCACCACCTCCTTTAGGGACTTCATAAATTAAGCCATCAGCTTCAGCCTCTTATATAGGCGAACATTTGTCTTCAGCCTCTTAGACGTGGAGCATGTGATGACCCGATAAGCATTTTGAGATTTAGCCTTTATTTTTGTGTTTTGAGACCTCGAATAGCGCTGTATAGCATTCTCGATTTACGTGCATAGTCTATGTCCTAACCCGAAAAATCGTGAAAATTTGAAGAAAATGTAAAACTTTGCCTTAAAATGACTTGAGTTGACTGCGGTCAATATTTTGTGTAAACGAATGCGGATAAGTATTTTGACGGTCCTAGAGGGTCCGTATCGTGATTTGAGACTTGGGCGTATTCTCAGAATTTAATTCGGAAGTCCCTAACTTGTTTTGACTCGTTTTGCCGAAAACTAGCATTTTTGAAAGTTGGAAATTACTAAGTTTGGCCGTAAGTTGACTTCATATCTAGCGGGATGGAACTTTGATGTTAAAACTTGGAATAGTTCCGTATTACTAATTAAAACTTGTCTACAAAGTTTGGTTCAATTCGGAATTTATTTGACATGATTAGGACGCTTAAATGTGATTCTAATGTTCTTGAGTTTTACTTTGAATGTTCACTCGTTTTGAGGATTGATTCATAGATTTATATATTATTTGGTGATTTGATTGCACAAAAACGTTCGTATGATGTTATTACACTTATGTGCATGTTTGGTTTGGAGCCCAAGGGGCTCGGGTGAGTTTCACACATGTTCCGAATGAGTTTTGCAAAGGAAAAATCTGCTAGTGCAAGACTAGTGTTGGTGCTTTGTTGCAGATCTCGCAATTGCAAGGTCTGGCTTGCAAATGCAAGCCTCATTTTTGCGAATAATCTTTCACATTTGCGAGCATGGGCTGGGCTGGGTGATACTCGCATTTGCGAGAATTTGTTTGCTTTTGCGAACTGTGGACCTTTGCATTTGCGAAGGAAGCGGTGGCAATTGCTATCACTGACCACTAGTGTACTACTTTGCTTTTGTGAGTTTCTTGGTCGCATTTGCGATGGTTCTGGGTTTTACATTGCGACCTAGATGTCGCATTTCCGACTTTTGCTCTTTTGTGATAGGGTTCGCTTTTGCAATCATTGTCTCGCAAATGATGTGTTCGCAATTGCGTGCAAGACATCTATAAGTGTTAATCGGGCGGGCTGGGACGGGTTGGACAAAAAAATTACCAACCTGTAAGGGTTCGGGGCGGGTCGGTAACGGGCTGAGATTAACGGGTTGGTGGTGGGCTGGGTTTTTCGAGTTATATAGGGCCCGGCCCGTACGGGTTCGGGTTTATCTGGCTCGGACGGTTCAGGATTTTTATAATTTTTATTTTTTTAAAATTAAGTTATATTTTTCTTTTTCCATGTCATTGAAACTTTTAAGGGTTAAAATTAAAGATTAGAATTGAACTTTTAAGTGTTAGAATTAAAAGAACAAACTAAAAAATTCTAAATCTGAAAATAGAAAGTAAGTGTCTATATAAAAATTATTGAATAAGACTAATCTGCAATATTAAAAAATCATAATATTTAAGTAACTTTGATATTTTTATTGAATAATATAATACTTCAAATTAATTTGCAAGTTCTTTTTTGATTTTTCAAATTTTTGAACTTGCAAATTAAAAGTTTACAACAATTGTTAAAAAAAAAAAGAAGAAGAAGAACTAGTAAATCATATATTTTGCATCATCTTTGAAAGCTCTTCCATGTCAATGTGAGGTTGTTGGTTTCCGGTATTAGAATCGGTACCATAAACCATTATATCTCCAATTTCTTGGTCTTCCTCTTCATCTACCTCGCCACGCCCTTGATTTCGCCATTCGGATCTAATCCAATCTCTGAAGCACACTAGAACTTCCAATGCGTTGATGCCTAATGAATGACGGGTATCTCCTAACTGTTGTCTTGCTTGGCTAAATGCGCTCTCTGATGCGACTGTTGAAATAGGCACATTTAGAACGTCTCAAGCCATGGCCTAAAGAATAGGAACCAGATTCAAGTCAATAGAGTGAATTTCTTTCATGTGCCTACGAAGTTGACCCATTCCCCCATTCTTACCGGTCTCATGTTTATAAACTTCCTTACATAATTTATATATTACATAATTATTCTCATTTTCTAGTCTATCAAAAAAAAATCCAACACTTACTTCTTAATCTTCGATTCTTTTTAATAGGCAAAGGAGGCTTACTTACATTTCCACTCCTAATATTTTGTGCTTGACTAGCATTACCGAGGGTAGTTGGTGGTGTTTCAAGAATATCGGGCGATGGAATATCATTTCAAATATCATCTAAATCATCATCAATACCATAATTTTCTTGAAGTAGCTCATAATCTACATTTATATTTTTGGGTGAAGTTTCATAAACATGACTACTAGAAGAACCACCTCTTACTCTTTTAGAAATTTTCTTACTACCACCTATACTAGAAGTGCAAGATTTTTTGGCCAATCTAAGTAAATCCATTATCTAATTTAAAATAAAAAATTGAAATAATAATTCTAAATAATAGAGAGAAAGGGATGAAACGAGTGTACCGGGATTCCGAATGCCGCACTAAATTTGATATAGAAACGAGAAAGTAGAAACTCAAACTTCAAATATTCAATTGATATTTGATAACTTGATAATTGATGTCACACTTCACTTGAATAATTGAATTAGAAACTTATGATAATAATACTTTTGTAATGAAAGTATAAAACTTGTAAGTTGAAACTTGAAAGCTTGTAATAATGAGCAATTGAGAATATTATCAAGAGAGAATTGAGAGATAATTGTGTGGAACAATGAAGAAGAAAGGGGATATTTATAATTTTTTAAAATAATTCAATTGCATTTACAATTTATAAAGGGGGTGCTAAAATATAAATAAAATACCAAATTTTGGCAGTTTTTGACAGATTTGGCCGTTGGCCAACGGTCATTTTTGAAATTTGATCGTTGCAACGGTCAAATTCAATTTAAAAAAAAATTCAGGCTGTTTAGCGGGATGTCGCGGTCCGAGGCCTGGTAAAAACCCGTTAAACCCTTAACGGGTTGTGGCGGGTTCGGGTACCCTTTTGGCGAAAATTTAACGTTACTAGCCTCTGTTCCAACCCGCACACATACGCACAGTAACGGGTTGGATCGCGCTGACCTGGATTGAACCGGGTTGTTAGTGGGTCGGCCCGGCCTGATTAACACCTTTAAAGACATCACAATCACGACATTCATAGCTGGGTAAAAGAGTGAGAGAAAGGGCTTAGCTCATTTCTCACAATCTCTCAACCCTAAACATTCTAGAGGCTATTTTTCAAGAGATTTTTCTTTTCAAATTCATTGGTAAGTGACTTTAATCGATTTTTTTCAATTACCCATTACATTTCATGAGATTTCAACATCAAATTTAGAATTATCATGTTAGAAATTAGGGATTTGGGTAGAAATAATTTTTTTTTAAATTGAGATTTAGATCTCGAATTGGGGTTAGATTTCGAAACATATCACATAACGGGTTCGGGATGAATGGATAATCGGGTTTTCATCCGAATTTTGATTTTGACCAACTAGGCATCGACTTTAACTTTTGTTGACTTTTTCAAAAATAATCTAAATTGAATCTCTTTTATTTGTGGATAGTTCTAAAGCTTATTTTGAATCATTTGGTCAATAAATGGCTAGATTTGGTTGGGTTGGAGGCATATTCAAAAGGCAAGGCCGTGGTTGGTTGATTGCTTAGGTTGAGAAGTGAGGTGAGTGTTGGGTCCAACCTTGATTTGAGGGAATTAGGAACTCTTGAATTATATGTTATGTGAATTACATGTGAAACGACATATATGCGAGGTGACGAGTGTATATACGACGTTAAAATAACTGCTTCCTTTTTTTATCCTATTTCATGAATTATCTCATGTCATACCTTAACTGTTACATGCTTTAATTGTTGTCTATACCATAATTTGTTACTTCTCACTAATTATTCATGTATTTAATTGTTCGTCCTTTTCATGACTTTGTGATTAGTTGTTACTTTCCTTAATTGTTTTACTTGCCTACTTCAATTGTCATGTACTTGACTTGTCTTGTTGTTTTTGTAATATTTGTTGAATTCCTCGATTATTATGTGGTTCATTTACTGCCTTGTACTTCATACTTTTGATGATAGAAATTCTTGTAAATTGAATTATTGGATTAGTTATGTTTATTTAAATTATTTGTGGATCAGGTTGCACGCCACAACGAGAAAGATAATAAACAAAAAAGGTGGAATAAGGAAGTATTTTGTTATTGATTATCATGATATGGTGGGGTCGGATTTCGCACAACAGTTGTATACGTAACACTTTGATATTAATAAATGATGATATGGTATAATAAGGAAGGATTATGATATTTGATGATATTGTGGGATCGGGTTGCGCACCATAACGTATAGTATATGTGATTCTTAATATCGATAAATGATGTTATGGTAAAATAAGGGAGGATTGTGTGTGTATGGTGGGATTGGGTTACGCGCCGCAACGGATTTGTGTGTGCCGGACTCGTTGTTGTTATTATGTTGGTTTTCATCATTGTTATATGAAATTACGAGATCTGTTATTCTGGGTTCTCCGATTGCGAGGATTGAGTTCATTTTCATAAATTAACCGTGTTGCTTTCATTTTCTGTTTTCCTTCCCTGTTATTATCACTATAACCAGTGGCGGATACACATTTGGACATATGGGTGCTTCAGCACCCATTGACTTTGGCCAAAATTATATAATATATTCATAAATTATAACTAAAAACTTTACTATTGATCATGGGCACCCATTATCATCACGTTTGACCATCTAGAATTTAATTAAAATCAGTGAAGCACCCACGGCCTATAAATTATGGATCCGCCACTGACTATAATTACATACAAGTTGTTGTAAGTGACCCGCCTTAGCCTCGTCACTACTTCATCAATGTTAGGCTCAATACTTACATAGTACATATATTCGGTTGTACTCATATTACACTCTGCATTTCTTGTGCAGATTTTAGAATGGGTCCTAGCGTCCAGTAGATTTGCTCGGATCAAGTGTTGACGGAGACTTAAGGTACAACTGCAAAACATTTGTGGCCCTGAAGTCCCCTTCCTTCTTATCTTTACTGTTTTCTAAGTTTCAAACATTGTGTTGTATTTAGACCATATTTGTAGCAATCTAGATGTTCATCTACTTGTGACACCAGTTTTTGGGTTATGTTTAGACTCGTTGCTCTGTGTTATTACTTATACTATACTTCTGACATATACTTTTCCATTAGTTAACACCTAGTCGTAAATTGTTAAATTAGTAAATTCTATGTTCACGCCGGCTTGCCTAGCAAGTAGATGTTATGCACTATCATGACTCTCCGGTTGTGATTTCGGTTATGACACTCAGTTTGTGTATTATACATTTCTTTTTAGTATGTCCCCAAAAAATAATCATATTTCCTTACTTAGAAACAGTATAACTTTAAACTTCTTATTTTATCTTTAATGATATGATTTATAGTCACACAATTACTTATAATTTGTTTTATACTACAAGGGTTCAAAGGATTTTTTTTTTAAATTTTATGTCGAGTCAAACACTCAATATAAATTGGAACGGAGGGATTACAAAAAATGTTAACTTAGAGAGAAGAGGTAAAATCTTAAACTTACCATAATTTAAATCTAAACTCACTTTAGATCGAGACAATACTCCGACAGCATTTTGTGAAATATTCCACAGAAAATGACAATGACTGCGAGTGGCATTAGGGAGGAGTGAAACTAAATTCCTCTGATAGAAACTTGGTGGGTCTTTTTGCTAGTTGCATGCAGATGTGGGCCCACATGTTGTGCTCTAAGTAGAAAACAAAAAAGAAAAGAAAGGGTCTCTTGGTTTGTAGGATATCTTGCGCCTTTTGAATTATTCAACCGCTCGGTTGATATTGGTTCTTTAGGTTAATATGTTGAGCATTTCGTTTATATTTTATAGACATTGAAAGTTTAAGGGATCAATCAAACCATAACTCATACCTATATAAAATGATACATATTCCTTTGAAAACGTGTCTCAAAATTTTATAAACTTTTGGGGTATTTACAAAGAGATCAAAATATATATGGGCGGATGCTTCTTGACAATCAAATAGTTCAAGAAGCTGGAGATCAAATACATCCTAGGAGGTCTGCATCATATTACATTCCAGAAATATGCGGCTTCAGCCCTCGAATCAGGGAGATAATCATGAGAGAAGAATCAAGGAAGAAACATAATTATACTCACAATTGATCAGTAAAAATACTTTTATCTTATTTAGTGATTACAGTTTATTTTTCATATGTTTAAAATTAGTTGCAAACAAATTGGCACGCCCAGTGAGACCATTTATGCTCTTCATCTCTTCTTCCTGTAAATTAAAAACTCTAAGTTTCAAAATCCTTTGTTGCGATGGTCGAGTACTTCAAATCTCGTCTTAGTGTTTCAGCAAGCCTACACCTCGACAAACCTTGAAGTAGGGGGCATTTATAGACATTGAATTCTAAGGGATCAAGTCAAATCCTAAATTAAAATACTACATGACTCTTGAAATCCTATAAGTCTATTAGGGTTTCTTGGAAGTTACTCTGGCCTAAACTCTAACTCACACCTATATAAAGGGATGCATATTCTCTTGAAGAGGCGTCTCAAAATCCCATAAACTTTTGAGATATTCACAAAGAGATCAAAATATATATGGTCGGGTACTTCTTGACAATCAAATAGTTCAAGAAGCTGGAGATCAAATACATCTCCATGAGGTCTGCATCATTTTACATTCGAGAAATATGCGCCTTCAGCCCTCGAATCAGGGATATAATCAGGAGAGAAGAATCAAGGGAGAAACATAATTATACTCACAATTGATCAGTAAAAATATTTTTCTCTTATTTTGTGATTGCCGTTTGAGAAATTTTACTACGTAAGTCGCATAACCAACATTACTTATGTGAGTCTAGTTTATTTCTTGACAAGTGGACTCATATTCTACTTATTTTAAAACACAAGCTAAAAAGACAATATTTAAGTCTACTTTCCCCCTGATTAGAGGCTTAAAAGGTGGACAATAAGAGGAAAATAAAAACAGGAAAATCATGATCATATAAAATCGGTAAATCTTGATAATTAACAGTATGATCTACAATAATATAATCTAAATTAGAAGTGCAATATTTTACACACAAATGATAAATAAATTAGATTACATTTTCCATTAAAAAATATGGACACTTGAAATTAATAAATTTCTTAAAGTTCATGTTGAAGCTTACGTTCGTCGTCAAAATTCATATTGTCATCAATGATTCTCCATATTTTTTAGCACTAGGAATATGTGTTCCTCTTCAGCGTCGAATGAATCCTAAAAGAATCAAGATTTTCAACAACAAATTTTTTTATGAAAGAGTAGACCTAGTAATTAATTTTGAAAGATCTTTTCCTGTTTTATTTTCCTTTTACTGCACTAGTTAAGCCTCTAATTAGAAAAAATAGTAGGCTTAAACATTGTTTTTTAAGCTTATATTTTAAATAAGTAAATAGAAACTAGGAACATGAGTCCACTTGTCAAAAAATAAACTAGACTCGCATAAATAATTCTAGTTATGTGACTCACGTAGTAAAATTTTTATTTTCTGAGTTCATTTTGAGCATTACTTATTTACAGATAGAGTCTCTCTTTTCTTGATAAAAAGAAACATTACCAAAACCAATAATGGAAAATGTTGTGCAATTCAGAATTATATTTCCATATCTGAAAATTAAGTGAAAAATAAACAAACGCGGTTTGCTCGTGGTCTTATTTATTTAAGTAAAATTATGATAGAGCTTAATCTTGACTTGAGGTCAACCAGGGAGACTAGAAAGAAATGACTTAGAAAAAGTTAACCTGTTTCACTTTTCCATTTTGTTCTATACTGAACACATGGGTACATTACTTCTTGTCCGAACAAAGACAGTATTGTGTGACTGTGTCAGGTCATGGAAAAAATAATGATGTTTCTGAGAGCGACCCAAGAAATGCAGAGAATCAAGTAATATACTGAATTTTTTAGTTTAAATCTGGTAAAAAATTTTATCCAGACATTTAACTATGAATTATCTTTTAAATTATCTAATTGTGTAAATATCTGAATGCATAGAACTCTTGACCTAATAATGAAGGGGGTCGTTTTACAAGTGTCAGTGTCATAGAAGAGATCGGAAAAAAAAACTGACATTGAAATTAAATACTGTTACAAACCGAATTTTTCTATCGTTGGGATAGTCATGGTACCTAATCTTACGGTTGCTAGGTAAGCCAGCAAATAAAAATTTAATACGCCACATCTTTAAGAAATTCACTAAATGACAATAATTTAAAACATAATGATTTAATAAAATACGGAAGTTTATAATTACCCAATATCTCAACACTACCACCCAAAATCTGGTGTCATAATGCACAAACTTCTAAGAGTCACTACAAATAATGGTTTAAAGGAAATACATCTGTTCTCGAAATAAAAGACAACGAAGATACTAAGATAACTAGGAGGGGACTCTAAGGTCTGCGAACGCTGGTAGATCTACGTTGGGTCTCCTGTGGACTGAAGGCAGCAACCCAACTCTCATCAATGTGATCCAGTATCGGGATATGCACATAAAGTGCAGAGTGCAGAATCAGTATAACCGACCCCATGTATTGATAAGTGCCGAGCCTAACTTCGGTAAAGTAGTGACGATGCTAGGACATGATAATGACATGAACCTATGTAGTTAAATCATATGCGAGAAGATAACAACAAATGTAAACTAAGCAAATATTAACAAGAAGGGAAAAACATGCTAAAGGGAAATATCAAATTCTGAAAATAGTACAGTAAAAAAATGCAGTAAATATCATGTTTTCTACCAACGGAAGTAATAACATGACAAACATGTGCACGACATCGCCCTTCGTGCTTTTACTCTCGTCCTAGAAATGACACGACACCACCATTCGTGCATTAATTCTCTCATAACATGGCACATCATCACCCTTAATGCATAACACTCTCACTATATGGCAGGGCGTCACCCTTCATGCATTATCACTCACACACAAAATATTTCACGGTATCACCCTTCGTGTTTTACACTCTTCCTCACCAAACAACAGAACAGTAACAACTCGGCAAGGGAATTATCAATAACAAACCTCTTTTTAATATTTAACTTCACAATATAAATCTCAACTCGAGTCAATACTCAACCAATATCAAATTCCAGGAAAACATGATAAGATTTGCATAACATGAAGAATAACAAGTTTAAGCACGAACAATACGAATACCAAATACAACAGTCACAAGGATAAGACTCACTGCTATGACCCGACAACAACGTATAGGTACTCGTCACTTCACATATACGTCATACTCAACAATCAAACACATAGCAAATAAGGCAACAATACCTAATCCGTCAAGCTAAGGTTAGCCACAAAACTTACCTTGATTCCACAGGCAAACTCAAGATTCAATCATCGGATTTTCCCTCAGTTTCCACCTCCAAACCACTTGTATCTAGTCATAATTGACTGAATAACAATATTTACCGCTAAAGAAATCAATTCCAATGCATAACTATAAGTTTTCCAATATTTTTCCGCAAAAAATAAAAAATCGACCCTGAGCTCGCTTGGTCAAAACTCGAGGTTTGGACTAAGACACAATCATCCACGAGCCCACGAGCTCAAATATGTAATTAGTTTCAGAATCGATCCCTAATTGAGGTCTAAATTCTAATTAAACAAAAAACCCTTAATTCTACCCAAACCCCCAATTTTCACCATTAAAACCCTAAATTTTTGGTTGAAAATTGATAAAATGCAATGGGTAATTTAAAGAAAGTAGTTTAGAATCGTTTAGCAACACTTTGGGGAAGAAATTGTCTCTTGAAAATCGTCTTTATGCCTTCTAGTTTTTGAAAATATGAAAGAATGGCCTAATCATATTTTTTATTCTGTTTTTAAAATACTGGACACGTTTTTATCGCGTTCGTGATGGACCTGTTGCGTTCGCGATTCCAGTTTAAAATTTTTAATTAAAATTCATTTTTCGGGCTAGGGATCTCGAAATTCGATAACGGGTGTACGCCCAAGTCTCATATTTTACTACGGATTCATCGGGACCGTGAGAGTAGGGTCCTGGTCCGTTTAACCAGAACATTGACCAAAGTCAACAAAAAATAACTTTTTAAGCCAAAAATTATTAATATTCTCAATTTCCACATAAAGGCTTTCCGGAAATGCACTCGGATTTTTCACGCAAAGCGAGAAGGAAAAAATTGTTTTGAAGGCCTCGAAACACCGATTTGGATTCTAAAACACTAGATGACCTTTCGGGTCATCACATTCTCTACCTCTAAAACAATCGTTCGTACTCGAACGGACATAGAAAAGTACTTGAGTTGTGGAACATATGGGGATATCGATTTCGCATATCGGACTCGGACTCAGACTCCTAGGTAACTGCCTCAACATGCTGACCTCTCCACTGCACATGAACTGAAGGATAACTCTTAGATATCAACTGATGAACGTGCCAGTCTAAAATAGTTATTGGCTCCTCCTCGTAGGTCAAATCCTTGTCCACTGGACAGTGCTAAACTCTATCACGTAGGACGGATCACCGTGATACGTCTGAAACATGGACACATGAAATATTGAATGTACCACTGATAAGCCTGGTGGCAACGCAAGTCTTTAGGCTACCTCTCCCTCTTGATCAAGAATCTCAAAAGGCTCGATGAACCTAGGGCTTAACTTTTCATTCTTCCCAAATCTCATTATACCCTTCATGGACAACTTTACTAAGTATAATAAGAAGTCTCTTTTGCCATTGTAGGTTAGGCTATATGGTGGAATGATAGCGTCTAAACGGACATATCCAACATACACAACATAAGAATACATAGACTATTGCCATCCAATAACCCACACTCTACTCATGTTATCAAAACATCTAGGCAAACAGAATTTGTTAGCAAAATCCATCAGTAATTTTCTAGCACTATTTGTTTGGCCATTTAACGTGACTTTCAAACCTATCTTTGGATCACATACAGGAAAGATCATCCCATTTCCAACTAAAACAAAAGAGAACTTGCTCTTATTTCTTATGAATACATGTACTACTTTGACATGATCTATTTAAGACATTTCTTAGAAACTTTGAGAAGATTACTTATCCTCTCAGCTTCAATGAAAAGTGCAAGTAAATACATGTCGTCTAAGGCATCTAAATTACTCTCAACAAAATCATAATTTGGCTCTGGCAAATTATTAGGCACATTGTGAGCAATATTATCGCTTTCATCTTCCATGATAGGAATGTGTATATTCCCAAGCGTCTATATTGTTAGAACTCTTATTTTTCATAATCATATTTAAATACATATCCTCCAAAACTTTAGCGCTCTCTGTGAGGACGGAATATAAAGGAGAAGTTTTGAGGTTAAATTTACTATTTTTAAAGTACCACTAACACAAATGTAGAGCTTCATATTTTTTGCGATACTACCTCCAGTTGAGCAATCAACAGAGCGTGACTTGTAGTAGTATTCACTGACTCTTCATATTTTACCTATTTTTAGCTCAATTTAAATTCCAATTTCTGAAAAAAGTCTTCGGCTCTTAGCCGATTTTTATCCTTTGACTGCAGGTGTAAATATGTTTCATCAACTGAATGTTTGAGTGAATTGAGCATTTGGATAAGCTTTGCATGCTTACGATTCATATCCTCACGCAATTACTATTGCATTTGGTCCATTACAGCTCGTAAATCTAATTGCCGAGTTGCCAGATCCTCTTATAGATTCTGTAAATTTGTAGTTGGATTGCTCAATTGAACATAAACAACTTTTCTCGGGTCTATTGTAACCAGGGGCGGAGCGAGCCTACTAGGTGTGGCCTCGAACCCAGTCAATAGATACCAAAGTGCTATCATATGGCAGAGGTAATGCAACAATAACGAGAGGCGGGAGAAGAAAAGAACCTAGTAAGACGAGAGAGTGAGAGTTGGGAGCAATTAGATATGTATTCTTATATCAAAAGTGTAATTCCACTATTAAATTCTCCTATTTATACTTTTAATCAACTGAAAGGAAAATACAAAAAGCGAAAAAACAATTAACTAACTTTTCCTCTAAGACAGTAAACCAAAAAAATACATCAGCTATCATTTGAAAATTCCTATTCAGCATCCTAATCAGCTGAGCCCGGAAAAACTGCCACCTTCCACATCGTGGTCCAAACTTTGGGGAAGTGCACAGTTATCTGCTAATAATAAATGTATTTACTTTTAAGTCATTGTTTAAAATATTTTAAATAGGAATATTTCATAACGCATCATCTCTTTGGTCTAATTAGTCATTTATAGACACCCTCTGCTATATTACGTATTATAGATACCTTTTTATATTTTTATACAATGTATTTCATGTCTTTAAGTTGTTGTATTCATTAACACAAACCAAAAAATAGGCGTAAAAAATCTGGAATTTCACCTAAGTTTGACATGTATTTAGCTGTATTCAAACGACATTAACATTAAATACAGCCAAAAATATAGGCGTAAAATCTGAAATTCCAGCTAAGTTTGACATGTATTTAGCTGCATTCAAGCAACATTAACATTAAATACAATAACGTATCTGTGCTAAAAATGGAAGAAAATAAAATCACATGATATTCTCATAATTTAACTAAACGAACTAAAATGATCCCTCATTAATCTGTATTTGAAAGATACATAGAAAGATTATAGCTGAATAAAGAGAAATATATATGAATAATACAGTTGAATACAACAAAATACACCTTAATTCATATGAATAAAACACTTGAATACAACAAAAATACAACTGAATACAGCTGAACAAACTCTTGAATGCAACAAAATACAACTAACTTCTGCTGAAATAAAATAGTTGAATATAACCGAATACAACTGAATATAGCTGTATAAAACACTTGAATACAACTAACTACTACTGAATAAAATAGTTAAAGACAACTGACTAAACCTAAATACAAGTGAATATAGCTGAAGAATACATTCGAATACAACTGAATATAAATAGGCGAAATGTGTGAATGCAATCTGCTGTAGCTGAAATTCTAATACGAATAAAATCTGTGAATGCAATCTTTGAAGTATTTCGTTAGTTTCCCTGGAGGTTTCTCCACTGTGGATGTATTATGTGAAGTACGCGAGTGTGGTTGCTCATATTTCGGCTCAGACAATGGCTGATGATAACATTGGTGACACGAAGCAGAAAATTAAAAATTTGGGTGGGATAAAAGTTAAGAAACTAGGTTTGTGGGAGAAGAGAGTCTGGTTGCATGCAAACAGAGAGAAATTATATTGGGGTTTGCAGATATACGGTAATTATGTGAGAGAAAATACAAAAAGGGAGAGAGAAAAATAATATTTAACATATATGGTGCCTTAATTGTAGGATGTAACTATATTTGGATTTTTTGTTATAAAGGATAAAAGATATTTATAGGATATAATATTTTAAAATAATATTTATTATTAATAAATAGGGTACTAAGATTTTTTATAGGGTGTAAAATTTTTATTCCTTATTATAAGGCTAAGGCCCACTATATGAGTGCTTGGGTTGGGGTCACTGTATGAGTGCTTAGGTTGGGCTCTATAAATCTTGACCTTTCTGGGCTTAAATCCAGTTCAACCATCCTGAGGCCCATATTAGCAGAACCAAAAATGCAAGGGCCAGGGAATGAAACTCAAACGCCAAAAAAGGATACAGTATTATTATCCCCAATTCCCACTTCTCAAAATTCCACTACTTTGGTGAAGAAATGTCGAGAAGGTTCGGAAAGAGAAAGGAAGAGGTTGAGTACGCTTCAGAAGGCGACAATCCTCCTAAGAAATCTTCCAGAACTGATGATTCTGACGATGCTGATGGCATCGTCGTGTTTGAGGTCTCTCTTTTCACTTACCCAAGCATTTTATGTCTCACTTACTTTTCTACCGTTTTTCTGATTTTTCCGTTGGTTTCAGATTTCTAAGAATCGGAGAGTATCAGTTAAGAGCTTTCAAGGGAAGATAATGGTGGATATTCGTGAGTTTTATGTTAAAGATGGCAAGCAAATGCCTGGCAGAAAAGGTACCTGCTGCCTATTTATTTTTTATTTTTCTTTTCAGTTTGTGTATGTGATATTGCGCGATGCTAGCTACATTTGAAACTCTAATGATTCTATCCATGTTGCTTTAGGGTTTCTCTTAAAATAAGTAGTAGTTTTATTTATTTATATATGATGATATATGATGATGAGAAATAAGGGATACTTTTAGTTTTATCAACTCTGTAGCATGGGTTGAGCTTTTTGCTGGTCTTTATATATGGTGAATTCAAGACATGTCTTTCACATAAACATCTATCACTTAAGAGTAGTTTATTGATATGCATTTTCATTTTTATTTTTAACATTAAGGTTATATTACTTGATTTGCTGTAAACACCAGGTGCGTATAAGTATTTATCCCTGATACATCTGTATATAAATTTTAGTTTTTGTTTTTCTTTTCTTGGTTTTTTGTTGATCGTGACAAGTAGCATGAAAAATCTTGGGTTTCTAAGTTTCTTTTGTTATCTTCTTTCTTGTTCCTCGTGTTTCTTTTTAGGATGAATTGTGTATCTTGGTGTTCCTCTTAGATAACCAGTATTTTCAACATCCTTAAAACTAGTGTTATCAAAGGCGCGCTTAAGCGTGCTTAAGGCCTGAAGTGAGGCTCAAAACATGTTTAGCGCTTCGCCTCGCTCAACGGGCGCTTCCGTGTTGTTGTCAAGTCTTTAAGGCATTCTTTTCCTTGCTAACGACCGTAATCCAGAAGACGGTGACACTAAACAATTGATGTTTTACTTTATTGTAAATTTTCTTCAATTTCTTTGTCCATTGCGCTTTTCGCCTTTGATAACACTGCTTAATACAAAGCATATATGTCATGAATCGCTTTCCGTCGAGACGTTCTTCAAAAAATTGTAACTATGATTTCCCATATCCTATTTTTATTGATAATCGAGAAATTCCGAGGGTCAATGGCATATGGTTTAAAACGTGGTGGATAGTGGGCTTGCCCCTCGACCCTTCTCCGGTTAAATGCCTGAGTTTTGTCCGGGTTCTAACTCGTGACATGCGCTTCTATGCTCCTTTTTGCCAACCGTTCTTTTGCACTCTCCTTAAATGCATTGAAGTCGGAATTCTTCCGAATTTCTTACCTAGACTCTAATATAATTATGCTCAAGTTAAGGAGAAGAGGTTGTTTCTTTCATAAATATGTACTTTTTCCTATGAAACGGTATTTATGTTTGCACTTCGCACAAGGATTCATATATATCAAATTCAACGCTAGCACTTGTAATATTTGGGTTTATCAAAATTCTGGGACGACAATAAAAATGTTGAAGACTTGAGGATGAATTTCGGTAATCTTGGATATGGAACGGTTCAAGATTAGTGTGAAGTAACTTAGGGACGGTATTGTTTTTTTTTTTTCTTTTTTGTGTTTGTGTTTTTCAATTTCAGTCGTTCCTAAGAATTATCAATTCTCATTGCAATTCCCATATGAAGCTGGGTGATGAAAGGAGCATATGTCTCTACACTCGAGCCAATTCGGAAGTATATATTTTCACAGGTTTCTGTATTAGCTTAGGTAGCAGAATTGAAAATTGCTGACTGAATGATGTTGTTCTTACTAGTTACTCGTTACCGATGCTTTGTTGACATGTCACATAGTTTTCATGCTGGCACGTTATTATCGCATTCTGACAGATCAACTCAAATCATATCATAGTGGGTCGACTCTGGCAATACTATGCAAATGAAGAATCTACAGGATTTACTCCATTGTGTAGAAAGCAAGATATGCTCTGAATGTGGCTTTTATGATCAGAAGAGGAGTTTTGCTCCTATCGTTCTTGCCTTGAGGTCTACCAGAGCTTTCTGCCACCAGCTAGGAAACTGTTAACATTCTTTATGTTAGCCTTGGTGGCTTTGTCCTTCCAAATGTCAGATTTCTTCTCCAGAGTTGGTTCCTTTTCCCACAAGGTCTGCCTCTTAGAAAGGTCAAGAGAAAAATATTAAGTAAATGATGAAAGGTGACATTGTAGGATGTGGACACTATTTTCACAAGGCCCGTGGTTGTATAATTCAATTTGAAAAGGAAGGGATATTACCTAGAAATAAAGTAATTACTCTTGTAGGTACCGTTCAGTTTTGAACTTTTTCAAAACTGACATACTTTGAGATGCATCAATAGTTTTCTTAAAATAGATTTACCATATGCTATCCCTTTACCATTTATGTTAGAAGTGAACATTGTTAATTGAGCTGAATTGGGGCATAGTGAAACTTGTAGAAAGAGAGAATCAGTTGGTTTATGCGAGAGGCTAGATGGAAACAGCTCATAGCTGAAATGCATACGCTTTAACCAAACTTGCATTGCGCGAACATGGGCAAATAGAATTGAAGACATTGTGCAGTTCTGAATCTCCTCTGGCTCAAACTTAATTTGTGTTGCCTCTTTGGTTGATCTGTTTAGGTTCTTCAGCATGTCCTGAAGTTTGCTCTTGTACTTTATATATGTACTGGTGCATCTCCATGGTGCTTTTTTTCTTTCTTTAAATACATTCCTTAATTAACTGAACATCAAACAGCTCTCAGCTCATGCACTGCTTTAAAAGAATAAATAAAGAGGGAGGGTGGGAGCGCGAGTTCTTACCCACAGACCAACTGTTAACTGCTTTAGTTATATCTTCTATTCTCAACACAAGTTTATTTATGTTTTATTCATCTTGTATCTTTCTTTGAATATAACTTCTAACAGTAGTGTTTTTCCTTTTTCCTATTTCAGGCATCTCATTGAGTATGGATCAGTGGAATGTACTCAGAGATCATGCAGATGAAATTGACGAGCTTGTTGCGAACAGTTAAACGTCGGAAGTGTGGTGTATCACTAAGTTGATGTATAATTTTATTATGTGTAAAAGACAAGTTGACTTGGAACTAGGAGACATTCCGTCGGTACAGTTCCAGATTACGGACAAAGCAAGCTCTGTTTATTTTGTTATTAAATGGCTTTAGGATATGTACTTTCTGAACGGGATTCTAACAATGCATGCTTTGTGGTTAAAAAGAATTGCCCTTCTCTGATTTTTTTTCCTCTTCCCAATCTTGAAATTCATTGCTAATAAACATTTATCTCAACTTGTAAGCACGCATAGAGTCAAGAAAGATGTCCGTATAGACAAAAGCGACGCAGGAAAATAAAACAAAGCACTTAATTGAATTCATATTTTCCATGGTATGTGCAAGGTTAGCTGTAACAGTCCTAGGAAAAATTGTATGCTTAGAGAAGGCTTTGTAACCTTGTATGAGTTAAAGTGTTCCCCGTAAGGGGTGACCTTCCAAACTCAAATTCTTAGGGAAAGTGCACAGATTGCTGCTGCAGACATTTAAATTTGATACCTTATGTCTGAAGTTGATACATTGCTTGTGCAGTACGAACCGCAGGCATTTAAATGTGAAGTTAAGCTTGGCAATTTCCCAACATCCAATTAGCCACTAGTTTGTTTGTTTTTTTTTTGGTGTAAAGCAGCATATGTTCCCTTCAATGTAATTATCTGCTGCAAAAATCAGTAAATTATTCCGACAGAAAGCAAAAGAATTCGAAATACATTCATCATAGCCAAACACAAACATGTCCAACTCTTAGGGTGTGTTTGGTACGAAGGAAAATGTTTTCCATGGAACATGAAAAATGAGTGATTTTATCACTTATTTTCTCTTGTTTGGTTGGTAAGTGGAAAACATTTTCCGGAAAATATTTTCTATGTTTGGTTAGAGAGTAAAAAATAGTTTTTTTAGAAAAATATTTTTTTGCAACCAACTACCCCTCCCCCTCCCACCTACCCCACCCCTCCCCTTCCCGAAGTCTCTAAAAATTGACACAATCTAAAGGAATTAATGTGATGCTTTACTTTTTAACGCAAAAATCGCGTATTTTCGAATTGGTAAATTTATAATTTCTAAACACGTAAACTTCCGAACTCATAATTTTGGAAGTTGTAAAATATTAAGTCTTTAAATGATAAATAATAAAATTAAAAACTGAAAAATATATTTTAAAATTTTTTTTGGGGGGTGGGGGGGGGGGAGTAAATCGAAAAAAAATAAAAATTTAAATTACAAAAAAAAAAGTAATTTTTTTTGTGGGGGGTGTGGGGGAGGGTGGGGGTGGGGGTGGGGGTGGGGGGAGGGGTGGGTGGTGCAAAAAAATAAGAAAACAGAAATTTAAAATTATAGAAAAAAAATTAAGGTAAAAGAAATATTTTTTTTGCAGGGTGGGGTGGAGGGGTAGTAGGGTGGATGGTAAAGGAAAAACTGAAATTTTTCTTAAAAAAAACTGTTTTTTGGAGAGGGGGTGGGGTGGGTTGGTGAGGGTGAGAATGGTTGAGAAGGAGCTTTGGAAAATGTTTTCCTTCTTTTGATAAGGAAAACATTTTCCTCCAATTGGAGGAAAATGAATTGATAAGGAAAATATTTTCCAAAACATTTAAGCCAACCAAACATGGGAAAATTGGAAAACATTTTTCAGAAAATGTTTTCCTTCATACCAAACACACCCTTATTCTCCGATCATGCATATTCGGCGTAAGTTTGAATTTACATATTTGAAGTTGAAAGTTAGTTCCTTATACTTGAATTGAGGTGCTATTAGTAGTTTTTATGCTGCTTGGTTTGATTTGAGGCCTCGAGTAAGTCCGTGTTATAATTTGGGACAGGATGGTGTGAGTAGGCACACTCAAGGGCCTTGGGTGTATTTCAGATGAGTTTTCGAATCATTTTGGTTCAGTTGGCATGGCGGAAGGCTTTTGATTTCTTGTGTTTTCGCACCCGCGAAGGAAGGACCGCAGGTGCATGAGCGCAAAAGCATTCAGGGTGGTCGTAGATGCGGTGCTGGGCTTGGATGAGATTCTTGTACTCTCGCGTAACAACACGATGAATGCAGTGTGGAATTAGATTGAAAGATCAAGATTGCGATTCAATTTTGACAGGGATATCACGAGCTTAGAGGAGCAGGGGGAAGATTTTAGATGTTCAGAGTATGCTGGCGCTATTTTAGTGTCACTTGAGAATGGTGTTCTATATAAGAGGCATTGTTTGTTGATTTGTGGATTCTTGAATTGCATTAAAAAAAAGGATGGTTGGTATCCATGGATGTGCATATTTTGCAACCTGCTGCCGAAGGTTGTGGGAGTATCTCCCATAAAATGATTGTGACGTGTTAGTCATTTAAGTGGTAGATATTGAAATCAGGTATAAAGATGCTAGTAGTGTCGTTGATTGAGGAGTCGAAGTCTAATACTTTTAGCCATGTAATCCTATTACTTTTAGAATATACTTCTTAAAAAATTGCTATTACAAGTTTAACTTTAAAAACGTATTATATTGTCCTATTATTAATTTAATTTGAGAATATATACTGTCGAAATTCATTTAAAAGAAGATATACATTTACTTTTAGTATATATTTCTTAAGAATTTTTATTACTAATTTAATTTGAAGACGTATTATAATGTCCTATTACTAGTTTTATTTGGGAATGTATTATATTGTCCGAATCAATTTAGAAAAAAGGAGAGCATATATTATTATAAAAGTATAAACACAATATTAATATACTAAAATAGCCCTAAAATATTAAACGGAGGAACTCATAGGGAAATGGCATAACTGCAATATCTTATTTTTTGGACTATAATACGTTTTATGCTAATTTTTAATATTTAAAAATTAACAAAATTTGTCTATTAAATTCTTATTGAAAATGTGTAGGAAGGTTTAATAAAATCAATTTCATCAGAATCCTCCACATAGGCAATATTACCACTCCATAAGAATATATTTTTATATTATATTTAATTTACTTTCCTACTCAAACAAGAATTTTTTTATAAACTTTTATATTAAAAACTACTCAATTATTAAACAACAATTAAGAAAATATTTAAGCATATAACAGAAAGAGAAAAAAATGGTAGCTAAGAGTCAATGTCACTAATGATTCTACAAATGAGCTCAACCTAAAGGAACTTGTAGGCATATAAATTTTATCAGAATTAAATTTAATAAATAGTTTGGATTATATTTTAAATTCAAGATATATTGACTTAAATATTATGTACTAATATAATTGAATTAATTATATAAGTCCAATACACATGGGTTAAACAAAAAAATCTTAAACCATTGGGCTAGCCCATTTAATTGGGTTAAAGTGATGAGCCCACTTCGTTAAGCCCCAAGATGTCATCCTCCTAGAGGCCCAGTTTGGTGCCACGTGTCAAATAACGTGGCGCGCCAAGTCAAGCGGAAAAGCCTATAGGACTATGCCACATGTCAAAATGACAATGCATGCCAAGTCATAATAAAAGGCCAATGAAATCGTACCACGTGTGCAAGTGACATGTTCTGGCTAATCAAATGGCCATGTCACACCTCAATTGATTGGTCGGAAAGAGTTTGTTCTTATCACAACTCCTCCCTTCCACAACTATAAATATGGGTCTTCATAACTAGAAAAGACAGCAGAAGTTGTAACAAGAAGCAAGAAAGAGCTCGTGGATCAAATGCTGCAAATTCCTCCACAAGTTTCAAGCTTCAAGCAATCTAGTTCAAGTTCAAGCAATCAAGTTCAAGCTCAAGAACGAAGAACAAACAATTTCAAGCTCAAGAACCAAGACCGAATCAAGTTTAAGTCCAAGCAATCAAGCTCAAGTTCAAGAACAAGATCATCATTCGTGGCAACAAACATAGATTCAAGATCAAGCTCAAAGGCCCTTGAATTTATTTACATTTGGAAAGAAGAATCAGAGGATTCATAGATATTTTAACACTCGAATATTTGAAATAAAATACTACGATTGTTGCGATATTTTTCGGTCTTGATTTTATTTTCTCGATGCAATTTATTATCTACAAATTTTGGCACGTCCGGTGGGATAATTTCTACCTCTCCTCTCAACTTTTCAACCACCTAAGTCCAAGAACATTGAAATGGCTTCAAAGAAAATCAACTCCGCTTTAACTTCCACCAATGTTGTTAACTCCAGGTTCTATGCTGATGTGGAAAGCATACTCGGTGTCACATTCAGAAGCTTCGAAGCAATTATGAGGAGCAAAGAAAACTTTTTAGGACAACAAGTACCCCAAGTGTCGTCCGCATCAACCCCTATTTTCATATCTTCATCCTTAAAAGGAGCAAGATCTTCCACAAACGCATCTGAAGGAGGAAGTGATGTTGCTGAAAAGATCAAGAAAACTCTTGCTCTACTTGACCTCTCTAGATCTAAGCACTCTGTTGTGAAGGAAGATAGTGATGCTTCAAGTGATGGATCCTCCCCACTTACACCACATAGCGTGAGCCAATCAAGGATCAATCTGTGTGAAAATCCATGATACTCTCTATCGTCCACGACAATCATGCAAGCCATGGTGACAAACACTTCATCTATGGAGGAGCAGTTGGCAAACTTGACGGAATCAATCGATGGCTTGACCAAATGCATGCAAAATCAAGAGGCTAGAATTTACAAGCTAACAGATAGGATGGGAATCTTGATGGAAGAAGAATCCACCCATGCACCCGGCAAGCTCCCAGAGGTTCTAGAGAGTGACTCTCCCTCCAGACAAGCAACATCCACTAAGGCTATCCCTGTCTCATCTGAAGAGATGATTCTAATCGATCAATTGAAGGAGTTAATTGAAGGAACCATTAAGAAAAAATATGAAGTTGTTCCCAAATCTTCCCTTATATATGCAAAATCGTATACTGCAAGGGTCGATATGTTAAGGATGCCTGATGGCTATCAACCTCCAAAATTTTAACAATTTGATGGTAAAGGTAACCAAAAGCAATATGTGGCACACTTTGTTGAGACATGCAAAAATCTGAGACTTATGGAGATTACCTCGTCAAGTAGTTTGTCTGTTCATTAAAAGGAAATACTTTTGATTGGTACACGGACCTCGAGGCTGGATCTATTGATAGCTCGGATCAACTAAAGCAAGAATTCCTCAATCGCTTTTATAGCAAAAGATGCACATGAGTATGGTAGAGCTTACAAATATTCGTCAACAAAAGGGGGAACCAGTTATCAACTTTATATCATTGGAGGAATGCAAGTTTCAACTACAAAGACAAGCTTAGAGAAACTTCAGACATAGATATGTGCATCCAAGGCATGCATTAGGGATTGTGCTACATCGTGCAAGGTATCAAGCCTTGCACATTTGAAGAACTTGCAACTCGTTCTCATAACATGGAATTGAGCATGGCCTCCACTGGAAATGAAAGGCTGCCCATCTATGAACCTCGCAAAATGAATGACAAGCAAGAAGTCGGGAAGTGGGGCAAGTTCGTACCCAAGTCTAAAAGAAAAGAAGCTATGAATGTCAATACGTCACCTATGAAGTTCACGATGAATGTAAGCAAGAAACAAAGTATGAAATCCACTTCTTTTCAAGACAAGCCAAGTGGAAATTGACTCTAAAAGAAATGCAGGAAAAAGAGTACTCAGTCCTGGATTCTGATGTGCTAGCCATTTTTGAAGAACTCCTCGAGTCAAATCTCATTGAGCTTCCAGAGATGAAGAGACCAAATGAAGCTAGGAAAACAAATGACCCAAATTACTACAAATATCATCAACTTGTAAGTGACCCTCTGGAGAAGTGCTTTGTATTCAAGGATAAAGTGAGGGACTTGGATCATGAAAAGAAGATCGTGCTTGAAGATGAGAAAGCAAGCACAAACCAAGTCTCAATCACCTTTGGCTCATTCAGTCTGGATGATTTATGTGGTCTTAAAGAAAGTAAAACTAAAGAATTACTGGAGAGCGACAAAGCTGAAGTCAATCAACCTGATGATGATGAAGGTTAGACATTGGTGACTCTTCGTAGGCACCACAAAAGGAGCCCACGAAAAGAATAAATAGAACAACCAACTACGAAGATGATGGTAAAAAGACCAACAAAAAAGAATCTAGTTAGGCATTTGAAGAAAGCAGAAGTGGAGATGCACCATTCTCAAAAGCCATGAAATCTAGTGACCTTGGAGGAGTTTTTACCAAGTTGGTTCCACACGAAGATTCCCATGAGGGCATTGATTCCTCTTGTTGCCATGCTGACAAATGGGAAGAAAAGAGTGATGACCTACCGTTGGAACCATCTTCGGAAAAGCCAATCAAGTCCACCCCTCAAGAAGTTAATGCTTGTGAGGACAAGGTCACGTTCACAAATGACGATCTTTTGATAGGTGACACTCCTCATAACCGCCCATTGTACCTGGTTGGCTATATGCGCGATGAAAGGTTAAATCGGATTTTGGTTGATGGAGGATCCTCAGTGAACTTTTTTCCAATCCACACTGTGAAAGAACTTGGTATTCCCATGAATGAACTCTCAGAAAGTCTTGTGATGACTAAGGGTTCAACCAAAGGGGGCAAAGAGCCATAGGCACGATTAGGCTGGAAATCACTATTGATGATATGTAATCAAGTGCATGGCTGCATGTGATCGACGTGAAGACTTCATACAATGTTTTGCTTGGAAGGCCTTGGACACATGAGAACAAAGTAGTTCCATCTACCTACCATAAATGTTTAAAATACTACAAGGGTAAAGTCGAGAAGACGGTAGTTGGTGATGATGAGCCATTCACCGATGCTGAGTCACATTTCGCCGATGCAAAGTTCTACTTGAAGAACCGCATTGTGAAGGAGCTGAAAGCTGATGATGGCATGAAAAGCAAGAATAAAGATCCCTCAACTAAAAGAGAAGAGGTGACTACTGGTAAAACCAAAGCTGTTAGTAAGGAGGTACAACCCAATGCGAATAAATCTTAAAAGAGGGAATATTACATTTTATGGTAAGAAAGTAAGTCTGTCGCTCTAATATGCCCCTAAAAGGAAGAAAAATGAATGTGAATCATCTAATCACCAAGATAACATGCTAAAAGAGTTAACACTTCTGGTCAAACGAATTGAGGCAGTAAAGTCGTCCTCAATGCCACTTGCAGGGTTTGTAGCCCAAAATGGTTTGTAGAATGTGGCACTCCCTAGAAAGCGAACAAATGAAGGTTTTGACCCTAATGCTTACAAGTTATGTGCAAAAGCTAGATACAATCCCAATGAGCCATCAAAGTTAAGTAAACTCCCATCAGAAGCTGCAATGAGGCAACCACGTGAAGGTTTGGGATACAAGCAACCGTCACCAGTGTGCATCTCAATAAGAAGGGCGAGCAACAACTATATCATTGTAGAAGATGAATCAGCCGCTTCTAACAAGCCTTCTGTCTTTGATCAACTTGGAAGATCACCTATGAGGACTTCCGTGTTTGAAATATTGGGTCTACTAGAAGGGGAACAAGTTCCGGAGAAATTTTCAAAGCATAAGAACACCCGATTCACCCAAAATCTAGGAGATCTCTAAGGATTTACAAAGTTTGATTCCTTCTAGAATGAGGGGAAAAACAAAACTTATGGTTTCATGTAAAGAAGTAATGAAGGTAAAGCCATATACTGTGGTCTATACTAAGGAACGTGATGAAGGCGAAGAAAGTGTAGTTTTTTCGTATCATGTTACTGTACAAATCAAGAATGGCATTCCATCTTCGATGGAATATAATTAAGAATTGGAGGATGTTTCTCCGTGTTATCACATATCCTTCAATGATGGGGACCCTCAAGACTATGAAGATGCGAAAGTGGCTCTACCTGAACTTGAAGAAGGAGGGAAGACAACAGTTGATGCCTTAAAGTAGTTAACCTTGGTATCGATGAAGAACCAAGACCCACCTACCTAAGTGCTTTACTTGAAGCTCACAAAGAAAGCACTTATATTGAATTACTCAAAGAGTTCAGGGATGTATTTGCTTGGAGTTACAAAGAGATGCCTAGCTTGGACCCGAGAGTAGTAGTCAATCACCTTGCAGTGAAAAATAGTGCTCGTCCTATTAAACAAGCTCAAAGACAGTTTACGCCGGACTTGGTTCTCTTGATTGAAACAGAAGTTAACAAACTCAACGAAGCTGGCTTTATTCATGAAGTTAAGTATTAGACGGTTAACAATGGCCATATTCGAGTGTGCGTTGACTTTAGGGATCTTAATAATGCGCGTCCGAAAGATGAGTTCCCACTTCCCATTCTAGAACTGATGATCACTGCTGCTACTGGGTACGAGGCAATGTCATTTATGGATGGTTCGTCAGGCTATAACCAAATATGCATGGCACCAAAAGATGAAGAGCTTACTGCATTCTGTACCCTAAAGGGTATTTATTGCTACAAGGTAATGCTTTTTGGCTTGAAGAACGCTGGTGTTACTTACCAAAGGGCTATGCAGAATATTTTTGATAATCTTCTCCACAAGAATGTCGAATGTTATGTTGATGACTTGGTGGTGAAATCAAGAGAGAAGGGCGACCACATGAAAGACTTGAGGGTGGTGTTTGAATTACTCCGGAGGTACCAACTTAGGATGAATCCCATGAAATATGCCTTTGGAGTTACTTCTGGAATGTGCCTTGGTTTCATTGTCCGGTATCAATGGATCAAAATTGATCAAGCCAGAGTGGATCCCATTTTAAAAATGCTTGAGCCTCGAGATATCCATGAATTGAAAAGTCTTCAAGGAAAGCTAGCATACCTTAGAAGATTCATATCAAACTTGGCTGGGAGGTGTCAACCGTTTAGTCGCCTCATAGAGAAAGGCGTTCCTTTCAAGTGGGACCAAGCTTGTAGCAATGCCTTCGAAAGTATCAAAACCTACTTGATGAAGCCTCCAGTTTTAGCAGCTCCTACACCTGGAAAGCCATTGATACTATACATTGTGGCACAGGAAAGGTCTGTTGGAGCACTATTGGCCCAAGAAAATAGTGAGGGGAAAGAAAAACTGTCTTTACTACTTGAGCAGGATGATGACACCTGTCACACCTCCTTTTTACGCATCCGTGAGAGCGCGGGGGAGTTTTTCCAATTAAAGGACAATCGAGACGGGATCAATTTATTAAATTCAGAGTCGCCACTTGGGAAAATAATGGTGTCCCAAGTCACCGGTTTGATCCTGAACCGAAGAAATTTATGACTTTGTAATATAGTCTGCGAAACTAGAAAACCGGGTAAGGAACTCTGTTAACCCGGGAGAAGGTGTTAGGCACTCCCGGATTCCGTGGTTTTAGCACGGTCGCTCAACTACACTTTTTGCTTTTATCTGATTTCTTTGTGTATTTTAACTATGTATTTTTAATGCTCCGCTTTTATTTTTTAGAAGAATTGCGACGTCACGAAAACACATTTCGAGTCACACCGCAACCAGTACGCCTGTGACTTTAATGTATTTCAGTTCCGCCGAGGGTAAGATTTGGGTCACATAAATGCGCACCCGTATTTAGGAAAGTAATTTACTTACAAATCGTGCCGAAAGAGTCTATCGTCTTTATTAACTTTGGGAAAGGACCGTGAAATTCACTAACGGTCCTTCCAAATCTAAGTTTTTTATAACAACTAATTTGAGGGCCCCGCAATTGTGTATATTCATTTGGCGAGGCTCGTCTCGTTATTATTTAAGGTCATACCTAGCATAACTAAATTTTCTATCGCTTTGTTTTTGTATCAAAAGGAAAGAAAGTCCTAATGAACATTACTAAGAAAGATTACCTTAATTTACCAATTATACATTAACCGGCTTAGCACCATTTTAACCTATTATCTCGCCTCGCATTTATTCCGCTAAATGAATTAAAGATATGCCTATTTAAAGGTAATTTGAAACCTAATACCACCACTACATCACGGGAACCGTACCCGTAGCCATGACAATTTAATTATGTGATCGACTGATATTGAAGCAAAACGATGATACAAGAGGACTGCAAGATGGTTTAATTCGTAGCATAAAAGGTCGATTTGACATACCCCAACATTAAATCATGCAAAAGATTCTGTTTATTTCCTTAAAAGCGAATACAACTCAGAGGTGTGTTTTGGTAAGACAAAAGGGAAATCAGTCACGCCATGGCTATAAACAATCAATTGCATATGAAAGAGGAGCTTCAAATCACAGCTCATACCAAGCCAAGATATGGGTCGAATTGTCTCTATGCCTTAATGGATTATCGCACAATTAAACAAGTTCAAGAATTGCTTCTTTCATAGTGTTAATTTTGTCGTTCATTTCATGCCAATGTGGTAAATTTAGACTAAACTCATACTAAGGATTCTGTAACGACTAACAAATCTTAATCCATTATACACTGCATTCTCTGCCTTCTTAAGACATCTTATCTCAATACACCTAACTAGCCCAACTTTTAAAGCTTAAAACAGTATCACTTAAATCACTACACTTCGATTGATTGTCCATTAGAAAAGCAAGTACAATGAACAAATGTTTACACAATCTATCCATTTAGATAACAAAAAAAACAATCAACAAATATGAGCATTTCATTTCTTAGCTCCTCTTCCCAGTTACATCAAAGTGAGCTCATGAATGTGTACCTGGAAATTGACAAAAAGTAGAGGACTAAAGGATCAGCTATGGCAATGAAGCAACAACAGCAGTGAACCAGCAGCAACAACACACAACAACAAACAGCCAACAGACACCACACTCAGCAGTAGCCAAAACACAACCACAGCAACAAAACCACACCAGCAAACAGTGACCAAACAATCTACACACCAGTGGTAGCCAAACCCCACCACACTTAGCAACCAGACACAACACCAAACAACAAACCAGGGCCAATGACAAACAGAAGCAGACACCCAGCAACAAGTCCAGAGACCAAATGGCAATAAACCAATACAAAACCCAATCCAAGCTTAATAAAACAGTGTCCAGGGGTTTAAGAGTAACAATAAAAGGGTCCCGACAGCCCTATTTTTACTTCCAAAACACTTGACGATTGCTTCAAAGACTCCAACAAACTAATACCGTATCAAGATCTAAATCAAAAGACTTAAGGATTACATGAAACAATGAGCCAGTGAAGAAGCACAATGTTTTCTTCCTTACTTTTCTCTCAAACTATCTCCCTCAAATCTGTGTATGTATGTTTGTATATGACCCTGTTATATGCTTTTCAATCCTATACTTATAGTTTTTGAATTGCCTCCTGAATGAATGCCCTCACTAAACTAATACCCCTGCCCATTCCTATCTCTGCCCAGACCCTATTGCTCCCTGAACTCCCACTATCCATTGTCCATGTATGGGCCTTATTAGTTAAACAATGATCTCTGTCCAGACATGGCTAAGTGCCCTGCTGTGACAGCAGGCTCCACTGTCCAGCTTCATGTGCAGGGCATTAGAAATATTTTAAAATATCAACACCTAATTTCCTAGTCAGCTAATTCCAACCCTAATTTCAGTTTCAAATCGAACAAACCTAAACTCACTTCAACAATGGTAATCACTGTCCGGAATTTTAAACAACCAAACCTACGTAGTTAAACGACGACATTCAATTGACTAACAACACATAACATGGATAACAAATTAATCGGCCAAACAGATGATTCTAAAATCTCGACCAAAGTGAAACTAGGTATTCGACGACGCTAATCGAAACGAATAACTATCCTATGACAAACACATTCGAACAAATAACAGAATACAATTTGACCAAATAAAAGGTCTTTGAGGGGAGAAGACAGATAGGGACGGCCAACAGGAACGAGAAGAAAATTAAACGAATTGAACTAAACAAATACACAAACAACACATACCTAATTGAAATAGATAGGAAAAGGGAGATTACCTTGAACGAAATCGAAATCAAAGCAAAAACCGGGCTGTTTTGAGCTTAGGCTTGAATTTGGAGTCTAACGGACTTTAATTGAGATGTTTTCAAGCGAAAACATCCCAATTAAATTCTATTATGCTTCAACTTCTCTCGAATCTAAACGAAGACTTCAATTTTGAAATCTAGGGTTCATAGGCTCAAATTTGGGGATTGGGGCTTTGGGTTTGATTCGAGCAAAACTAAGGATGGTTTGGGTGTGAGGGTGGTCTGGAGGTGCTAGGGTATGATTTTGGGCTCGATTGGAATGGATGTTCAAATTCCGGCGAGTTTCAAAGGAATATTCGAAGAGTTCAGGCCATATTCGAGCCTAACCATTGGTAGATCCGTGTAGAGGGGTTTAGGGGGTTTTATGGTGTTAATTTGGTTGGGATTGGCCTACCGGAACCGCCGCGAGGCGATTTCCGGTAGGCGGAGGGCGGCGGAGGCACATCGGAGGTTTTATCGTCTCTGAGAGAGACGAGCAAGGTCTAGGAGAGAATGAGAATGGGTAAGGGGTATTGGGGTTCTTTGGGTGTGTTTAAAATTAGAGTTTTTAATCTCGGCCGTCGGATCAAACTTGATCAACGGCCTGGATTATTTTTTAAGCATCAAACGACGTCGTTTGATTAAGTTGGGGTCTGGGTGTATTTGGGGAATTGATTGATTAATCTGGGCCGTTGGATAATAAAATCCAACGGTCCAGATCAACGGGGCCACTTGGGGTTGGGCAGATCGGGTAAGGGATTGGGTTGTGTAATGAATTACATTGGGCCTGGTTTTGCTATGGCCCAATTCCGATTTTCCTTCTTTGTTATTTCCTACATTAAACTTTATATTGTATTACATACACACACACACACACATATATATATATATATATATATATATATAATCAGATTAATTTGTAACACACATAATTAATTTTACTAACAATTGACATACGCAAATACCGAATCCTTATAGATGTACATTAAAATGACAAGAAATGCGAGAGATACATTTTTTATGATTTTCTCATTTTCGTAAAAAAATGAACTTAACTATTTCTAAGTACGGAACTAACCCTACAAATATAAATGCGACATATTTGGTATATGTATTTTTGTTTATTAACTTAAGCAAACAGACACGGACCCACAAATGCAAGCGATAAGAAAAAGAACATGTGATCCCCAAACATTGCAAGCAAACAAAAACTCTTTTATTTTTGATATTTTGGGAGTAATTCTCGTATAGGGCGAAAATCACGTGCTCACAACTGCCCCTCTTTGCGCGAAAACACGAAGAGTTTTCGTGCAAAGATAAGTGAGCGGATACGAGCGATTTTTGCCCGTTCAAGCACTCCGTATGAAGCATTTTGGAAAATTTTGACCGAACCTTGCTTCAAAAGGTCTCCTACATATCCCTGGCCAAAAGGGAATCAGGTCAATGTAGTTCGGGAAGTTTTGGTAACTGGGACTACCATGACTGTTGTGATCTTGCTGTTACTGCCGTTACTGCTGATGTCACTGCTTAACTGATCCCCTTATTACACCGTGCTAGACGAAAAATAAGAAGCTAGACTAAGTTACAGTATTGCAAATGCTTATCTATCTTTTCAACTTGATCTTGCCATGTTCCTTGCCATCCTGCTGGCTTTGATGTTTCTTCACATACTTCTTCTCCTCTGCCAATTGTTGTCTCGGCCTATCTTGATTGCCGAACTCCGACCATTGGTTCCTTCTTTGTGATATTCGAACTATTCTCCTTCGAAATCTGAACCCATCTTTTCTGATCCTTGTTGCCTTCCTTCTGATTATGAACTTGGATTCATGCTGGGGATTTCCGTTGTACTCCGCCGCTTTCCTCAACCGAATAAATCGCCGCTCCATTCTTTAGGAGGGATCCCTGACTTCAACTACAACTTCAAAATAAATCGCCACTCCATTCTTCAGGCGGGCTCCCCGACTTCAACTACAACTTCAAAATAAATCGCCACTCCATTCTTCAGGCGGGCTCCCCGACTTCAACTACAACTTCAAAATAAATCGCCACTCCATTCTTCAGGCGGGCTCCCTGACTTCAACTACAACTTCAAAATAAAATCGCCACTCCATTCTTCAAGCGGGCTCCCTGACTTCAACTACAACTTCAAAATAAATCGCCACTCCATTCTTCAGGCGGGCCCCCTGACTTCAACTACAACTTCAAAATAAATCGCCACTCCATTCTTCAGGCGGGCTCCCTGACTTCAACTACAACTTCAAGATAAAATCGCCACTCCATTCTTCAGGCGGGCTTCCTGACTTCAACTACAACTTCGAAACTAAATCGCCACTCCATTCTTCAGGCGGGCTCCCTGACTTCAACTACGACTTCAAAAATAAATCGACACTCCATTCTTCAGGCGGGCTCCCTGACTTCAACTACATCTTCAAAAATAAATCGCCACTCCATTCTTCAGGCGGGCTCCCTGACCTCAACTACAACTTCAAAAAATAAAATCGCCACTCCATTCTTCAGGCGGGCTCCCTGACTTCAACTACAACTTCAAAAAATAAAATCGCCACTCCATTCTTCAGGCGGGCTCCCTGACTTCAACTACATCTTTAAAACTAAATCGCCACTCCATTCTTCAGGCGGGCCCCCTGACTTCAACTACAACTTCAAAATAAATCGCCACTCCATTCTTCAGGCGGGCTCCCTGACTTCAACTACAACTTCAAAATAAAATCGCCATTCCATTCTTCAGGCGGGCTCCCTGACTTCAACTACAACTTCAAAAATAAATCGCCACTCCATTCTTCGAGCGGGCTCCCTGACTTCAACTACATCTTCAAAACTAAATCGCCACTCCATTCTTCAGGCGGTCCCCCTGACTTCAACTACAACTTCAAAATAAATCGCCACTCCATTCTTCAGGCGGGCTCCCTGACTTGAACTACAACTTCAAGATAAAATCGCCACTCTATTCTTTAGGCGGGCTCCCTGACTTCAACTACAACTTCAAAATAAATCGCCACTCCATTCTTCAGGCGGGCTCCCTGACTTCAGCTACACTTCACTAATTTCATCCTATCCTGATCGCCTTCCTTTGCTTTTGTACCATTTTCTTCTTCCTCCATTGCCTCTTGGGCCACCCTTTTCTTATGAATTACCTCGTCTTTGAACTGCTTTCCCCCTGGGTCGTGATACTTTTCCTTTGGCTGCTGGAGATATCTTTGGAACGGTTTACTCACCCGCTGGTGATGATGCTGCTGGGGAAGTATTCTTATTTCCTTCATCCCTCATTCTCTCTCGGACTCGCCGGGGGTTGAAACGTCATTAACTAAGGATTACCCTGGCGGGGGACCCCTTTTCTTCTTCCTTCTTCTCAGACCTCCTCTGGGACTTACGCTTTGGCCTCCTTGAAAAACTTATGGGATATAATGCTGCTGGGGGAATCTCAGAGTTGGTGTTTCATTTTCCAACGACTGCTGGGGATGATACCAGGCTCGAAGATCACCCCTCGTGTTGTCTGTACTCTCTCAACACTATTCTGCTCGGAACGGGCATTTCCCGAAATCTCGTGTTGTCTTCTATCCTTATCTACCGGGTGTTTTACTTTCAAGAAAATTTTCGCAATCGGAGAAATTTTTCTGCCCCAGTTTGATGATCTTCTACGTGGCATGCTTTTCCGCCGACGAACCCTCTTTTCCTGCTTTAAATCAAAGAAAAATTGTTAGTTTCAAAACGCAGCGAGTGGTCGTGCCACTCTTGTTGGGGGCCATTTTCCTTTTCTCTTTCAGCTGCTTGGCCTCCCTCGAACTTTTGGGGGCGCCGTTGACACTTGCTCGGGATGATGCCCTTTCCACAGATGGTCTCTCATTTCTCCTTTTATTTCAACCTTCGGTTTGGTCCGACCCCTTTTCAACCGGTGATTTGTTGTGAGAAATCATCTTCCGGATGTGCTATATGTGTCCATCATACTCCATAATTCCCGTGAACCTTCCAATCAACCTGTCGTTCCAATCTTAATATCGGAACGCCTTTTGCCTTATTGCCTCGTTCCACGCCTATTCATTTTCATTGTACCGCTTTGGGAGACTTGGTAGTAAGCTTTAAAAAATCAATTTTTTGAAAACGAAAGAAAAGAAAAAGAATGCTGACCGCAAATGACAAAAGAAAGGGAAAACTTTTCTGAACTCAAAAATAGGAAAAACTTATCTGAAGGTGTGACTGATCCAATGGTTATGCCGCGCCTTCGAGATTAATCTACCCAGTCTATTCATGTCAATCACTTTTTGACGGCCGCGCTGTGCTAGGAGTAAATGAATGTCCAAACCTTGTCTCATGCAGACACCTTGTAACCATCTCGCCTTGTCACCTCATAGTGCCCTTCGAAGGGTTTTCACTAATGAGATTCTCTCATTTCTCTCTATCTCCCGTCGCCTTAGGGTGCCCGTAAAGGTTTTCACCGTAAGACTCTCTCGTTTTATTTTTCTCCACTTTCTTCGCCTTAAGGTGCCCGCGAGGGTTTTCACCGTTAAGACTCTCTCATTTTTGCTTTCTTTCCCTGCGGTGGGCTGGGGTATTATCCATAGAATTTCCTCTAAAGGGGCCATTCCCTTTTCAGCTTGTAAGTCCTAAATTCAGTCGAGGATTCGTAGTTTCACTCGCATGACTGGGCATTTCTCAAATACTGATCGAGAGGACTTTTTGGTTCTTAATGTGGTTTCTGCGCGTGAGGCTAAAGAAAAAGGGGTTCAACCTCAACGGTTAGCTCATTACAACTTTCGGAATCCACATTATCTTTCAAACGAAACAATGACTTCTGCCCCAGTTTTGTTGCTTGGGGAATCTTTGATTTTTATTTTATTATGACCGAGCCGTGTGGCGCCTACGTATCCTTCTTGAGGAATCAGGTCGAACGTAGTTCACTTTTTCTTGTGTCTTTTCTTTGTTTCCTTTTTTCCTTTTGTTACACATCTTCCTTGGTGATTCCGAAAGAGGGTATATGAAAGAATTATTAAGGCTCAAAGGGGAAAACAAAGGTTAAAGTGTTTGGGTAGTAGAAAAATTGCCTCTGTCATTTCATTCTCCGAAAAATGCCCAAAATACACACAAACGAAACCAATCGTTGACAAATACATTAAAGAATTACACATAATATCTCTTGACCGCATCGGAATTGATAGCCATATCAGTGCATCTTCCCTCAATATCAGTTAGACATAGAGCGCCGTTGGATAATACTCTAGTCACAACAAATGGTCCCTGCTAATTTGGAGCGAACTTGCCTTTCGCTTCGGCCTGATGTGGTAGAACTCTCTTCAGCACATGCTGTCCCACTTCAAATTTCCTGGGACGTACCTTCTTGTTATATGCTCTTGCCATTCTCTTTTGATACAATTGGCCATGACATACTGCTGTCAATCTCTTTTCATCGATCAAGCTCAATTGCTCTAATCGGGTTTTGACCCACTCATCATCGTCAATCTCGGCTTCAGCGACAATTCGGAGGGATGGAATTTCAACTTCTGCGGGTATTACTGCTTCAGTCCCGTACACCAACAAGTAAGGAGTTGCACCTACCGAAGTCCGGACGGTAATGCGATAACCCAACAGTGCAAATGGTAACTTTTCATGCCATTGCCTGGACCCCTCTACCATCTTCCTCAATATCTTCTTTTCTTGTTTGCTGCCTCAACCGCACCATTTGCTTTGGGACGATATGGTGTGGAATTTCGGTGTGTAATCTTGAACTGTTGGCAGACCTCCTTCATCAATCCGCTGTTAAGATTGGCACCATTATCTGTGATGATTATCTTTGGAATTCCAAACCTGCAGATGATGTGGGAATGTACGAAGTCTACCACCGCCTTTTGGTCACTGATTTGAAGGTTTTGGCCTCCACCCACTTGGTAAAATAATCGATCGTTACCAAAATGAACCTATGACCATTGGAAGCTGCAGGTTCTATAGGTCCAATAACATCCATCCCCCATGCAACAAACGGCCATGGTGCTGACATTGTATGCAATTCAGTCGGCGGAGAATGAATCAAATCTCCGTGTATCTGACATTGATGGCATCTTCGCACGAAACTTATACAATCACGCTCCATAGCGAGCCGGTAATATCCTGCTCGAAGAATCTTCTTTGCCAATTCGTATCAGCTCATGTGTGGTCCACAAACTCCGTAGTGTATATCTGTCATCACTGTTGTGGCTTGACTTGCATCTATACATCTTAACAATCCCAAGTCTGGGGTCCTTTTGTACAACACCCCTCCACTAAGGAAAATCCGTTCGCCAACCGCCGAATAGCTCGCTTTTGATCTCCAGTTGCTTGCTCTGGGTATACTCCTAACCTGAGGTATTCCTTGACATCATGAAACCATGGCTCACCATCCACCTCTTCCTCTATCATATTGCAATAGGCATGCTGATTCCGGACCTGAATATGTAACGGATCGACACGAACCTTGTCCGGATGATGTAGCATTGACGCGAAAGTAGCCAAAGCGTCGGCAACCTCATTATGCATTCTTGGGATGTGTTTGAACTCTATAGATTGAAATCTCTGGGATAGTTCATGTAGACATTGTCGATAAGGTATCAACTTTAAATCTCTTGTCTCCCATTCTCCCCGAATCTAATGTATCAAGAGATCCGAGTCACCCATGACCAAAATCTCTTGAACACCGATATCTATTGCTAATCGCAACCCCAAGATACATGCCTCGTACTCAGCCATATTATTGGTACAATGAAAACGCATTTGAGCAGTAACAGGATAATGATGTCCTGTTTCAGAGATGAGCACAGCCCCTACTCCGACTCCTTTTGCGTTCGCCGCTCCGTCGAAGAAGAGCTTCCACCCCGGATCCTCAGTTAATTCCAACTTATCAATTTGCAATACTTCTTCGTCTGGAAAATACGTCCTCAGAGGTTCGTATCCGTCATCAACAGGATTCTCGGCTAAGTGATCGGCTAGGGCTTGAGCTTCCATCGCCGTCCTTGTCACGTATATGATGTCGAACTCTGTAAGTAATATTTGCCATTTTGCTAACCTCCCTGTAGGCATAGGTTTCTGGAAAATATACTTCAACGGATCCAAACGCGAAATAAGGTAAGTGGTGTAAGAAGACAAATAATGTTTTAGCTTTTGGGCTACCCAAGTCAAAGCGCAACATGTCTTTTCCAGATGAGTGTACTTGACCTCGTGGACCGTGAATTTCTTACTGAGGTAGTAAATGGCCCGTTCCTTCCTGCCAGTAAGATCATGCTGCCCCAGTACGCAGCCGAACGAATTCTCCAAAACCGTCAGATAAAGAATCAGGGGTCTACCCGGTTCAGGCGGAACTAGTACGGGTGGGTTTGACAGATACCCTTTGATTTGGTCGAACGCTTCCTGACATTCTGTCGTCCATTCTATCGCCGCGTCTTTCTTCAACAGACGGAATATGGGCTCACAGGTTGCTGTAAGCTGAGCAATAAACCTACTGATGTAATTTAACCTTCCCAACAGACTCATTACCTCTGTTTTATTCTTTGGCGGGGGTAGCTCTTGAATGGACTTGATTTTGGATGGGTCCAACTCAATGCCCCGTCGGCTGACGATGAATCCTAGCAACTTTCCTGATGGAACTCCGAATGCGCATTTGGCTGGATTGAGCTTGATGTCGTATCTTCGAAGTCTTTGAAAGAACTTCCCGAGGTCGGCAACGTGGTCTTCTCGACGTCTAGATTTTATGATCACATCATCCACGTACACTTCAATTTCCTTGTGTATCATGTCATGGAATACCGTAGTCATCGCCCTCATGTATGTTACCCCTGCATTCTTCAAACCAAACGGCATCACCCGTAACAATAAGTCCCCTACGGTGTGATAAAAGCCGTCTTTTCTGCGTCCTCTTCATCCATCAAGATCTGATGATATCCCGCGTAGCAATCGACAAAGGATCCGATTTCACGTCTGGCGCAGTTATCAATCAAGATATGGATATTGGGCAGTGGGAAATAATCCTTAGGACTCGCCTTGTTGAGATTGCGGTAGTCTACGCATACTCTGATTTTTCCGTCTTTCTTGGGCACCGGTACTACGTTAGCCAACCATTCAGGGTATCGAGTGACACGAATGACTTTCGCCCGCAACTGCTTGGTTACCTCCTCCTTAATCTTCACACTCATCTCCGTCTTGAATTTCCGCAGCTTTTGCTTGACGGGAGGATATGCCGGATCAGTGGGTAATCTATGAACCACTAGATCAGTGCTGAGTCCGGGCATGTCGTCGTACGACCATGCGAAAATGTCTTTAAACTCCACGAGTGTTTTGATCAACTCTTCTCTCAGGTTTGGTTCAATATGGATACTTATCCTGGTTTCTTTGACGTCATCCGTGTTCCCCAGATTAACGGCCTCAGTATCATTTAAATTTGGTTTGGGTTTTCCCTCGAAGTGACTTAATTCTTCACCGATTTCTTCTACGGCTTCATCATCGCCGTATTCCGATTCACTCTCGTCACTTCTTATTTCATGCGTTATTATTTCCAAACCCGATTGACTTTCTAGACTTGGGTTGATTAATCTTTAAGCACGCCATATCATTAAGGTCAGTTGAAAGAAGGCTGTTCAGAAAAGTAAAAAGAAGGAAAATAAACGAAATTAGACACGAAGGGAGCAAAATTTCATTAATGGGAACAGTACAAGGAAAAACAAAACTTGTAAACTCAAATCAAAATGAACTAAAACAAACGGATTTTACTCCGGGACAACCCCAACACAAAATTTCGAAAGAAAACGATCCAAAACAAACTACCAAGACTCCTTCCGGACAGGGAGAGGAGTAGCCTTCCAATTATTCAATTTTGCTCTCGATCCCACAAACTGTATCTCGGCATGGCTGGATCCTTCGCCATCCTCTAGCATGCATACATCTGCGAATAGGTCCTCGAACTTTCTTAAGAACTCTTCGTCTGGCCTAACCATAGGACCGGGAATCTTTGTCGTCGGATGTCCTCTTACTCCAAACCTGACGAAAGATTGGGAAAGGCGTGGAACAGGCTTCGGGAGCACCCATGTCTTCTGCTTATTCCTCTTGGCTTGCTGGATGTCCTCTGATGTTGGCTTGAATCCCAAGCCGAAGGTTCCCACATTTTCGACCACAGATACCGATTGTATGATTCCTTGCAGAGATGCACCTAGACCTTTGCTGGGTATGAAACCGTGTCTCAACATTTCACGAGCCACCATGACGTCTGCAGTAATTATTCTATCATTGGGGATGCATTCCCCTTCTGGAACTCGGTTGGCGGATACCACATCGCAGATCTGGTATACCCACGGCCCAATATCTTCTTCTGTCTCAACAAAGGGGACGATGGTGCATGCACTACTAGAAAATGGCTATTTTGTGACTGCAAAAACGGTCAGAAAGTGGTCAGAAAACGTTAATTTCTGACTACTTTCAGACCGAAAAGTCGTAGTCGCAAAACAGCTGGTCTGAAATAATTTGTGACCGAATCCGTCCGTAATTTGCGATTACTGCGGTCGCTAAGGCAAAAAGAAAACGACTAATAAATGCGGTAAGTTTCTGACTGACGCGGTCGCAAACAAATTAAATTAAATTTTAATTTTATATTAATTTTCTCACTACTTCGGTCACAAACATTATATATAATTATAATAACATTTAATTTTATTTGGGTTTTCCCACTACTCTGGTCACAAATCTAATTTAAAATTATGTATTTATTTATTGTTCTGACTATCGTGGTCACAAATCTAATTTAAAACTATTTATTTATTCATATTATCGACTATAGTAGTCGCATATGTTTTCGAATCTGAAATATTTTAATGCATTTTGCGACAACTATAGTCAAAAATAAGTCGAAAAACTAGCAATATTTTGCAAAATTTCAGCTCTTTTAAAGCAATACCACATACCAATTCAAATATACAAAAACCAATTAATCTACCATGCTAACTAATCAATCCACCTTTGCAACTAATCATATCCTTAAAATACAAAACATAAATATTTGTAACTAAAACATCCAAAAAGAGTTAAACATTTTGGCACCATTCAATCTAGTCTAAAATATTACAATCACAGTCAAGTGTAAATATTACCAAATCTAAACATCCAACTACAAGCAAATAATAATGTCTCAAACACCAATAACCATAACAAACTAAAATTCATTATCCCCGCCATCGTTTCCATTAAGGAGCAAATGGACGTTCACTCATAAATTTCTCCATTAGACTCTGCAATTTGTTAAAATTTGCGCGATATTCTTTTCGTTCCTCCTACAATTCTTCAACTTCTTTTCGTAATGCTTTCACTTCTTCGTGATCTTGCGAATAACTCACATCACCAAACAACAATGTCGTAGAACGACCTACAGAATATTGTGTTCCAAGACTGTAGGTTGTACCTTTCTTTGCGCCACCAACCACCTGCGCCCATTTTGAAGCTACATCATTGAGTACTTGGGTTGAGCTACCATCCTTAGAATCAGATTGACTTTGACGCCATTCCTCATACCGTTGTTGATAGGTTTCCTGAAATTAAAATGGAGTACTTTTTAGAGCAAATTATGGCGCTGAAATTCTACACCAGAAAAAGTACTTACAGACAGGATACTTCGCAAAGAGATCATCAATTTGATGCAGCTAATTTGAAAGCAAAATCCAAGGTAATTGATACAGACACAATATATGAAAAAAAACAAGTCTAATGCTTCAAATGAACAAGAAAAACAAGAAGACATTGGAGGTTACGTTCCTCGAATTTCTGGCATTAGGCAAATGACCCTTTATATCCTATTCGTTGCTCTCCCTCACTTCTCAACAATATTTACATGTGACTAGAGTTTGATGTGCATTCATCTGTATATATCATCTATCTCATGTGTGTGTAATTTGCCTATTCATAAATGAGGATTGGTTTTTGTCACATTAGCTTCTTAAGATTACCTGGAATAGTTCAAAAGTCTCGAGTTGTAACATCTCATGATTAGCATTTCTTATTTCAACAGATGTCTTCTTAAAGTTCTATCGAGATGCAAAATAACTGAGTAGTACTATTTTATATTTGCAATGTGCTTTCTTTCACTAGAAAAAGACATCATCCCCAGGCATCATCCCCAGACTACTACTATATCCTTATCAAATATTTGTTGTTGTCTGTGTGGCAGTTCCATTTTTCCTATCTCGAATAAAGCTAACGTATGTATGATGTGGTGCAACATAGTTTTCCTAAGTTTTTGTAATGCCTGGTCAGAGTAAACAGAATTCAAATGGACAGAGTGCCATAACTTTTCCTTTGTAACCTTGTTTACAGGAAATGTCGTAGATAATTAATATAAGCCAACAACATAAAGAAGTCAGAAGGAAAGGAAAGTACTACGATCATATTAATATCAGCTGTGTGGTTGAAGCTTTTCTGCTGCCAGGCATAAAGAATTTATTGAAGTTTAACTCACATTTTTCTTTACAAAATTGGAAAGTAACTCGTGAAACCAAAATGCGGCTGGAATGTAACCCCAACAAATCAAAGATAAGAATAAAGAAGAAGAGACAAAAAGGAAATAGAAGGATCTTACATATACTCTTGCAGCACGTGGCTCGACCCATTCTGTTGTCCCATCCTTTTTCTTTTTCAAGTGCTTGTCCTCAAAGACCTCAGAATAAGTCACAACTCTCCCTTTTTCTTTTTCCTGAAAAAAAATTAAGTTAGATAAGCATCTAGTTAAAATCAAAACAAATATAAAAACGACACATCTACAACTGCGGGCAACTTGAAGACATAAAATTTCAAGCAGAAAACGACTGGTTTAGCATGTGACTAAAAGAAGATTTCCCAAAAACAAATTTACTTTGTGGCTAGTTATACAATTCAAATACTCTACGCAATTAGAAGAAATAAAATTTCAAGTAGATAGGACATACTCATGCTTTTATAAATTTGTGACTAAAAGAAGATTTCTGCAAAACAATTCTACGTTGTGGTTATACACACTACGTGAGGCCATATTGAGTGAACCCAATGGAATACCATTATGTTCTCTAGACAGTCCGAGACATAATACAAATCAAATTTAACGTAGATGTATCAGTCATAACCATCCATTGTTTTATGTATCATATTACCGTTCTTATCTGAGTTCGTAAATGCAACTTTTAATCGCAATCCTCAAGCATGATACAGTTTTGGCATGAGTTACTTAATTACTTTAGCATATTTTTACATCAATTTTGTTCCAGACTAGGTACCAATTAGCAACTAGTACCTGTAAGCTACCATTCGAAGTTGTCTGAATGGCCATATATATACACCTTCTACTCTGATTTGAGCACCACCAACTCCATGTTCATTGTCAAAAACAACATGGAAAATTATTGCACCCTGTTGTGTACAGCGTGAAGTTAAATTTTAGAAATGTGCAATTTCTGCAAAAAGTTTCATCATCTGAGCAAGATCAAACCCCTGCTAAATATCACTTTTAATAGTAAATCTGCAATAAAGAAAGTATATTGGACTTCAATTTTCAGAATCACGTGTTTTACTGCTTATGCACAACTCATCAAAGGATAGCAATACATTACAATAACAAAGCAAAGCTAGAATCAGTAAGCACATCAGACAATTCCTAGTAAAGTGTTGAGCTTACAGCTCTATAATTCACTGGTTTACAAATTTGCAGGTATTTTTGGATAAGTTATATTTAGTCAGAGGGATTAGCTAGAAGAAGTTTGCATATTCAACAAATAGAATATTTAAGGGTATGATAGAAATGCTAGGACAAATAAAAAGATGAAGAACAATTCCATTACACCACAAGCTATAGACTAATAGTAGCAATAGACATTTGTTCCACAATACTGCTGGGATGAAATACCAAAGTGGTTGTGGGGAACTTAGGGTAAACAAGTAATGTTGTCTAAGAAGGGGGCCTTGGAACAATGGTAAACTTATCTCCGTATAACCTACAGGTCACGGGTTCGAGCCGTGGAAACAAGAATTAAGACTCAACAAGAAATAAAGGTTACTCATTGTTTAACAAAACTAGGTCTTAACCTAAAAATAAAACCAAGATACTATAAAAACCTAAGGGATAAAAAAAGACTGCAACTTTAATGAAATCATCACTAATCATTGCCCGAATTACTCACCAAAATGAAATAAAACATATATAAAGATAATAATAAATGGAAATAAGTAATGGAATATTACAGGTATAAAGGGTGATCAATGTCAATGTTGAGGTGCTGCTTCAAACTCCTTTATCAAAAGCTTCGATCGTGAAACCACTGTAAACCAAATTACAAAGGAAAAGAAATAGACAACAACTTAACAACTCTAAAACACATAACAAAACAAGAAAAACCACAAATAAATGAAGCATGAGGGACTTGACCAAACAAACCTCGAATTTCAGCAAAGATATTGGGTTCTACGACCTCAAAAGAGAAACCCCAAATTTGCAACCGATGGAAAAATGAATTTGAGAAACCCCTGAATTCAACTGATGGATTTGAGATATGAAAACTTAGTGAGTGTTTAGTGATTTATCTGGGATGAGAGATGAAAAAAATTGAAGAACCCTCGAGCAGAGAGAGAGAGGCGGTCGAGCACAGGGAGAGAGAAATGAAATTGAGGAAATAGGGTTGCGGTCGAGCACAGAGAGAGAGAAAAATGAAATTGGGAAAATAGGGTTATGTTGCTAAATGTTAAATTAATATTATTGACCATCTTAGTCGCAAAATTAATTAATATTCTTTTATTATTTTAATTTTAGTTTTGTGACCGAAACAGTGGCTTAGAGGGAACCTCATATTTTTCACATTTTAATGTCTGACTGAATCGGTCGCAAAAGTGAAGGCGGGAAATTGGCGCACTATTTTCCCACTACCTTTGTCGGAATAATAGTTGATTTTTCTTTTTAAAATTAAGTAATAAAAATTCAATTGACGACGACTAAAGTTGTCCCACTAGCGACTACTTTATTTTAGGTCCGAAAATTCGGTCACAAATTGATATTTTTCTAGTAGTGATGGTTGTAGATCATTCTCTCCATGGACGACGATCTCCTGTTGGTCCCACTCAAACTTGACGAGTTGGTGTAAGCTGGATGGAACTGCTCTTGCGGCATGGATCCATGGTCGCCTTATCAGAAGGTTATATGACACTACCATGTCCAGCACCTGGAATTCCATGGTGAACTCCACTGGTCCGATTATCAAGATTAACACTATGTCCCCGACCGACGCTTTGCCTCCCCCATCAAACCCTTGAACACATATGCTGTTCTTGAGTATCCTGCCGATGTCCACTTTCAACTTGTCCAGTGTAGAGAGAGGACAGATGTTAGCACTGGACCCATTATCGACGAGGACTTTGGTAACTACCGATTCCTCGCACTTTACCGTAAGATATAAAGCCTTGTTGTGCTCGGTGCCTTCCTCAGGCAACTCATCATCGGTGAAGGTGATCCGATTCGCTTCGAAGATCCTATTGGTGATCTTCTCCAAATGACTCACCGAGATTTTATCAGGTACGTGGGCCTCATTCAAAACTTTCATCAAAGCTTGCCGATGTTCTTCCGAATGTATCAGCAAGGATAGCAATGAGATTTGCGCATGCATTTTCTTCAGCTGCTCTAAGACAGAATAGTCATGCAGCTTCATCTTTTTCAGGAATTCTTCCGCCTCTTCGTCAGTTACCGGCTTTTTCAATGTTGTCGGAGTGATCTTCCTCAATTCCGCAGGGGCAAAACATCTCCCCGAGCGGGTCAAACCTTGCGCTTCGCAAACTTCCTCTTTCACTTCCTTTCCTTTGTAGGTTGTCGTAATCCGAGCATAATTCCATGGAATAGCTCTGCTATCATTTATTGGCAACTGTATTGCTGGCTTGATGATGAAAGGATCCATTCGAACGCCTGCTACTGTCAAGACGGGCTTGGTTACTACCCCTGGTACAACTATTTTTGCTTCCCCGGCCTCACCGGTACTTCGTTCACACTTCCCTTTCCTACTTCTGACCCTCCTGGTATGTCCTTCTTGAAAATAGATGACTCATCAAGGCTCGGCCCCTTTCTCATTCCTACCCCGCTAGACTTGATCATCATTACAGTCTGAGAGGCTTTCTCCTTTCCTTCTTCTACCCGTACCAACTCGATCATGTTGGTCTCGTGATGAGTTGGAAGTGGATTTTGGTTGATGTTGGGCTCTGTTGGAGTCTGGACCTCAATCCTGCGAGTGTCGATGAGCTCCTGGATGGCTATTTTCAACCTCCAACACTTTTCCGTGTCGTGTCCCGGACATCCCGAGCAGTATGCACAATTTACTGAGTGGTCTAGGTTCTTTGGAAGAGGGTTTGGTAGCTTAGCTTCAACCGGATTTAGCAACCCTACTTGCTTCAACCGGTGGAACAAACTGGTGTAAGACTCTCCCAGGGGAGTGAAAGTCTTTGGCCTTGGTGCCCTGTCACTCTTGAATGCTTGGTTCGGACGAAAACCCGCGCCCGAGGGGTTTCTATAGGCTCTTGGGGGTGGGTAATTGTTTTGCGGGTTTGGTGCACGCCATGGTGCATGGACGGGAGGTGCGGCATATGACTGAGCATGATGGACAGTGAAATGGGGATCAGGTGCCGGATAGTAGTGTTGCGGGTAGTTATATGGATTGTGGAGGTAATTTTGGTGGTGAGGTTGTGGCGAGTTATATTGGGGTGCGGGGCCTCTGTTTCTGAACCATGTTCCGGACTCGGTTGCCGCGACTTCTTCTTTCCTCTTTTTCCCAAGCACTCCTCCGGTATCACTTTGAATAGCTTGGGTGGTGGCTTTCAACGCTGAATAACTCATAATCTTGTTGGCTTTCAAGCCTTCCTCGATCATAGCCCCCATCTTTATCACCTCGGTGAATGACTTTCCCACGGACGTCACCAGATGTCCGAAATAGGTTGGCTCCAGTGTCTGCAAGAAGTAATCCACCATCTCGTTCTCTCTCATAGGCGGATCTACCCTGGCTGCCTGTTCCCTCCAACGGAAACCAAATTCCCTGAAGCTTTCAGCGGGCTTCTTCTCTAATTTTAGCAATGATAGGCGGTCGGGGATTATTTCAAGATTGTACTGGAACCGGCCGATAAAAGCTTGAGCCAAATCATCCCACGTAAACCATCTGCTGGGGTCCTGTCTAGTGTACCACTCCAGCGCAGATCCTCCCAGACTCTGACCGAAGTAAGCTATCAGAATCTCGTCCCGTCCTCCGGCTCCTCGCATTTTACTACAAAACCCTCGGAGGTGGGCTATAGGATCACCGTGCCCCTCGTATAGGTCAAACTTGGGCATTTTGAACCCGGCCGGTAATTGGACGTCGGGGAACGGGCACAGATCCTTGTAAGCGACACTGACCTGGTTGCCCAAACCGTGCATATTCCTGAAGGACTGCTCCAGGCTTTTAACTTTTCTAATAACTTCCTCATGTTCCGAACTTTGGAAGTGCTTTTCCGGTTCTGCCGGATTATCCCAGTGAGGGGTGTGTGATTGCGGTTCAGGAGCCCTAAAAGTAGGCTCTGGAGGATAGTAAGAGTTGTCATGGATCTGAACATGCGGCTCGCCGGACGGCCTTTGTAGAGTAGCAGGTGGAGGTGCCACAAAAACAGGGGTGACTGGAGGAGGATTTTGTTTGGCTGGTTAAGGGTTTTCCCCCTTTTCCCCTTGATAGTATGGATAGATCGGGGCGTTTGTCGAAGGATCAAGGGGTGGGTGTTCTGGAGCTGATGCGAGAGTAGGGAGGTTTGGTGAGGACCGTCCCCTAGCCCAGGCTAGGTGCATCTCTGTTATCTGTTGTCTCAACCGATCTACCTCTTCTTTCATGATCTGTATCTCCGATTTCTCTTCCTCGAGACTTTTACCGGAACTAGACATGCTCGCTGGAATTGGCCCTTTAGATCTAGTACGGTAATGGTGGTCGGCCAGTATATTCTGTCAAATCAACTGCTAAACTTTTCTGGTAATTGCAACAAACTTGTTAGTTTACCGAGTTTAACAGATATGTTATAGCACGTTGGTTGCAATGCACCTAACCAAATAACCTTTTCTATATGTACTCATAACATGCGTCATTCCAGCTTTTCTCTTTTTCTCTTTTTCTCTTTTTCTCTTTTTTTTTCTTTTCCTTTTCTCTTTTTCAACTATCCTTGAAAGCCTTATTGTTATTAACATTCGCATTCTTTTCCTTTTTTTTTTTTTTAGTGGTGGTCAAATCTTGTGTGGATTGCCTACGTATCACGTCCCCGCGTGAACCAGACCGAGCGTAGTTCTGGTAACAAAAATTGTGGCAAAATTCGGTAACTTTTATATCAAATAAAAACCTTAAAGTTACAAAATATGTCTTACAATAATCGACCAAATAGAGGAATGCTTGACTCGAAAAGGGAAAATAAAATGCCAACCAACTTGACTCAATATTTCAAAAATACATTTTTAATCAAAAGTCTAAGGCTCTAAAATTCCTGGGAGCCCGCGAGGCATCATTCGGCCTTGCCGCGGGCCTTGGTGTGAGGTCCTTGTGTAGTCCCCTTAAATCTCTCATGATCTGATGAACATAGCCCATGACCGAAGCAAAAAGGGTAGGGCGGGGCATTTGCTCACAAGCTAAACACTTCATGGTGACATAGTGCCCGATTTCTCCAATTCTGTCCTTGATCATGTCCCTTTCTCTGAGTAGCTGTTCTATCCGCTGGTTTTTCGCCCCCAATCTTCGAGCATTGTTGGTGACTTGGTCTAGGAGCCTATCCACTTGTTCTTGCAGTCGGGCCATCAAATCGTGGCAACGGTCGAGGTCTGCTCTGGCATCTCGGGCTTGCTTGAAAACCCGCTCCCTGAGGATAACATTTGCTTCCCTTAGACTAGTGATGATCTCAGTGTAATCTTCCTCTATCCGTTGCAGGTGAAGTGCATGTTGATGTGCCTCCTTTTTCGAGCTAGCACGGACCCTCATTGTTTGGGCCTTCGACTCTTCCAATTCTCTTTGGACATCGGCAACTTGGCTTCTCAAACCCTTTATCAATTTTTCGTCCGCTCGACTCCTCAATTGTCTGTCAGCATCCCTTTTCATTTGCTGGATCTGAGCCCTCAAAAAGTCATTTTCTTGTGCCAACTTCTTTTTATCTCCCTCGTCGGCGGTGGCTTGCATATCCTTTTCAAATTGGAGATCTTGGACCCGTTGCTCTATCTTGCCGATCTTTGTTCTGTAAACCTCCTCCTTAGCTAACCAGTCCCATTGTTCTTGTGACGCTTCAGCAAATTCCCTGAGGTGAGGTCTTTTGGATGGTCTTTCACCCGATGTTTCTCCTTTGTACCAAGTAAGATATCTGGGTACAACCTCTCCTCTAGCTCGATCCTGCACACAAGTGTTTGCCTCCGGATATTGGCATTTGCTCCAGATCTGGCGGACCCTTGCTTCTGGGAATTGACCATCGGGACCAATTTCAATAACCCGGGTACTCAGGTCTTCTTCTTTGGGTACTATCTGGCACCTCCCGAGCTGTCTCAACACCCGATGGGGCACATAAGGTTGAATGCTTTTAAGTCCCATTAAGAGAAAGGGGGACCTAGCCGCTGGCATGTACACGATTCTGTCTATCCGTAACCAACCCAACGTCCATTGTATTCGACTTGCGCTGAGAGCCTGAAAGTATGCCCTCCATGCCAATGTTCCTTCGGGCAGGACGGTCCTATCAATCCTCGTATAGAATTCGCTTATGCAAGTTTTCTCAACCAACCCATATCTCAAGAATTGGGTGCGGCGACACAGGTGCTCGATCATCCACATTTGTAGCAGTAAATTACAACCTTCGAAAAAATCTCCTCCGGCTTTGCAGGCTGTGAGAGCTCGATATATGTCCGATAGTATCATGGGAGCAAGAGTACTTTCGCTTTGGTCAAGCAAAGTACTGACGACTCCGGCTAACTTTATATCAATATTCCCGTCTTTTCTCGGGAATACCACGAGTCCTAAGAAGGCTATTATGAAGGCAACTCGTCGGTGCTCCTCCCATTTCTGGCGACTACCCTTGCTGCATAATTTGTTCTCTGGCTTGTCAAAACCTCTTACATGACCGTACCTTTGATAGATGAAGTTTAAAGTACAAAACCCTTGTGCTAGATCTGGGTTACGTACCTGTTCTGGCTATCTTCAGTGAGTCTAAAAACCGGTGTATGGCTACAACCCTGGGAGCGATTAGATATTGATGCCCCAATGGTGTATCGGTGTTTCCAATGTATCCGGTCATCTCCTCCAAAGTTGGGGTGAGCTCGAAGTCCGAGAAGTGAAAGACATTGTGCGCGGAATCCCAATATGTGACTAATGCTCTTATGATGTCCCCTCGAGGTTTTATTTCAAGCAGACCTGTGAGACCTTTCAAATACTTCTTAACCTCATCCTGCCCTTCTTTGCCTAGATTATCCCACATACCGGGATTTTAGTCATGAGTGAGAAGGGTTCATTTTGAATCGTGCTCATCCTGCACATTTATTTAAAGAAGAAGATCATTTTGGCTGGCAATGATTTTTTTGTTTTGTTTTGTTTTTTGGTATATTTTTGTTTTGTTTTTAAAGAACAGATTTTGGTATATTTTTGTTTTGTTTTGTTTTGTTTATTTATTTTCTTTTTTGAAAAATGGCAAGTTGGACCCGACGGGGGTTGCCTACGTATCTCACATCCTGTGAGAATCAAACCCGCGTAGTTCGGTCCGTTAAAACAAACTATTTTCTTTTATTGACCGACAAAGAAAATACATTTTGTTAAGAAACTCATTTTGTCGGCAAAGTCAACCTTCCGTCGTCTTTTATTAGCAAACTCTGAACTATTGATTTGTTGGTAAAACACATTTTTGTATTTTCCGAAAATATCTATTTCCCCATACTGTTTCCTTTTGTTTTTCGTTTCTCTTCGGTATTTAAAAAGCCGGTCAGCATGCAAGTTCGAATAAATGTTTGAAACAAACATGGCATAGCAGGATGGTCTTTTCATTTCAGGTTGCCTGTCCTAGACGGACCCAACCCCTGTGTTGAGTCCCCTAAGTCAAATGCACCGTGATGCAAATAAGCGTTTCCTACTAGGGATCCGGTATGCAGTTATGTTATTCTAAGTTCAAAACCTCGGTGCATGATCTAGACTGTGTACCCAAGCGGACAACTCGGGCTGAGGAAGGAGCTCCTTTCCGGGAACCAAAAGGCCAACCGGCTTAGAAACTTTCCGAGCCTCTTCATTATTTTTGGTATTGACACTAACAGAAAGGGGAGTCTCAACCAGTAAGCACATCCCCGGGGTAGGAAGAGACGGGTTTTCGGCACAATTTTATATACGGTTCACGCAATATCAAAGCGGTAAACATATAGCAGTTTGTATATACAGTGCAACTAATATCAAAGCGGTAGACATGTAGCACATTAATTAAACATATAATAAAATCAGATATAGACAAAAACAACAATTTAATTGAGCTCGAATTCTTAAACCCTGAACCGAAGCTCTGGGTTTTAAAAATATCCCCAGCAGAGTCGTCAGAGCTGTCACACCTCCTTTTTACGCATCCGTGAGAGCGCGAGGAAGTTTTTCCAATTAAAGGACAATCGAGACGGGATCAATTTATTAAATTCAGAGTCGCCACTTGGGAAAATAATGGTGTCCCAAGTCACCGGTTTGATCCCGAACCGAGGAAATTTATGACTTTGTAATATAGTCTGCGAAACTAGAAAACCGGATAAGGAACTCTGTTAACCCGGGAGAAGGTGTTAGGCACTCTCGGATTCCGTGGTTTTAGCACGGTCGCTTAACCGCACTTTTTGCTTTTATCTGATTTCTTTGTGTATTTTAACTATGTATTTTTAATGCTCTGCTTTTATTTTTTGGAAGAATTGCGACGTCACGAAAACACATTTCGAGTCATACCGCAACCAGTACGCCTGTGACTTTAATGTATTTCAGTTCCACCGAGAGTAAGATTTGGGTCACATAAATGCGCACCCGCATTTAGGAAAGTAATTTACTTACAAATCGTGCCGAAAGAGTCTATCGTCTTTATTAACTTTGGGAAAGGACCGTGAAATTCATTAACGGTCCTTCCAAATCTAAGTTTTTTATAACAACTAATTTGAGGGCCCCGCAATTGTGTATACTCGTTTGGCGAGGCTCGTCTCGTTATTATTTAAGGTCATACCTAGCATAACTAAATTTTCTATCGCTTTTTTTTTGTATCAAAAGGAAAGAAAGTCCTAATGAACGTTACTAAGAAAGATTACCTTAATTTACCAATTATACATTAACCGACTTAGCACCATTTTAACCTATTATCTCGCCTCACATTTATTCCGCTAAATGAATTAAAGATATGCCTATTTAAAGGTACTTTGAAACCTAATACCACCACTACATCACGGGAACCGTACCCGTAGCCATGACAATTTAATTATGTGATCGACTGGTATTGAAGCAAGACGATGATACAAGAGGACTGCAAGATGGTTTAATTCGTAGCATAAAAGGTCGATTTGACATACCCCAACATTAAATCATGCAAAAGATTCTGTTTATTTCCTTAAAAGCGAATACAACTCAGAGGTGTGTTTTGGTAAGACAAAAGGGAAATCAGTCACGCCATGGCTATAAACAATCAATTGCATATGAAAGAGGAGCTTCAAATCACAGCTCATACCAAGCCAAGATATGGGTCGAATTGTCTCTATGCCTTAATGGATTATCGCACAATTAAACAAGTTCAAGAATTGCTTCTTTCATAGTGTTAATTCTGTCGTTCATTTCATGCCAATGTGGTAAATTTAGACTAAACTCATATTAAGGATTCTGTAACGACTAACAAATCTTAATCCATTATACACTGCATTCTCTGCCTTCTTAAGACATCTTATCTCAATACACCTAACTAGCCCAACTTTTAAAGCTTAAAACAGTATCACTTAAATCACTACACTTCGATTGATTGTCCATTAGAAAAGCAAGTACAATGAACAAATGTTTACACAATCTATCCATTTAGATAACAAAAAAAAACTATCAACAAATATGAGCATTTCATTTCTTAGCTCCTTTTCCCAGTTACATCAAAGTGAGCTCATGAATGTGTACCTGAAAATTGACAAAAAGTAGAGGACTAAAGGATCAGCTATGGCAATGAAGCAACAGCAGCAGTGAACCAACAGCAACAACACACAACAGCAAACAGCCAACAGACACCACACCCAGCAGTAGCCAAAACACAACCACAGCAACAAAACCACACCAGCAAACAGTGACCAAACAATCTACACACCAATGGTAGCCAAACCCCACCACACTTAGCAACCAGACACAACACCAAACAGCAAACCAGGGCCAATGACAAACAGAAGCAGACACCCAGCAACAAGTCCAGAGACCAAATGGCAATAAACCAATACAAAACCCAATCCAAGCTTAATAAAACAGTGTCCAGGGGTTTAAGAGTAACAACAAAAGGGTCCCGACAGCCCTGTTTTAACTTCCAAAACACTTGACGATTGCTTCAAAGACTCCAACAAACTAATGTCGTATCAAGATCTAAATCAAAAGACTTAAGGATTACATGAAACATTGAGCCAGTGAAGAAGCACAATGTTTTCTTCCTTACTTTTCTCTCAAACTATCTCCCTCAAATCTGTGTATGTATGTTTGTATATGAAATCTGTGTATGTTTTTCAGTCCTATACTTATAGTTTTTGAATTGCCTCCTGAATGAATGCCCCTCACTAAACTAATACCCCTGCCCATTCCTATCTCTGCCCAGACCCTATTGCTCCCTGAACTCCCACTATCCATTGTCCATGTATGGGCCTTATTAGTTAAACAATGATCTCTGTCCAGACATGGCTAAGTGCCCTGCTGTGACAGCAGGCTCCACTGTCCAGCTTCATGTGCAGGGCATTAGAAATATTTTAAAATATCAACACCTAATTTCCTAGTCAGCTAATTCCAACCCTAATTTCAGTTTCAAATCGAACAAACCTAAACTCACTTCAACAATGCTAATCACTGTCCGGAATTTTAAACAACCAAACCTACGCAGTTAAACGACGACATTCAATTGACTAACAACACATAACATGGATAACAAATTAATCGGCCAAACAATGATTCTAAAATCTCGGCCAAAGTGAAACTAGGTATTCGACGACGCTAATCGAAACGAATAACTATCCTATGACAAACACATTCGAACAAATAACAGAATACAATTTGACCAAATAAAAGGTCTTTGAGGGGAGAAGACGGCTAGGGACGGCCAACAGGGGGTTTAGGGGGTTTTATGGTGTTAATTTGGTTGGGATTGGCCTACCGGAACCGCCGCGAGGCGATTTACGGTAGGCGGAGGGTGGCGGAGGCACGACAGAGGTTTTATCGTCTCTGAGAGAGACGAGCAAGGTCTAGGAGAGAATGAGAACGGGTAAGGGGGTATTGGGGTTCTTTGGGTGTGTTTAAAATTAGAGTTTTAATCTCGGCCGTCGGATCAAACTTGATCAACGGCCTGGATTATTTTTTAAGCATCAAACGACGTCGTTTGATTAAGTTGGGGTCTGGGTGTATTTGGGGAATTGATTGATTAATCTGGGCCGTTGGATAATAAAATCCAACGGTCCAGATCAACGGGGCCACTTGGGGTTGGGCAGATCGGGTAAGGGATTGGGTTGTGTAATGAATTACATTGGGCCTGGTTTTGCTATGGCCCAATTCCGATTTTCCTTCTTTGTTATTTCCTACATTAAACTTTATATTGTATTACATACACACACACACACACACACACACACACACACACATATATATATATATATATATATATATATATATATATATATATATATATATATATATATATATATATATATATATATATATATATATATATATCAATCAGATTAATTTGTAACACACATAATTAATTTTACTAACAATTGACATACGCAAATACCGAATCCTTACAGATGTACATTAAAATGACAAGAAATGCGAGAAATACTTTTTATGATTTTCTCATTTTCGTAAAATAAATGAACTTAACTATTTCTAAGTACGGAACTAACCCTACAAATATAAATGCGACATATTTGGTATATGTATTTTTGTTTATTAACTTAAGCAAACAGACACAGACCCACAAATGCAAGCGATAAGAAAAAGAACATGTGATCCCCAAACATTGCAAACAAACAAAAACTCTTTTATTTTTGATATTTTGGGAGTAATTCTCGTATAGGGCGAAAATCACGTGCTCACAACACCTAGCGAGTTGAATTATTCGCCAATTGAAAAGTTATGTTTGGTGCTAGACTTCTCAATTCAAAAGTTAAAGCACTGCTTTCAAGATCATGTTGTCCGTCTTGTTTCTAAAGCAAATCCTATCAAGTTCGTGTGTTTCTTAGTGATCGACTAGCAAGATGGTACCTCCAATTTCAATAATTTCAGATTTTGTACATCCCTCAAAAGGCTGTAAAAGGACAAGCATTGGCAAACATCTTGGCAGATCATCCGATACGTGATGACTGGGAGCTAACTGATGAACTACCTGATGAAGATGCAATGGTCGTTGAAGCTCAACCTCTATGGAAGATGTACTTTGATGGTGCTGCGCATCGTGAGGGAGCCGGGGCTGGCTTAGTATTTCTCACTCACCAAGGTGAAGTCTTGCCCTACTCCTTCACCTTTGACACAACTCTGTTCCAATAATGTTGCTGATTATCAAGCATTAATACTTGGCTTGAAGTCACACAATCTGAAATTGTCAGCGTGTCAGAATTTTACGTCGAATTTACAATATTTTCTGAAACTATCCTTTAGGTATTAAATTTTGTATTCTGAATATGATTTAAATTTCTAAGTTTTGTTTTTGAAAAATCAAACGGTTCATAATTTCAACGTTCCTACACCGAGATATGAATTCTTTTGGTGAGACCACGCAGATCTGGAATTGATAGTATAGTGCAATATAAAGTTGATTTCAGAATATTATATGGAATGATTCTGAAGTTGTTTGATTAATAATTTTTGTTATATTCTAGATCTTGAATTCTAGTTTTCTTGAAATCAAACGGTTTACAATTCCGATATTTCTACACCGAGATATAAATTTTTCAGTGAGACTGCGCAAATCTAGAATTGATAGCATGGTGCAATATAAAGTTATAACAACAACAACAACTACCCAGTATAGTCCCACAAGGTGGGGTCTGGGGAGGGTAATATGTAGACAAGCCTTACCCCTACCCAAAGGGTAGAGAGGCTGTTTCCAATCGACCCTCGGCTTAGAAAAGGAAAGGGAAAGCAACAACAAAAACAAAAACAAAAGAGCATTAGTAATTCCGGCAGAAATCGCATAGATAGTTATCTAAACATAAGAATTATACATAAAATGACATGCAATAATATCAAACAGTAACTACCATAAATAACTACCATAAGGGGGACTTAATCCAATGCACGAATCATCTATGAGTCGCCCTGACAAGCCTCACCCAACCCAGGGAAAGGAGACAAAAAAAATTCTAGGGGCCCCTATCCTACAACCCTGATACTAGACCTCCAGACTTTTCTATCAAGGGCCATGTCCTCGGAAATATGCATCCTAGCCATGTCATGCCTAATCACCTCTCCCCAATACCTCTTAGGCCTCCCTCTGCCTCTCCTCACGCCGACCACCGCCGGTCGTTCACAACTTCTCACCGGGGCATCAGGACTTCTCCTCCGCACATGCCCGAACCACCCGAGCCTCGCTTCACGCATCTTCTCATCCACCGGGGCCACCCCCACCTTCTCTCGAATAACTTCATTCTTAATCTTATCTAACCCGGTGAGTCCACACATCCACCTGAGCATCCTCATCTCCGCAACCTTCATTCTCTGAACATGAGAGTTCTTCACCGGCCAGCACTCCGCCCCATACAACATGGCAGGTCTAACCACAGCTCTATAAAATTTTCCCTTGAGTTTCAGTGGCACTTTCTTGTCACACAGGACTCCCGATGCAAGCCTCCACTTCGACCATCCCGCTCCTATACGATGAGTGACATCCCCGTCAATCTCTCCGTCCCCCTGAATCACCGACCCAAGATATCTGAAACTGTCCCTCTTAGCGATGACCTGAGCTCCAATCATTACGTCCCTGCCTACTTCGCTCGGCTCGGCGCTAAACTTGCATTCCAAGTATTCAGTCTTAGATCTGCTTATTTTGAAACCCTTAGACTCGAGAGTCTGTCTCCATACTTCTAGCCTCTCATTCACACCGACCCTCGTCTCGTCTATCAATACTATGTCATCAGCAAATAGCATACACCAAGGCACATCCCCTTGAATATGTCGGGTTATAGCATCCATCACCAACGCAAACAAGAGAGGGCTAAGCGCCGATCCTTGATGGAGCCCCATAACCACCGGGAAATGGTCTGAGTCACCACCCACCGTCCTAACCCTAGTCTTAGCTCCATCAAACATGTCCTTGATTACTCCGATGTAGGCTTCCGGCACGCTCTTCGCCTCCAGGCACCTCCATAGCACCTCCCTTGGGACCTTGTCATACGCCTTCTCCAAGTCGATAAACACCATGCGCAAGTCCTTTTTCTTATCCCTGAACTGTTCCACCAATCTCCTGACAAGGTGGATAGGTAAACATGATTTCCCGGCATGAAACCAAACTGGTTCACCGATATAGATGTCATCTCCCTCACCCTCGCCTCGATCACCCGCTCCCATACCTTCATGGTGTGACTTATTAATTTGATACCCCTATAGTTGTTGCAACACTGGATATCCCCTTTGTTTTTGTACAAGGGCACCACCGTACTCCACCTCCACTCCTCCGGTATCCTTTTAGTCCTGTAGATCGCATTGAACAACCTAGAGAGCCACTCCACTCCTGACCTACCCATGCATTTCCAGAACTCCACCGGGATCTCGTCGGGCCCGGTCGCTCGGCCCCTACTCATCCTTCGCAAAGCCCCTATGACCTCATCCACCCTAATGCGCCTGCAGATGGTGCAATATAAAGTTGATTTCAATATATTATCTTGGATGATTATGAAGAGTTATTTGATTGAGAATTTTGGATATGTTCTACATCTTGAAGTTTAATTTTTTTGAAATCAAACGGTTTGCAATTTCAATATTTTTACACCGAGATATGAATTTTTTGGTGAGACTGCATAAATCTGGAATTGATAGTGCAGTGCAATATAAAGTTGATTTCAAAATATTATTGGAGTGATTCTGAAGTTGTTTGATTGAGAATTTTGGATATATTCTAAATCTTGAAGTCTAATTTTCTTGAAATCAAATGGTTTGCAATTTTGATATTTCTACACCGAGATATGATTTTTTGGTGAGACTGGCAAATCGGAAATTTTCAACATGGTGAAATCTAAAGTTGGTTTCAAAATATTATCCGACGCGATTTTGAAGGTTTTTGATTCTAAGTATTGGGTATATTTTAGATATTGAATTCATCAAACGATTCAGTATATGGACTCTCCCATGACAAGATTATCTTTTGTTACAAGCACGCAAAGCTAAAAATTATGCGACTAAGATAAAAGTCGAACAATGTAAAGCAAAAAAGAAGCTGAAATATTTAAGCCCTCAAAGTCTCCAAGTTGAAGTTTTCAAGTGTATTCAAGTTGAAGTCCCCAAGTTGAAATCTTCAACTCCGTCGGTCTTCAAGTTGAAGTCTTCAAATTCGCTGATCTTCAAGTTGAAATATTTAGGCCCAAGTCTCAAAGTTGAAGTCTTCAAGTCCGTTGGTTTTCAAGTTGAAGTCTTCAAATTCGTTGATCTTCAAGTTGAATATTTAGGCCCTCCAAATCTAAAAGTTGAAGTCTTTAAATTCATCGGTCTTCAAGTTGAAGTCTTCAAATTCGCCGATCTTCGCGTTGAAATATTTAGAGTCTTCAAGTTCGTCGGTCTTCAGTCTTCAAATTCGCCGGTCTTAAAGTTGAATTGTTTAAGCCCTCTTAATCTTCGAGTTGAAGCTTGTAAAGCCCGCCAAATCTTCAAAGTTTTCCAAGTGTTCAAGTCGATGTCATATTCGAGTTGAAGCTTTATAACTTTCCAATCTTAAGGTGGAAATATAAGTCCCTTTGCATTTTAAGTTTTTAGGCAAAAAGAATTCTAATTGGGTATAATGAAGAATATTTTAGTTAAAAATAATAAAGTCATCATGATAATATTGTAGAATGAATGTACTCTGTACGTGCCTTTATAGTTATTTTAATTTATTTTTATGATGAGAATAGTTAAAAGTTGCTATAGTCCTTTTTATTTGGATATTCTGTTTTTGATATTTTTTTCGTTTTTCCTTACTTCTAGTATAGTTATTGTTACATAGTTGCAACGGAAAAGGTCCAAATACCCCCTGGACTTTACGATAAGGTTTATATATAACCTTCGTTAAAAGTTTGGCCCATATCCAACCTTGCAATTATTTTATTGGCCCGGATACCCCCTTTATTTTAAACAGAGTCAAATACCCCCTCGACTTTATGATAAGGTCTATATATAACCCTCTTTAAAAGTTTGGTCCATCACCAAATTTTATATACTAAAGAATTTCCTTTAATCGTCGGGGAGACGAATTAAGAATATTTACTACAAAAGTTTATTGGCATATTTATTGGCATTTAAGACCAAAAGTTTACAAAAAAAAAAATTTCTTAAACTATTTGTCCAATTAAATAATTATTTTAAAATCTTCTTTAAATTTTTTTTCTTGGACAAATAGTTTAAGAAAAAAAGAATTTTTTTTAAATAGTTTAAGACTATTATTTGGCATTTTAAATAGTTTAAGACACTTTTTAAACGTTTGGTCTTAAATGCCAAATAGTTTAAGAAAAAAATATTTTGGTCTTAAATGCCAAATAGTTTGGTCTTAAACTATTTACCTAAATATTTATCGACAAAAAAAAAATTTGTGTGCTCATAGATGCATTGAAAAAAAAAACATCTAAAATATTGTATTTCATGTAGATCAATTTATGTGAACTTATAAGTTTAAGAAAAAATTAAGAGAATATTTTTAAATAATTAATTGGACAAATAGTTTAAGAAAAAAAGATTATTTTTTTAAATTTTATCTTAAATGCCAATAAATTTATGCCAATAATCTTTTGTAGTAAATATTCCTTAATTCGTCTCCCTGACGATTAAAAGAAATCCTCTAGTATATAAATTGGTGATGGGCCATACTTTTAACGAGGGTTATATATAGACCTTATCGTAAAGTCCAGACGGGTACTTAGCTCCGTTTAAAACAAATTGCAAAGGATTTTTGTAAATCTTTATTTGACTTTAGCTAAATATTAGGAATTCCTATTCTAATAAGGAAAGATTTTAATAATAAAATTTTAGTTGATTTCAAAGTCCAAAAATTTAGGAAAATAGTTCAATGACTATTTTGTCTAAAATGAAATAAATTTTTTAAAGCGTAAAAAAGGCGATTGACATCTCGCTAAGGGCCTTCGTGATTTAAACATAACTAGTTATTATGTACATGCGTCGCATGTAAATTTTTAGTCATAGATTTTATGTGAAAAAAATAACTAACTAAATTTAGTAACAAATTACACGATAAATGATCATTGTAACTTAATTAACATAATAAAAATACATCAATCATTTAAATACTAAAAATAATTGAATTCAAAATGATATCGTCTTAACCAACAAAGAAGGTCAATTTTGTTAAGTTAGAAAATATCTATAATTTATAGTGTATAAATATTCAACGTGTTAGTATCATATCTAATAATTCTTTATAGATGACGTTTTTGGTGTATATTTTCTATAACTTTGGCTTTTCTCTTTTAAAGGTGAAATATATAGTTGTCCATCTTTGAATCACCTCCAAAAAGTATTACTTTTTCTATATTATGCTTTGACATATTTGTGAGTGATGTCTCAATTATTTATAAAAGTTCTGTCGAATTTACCTTATGATGTATACAGCCCGAGTAAAATTATTACTACTTTATCGTATTCAAAGCAATAAAATATCGATATTCACATGTTCCGGTTAATCAAGTCCATGATTAAATATTTTAGAAAATATATATTTTAACCCAAAAATAATAGCAGATAATTTTTTTATATGTATATGTGCATTATGCATATACAATTTCAGCTTATTAAAGAGCTAAAACTTTTATTATTACCACTTTATTAGTATGAAAAAGAAAAATATACATATAAAGTTGCCCCTATAACTTTGTATCTTTTTAAATTAGATTTTATATTTAAAAAAATACTATTATTTACTTATTTAATTATTATTATATTGTAAAAATTAACTCAATTTACGTGAATTATGTAGTAATCCTAGTATTTAGGAAAACAAAATCATAATAGATAGTAACTTAATTTAGTTTTAGCTTTATAAGAACTAATACAAATTAATACTTTAAAGGGTAGTAAAAAAATTTCACTTTGTTTAAATTATTATAATATTTTTAGAGCATATTACTAATTTTTTTTGTCTTAGTATGTGCCTTTTCTTAGTACATGCCTTGTTATAAAGAATTGTAATTAGGAACTACAATCCTTTTAGAAAGAAAATTATGAATGTACTTTTCAAATTCAAGCAGGATCAATATTGTTGGGTCGACATATGTAGAATTTAAATTGGAGAGAATTTTATTATTAACTATTAGATTCTTAAATTATATAAATATTTAAGGGCATAAAAGTCGATCAATATTTCAGGGATATTAAAGTCGTTCAACATTTAGCATAAATTATTCGTGCTTATATATATTTAGGATGCCGGAAGTAGTACAACTAGATAACTATCTGGTTTTCTAGTAGGTCATATCCAATTTGCAATTTCATCCAGTATTTTGGAGAGCAACAAGCGGGAAAAGAAGCTAGGATCACTTAATAGAAATAATATATTAAGCAAGAAGCATAAAAAATCAAAGGTGCACTTTTTTCATGTGAAGCGCAATTTAAAATGTAAATAAAAAAATATTAAATAGGTAAAGATAAATGAGTAAGAACTCAATAAAAATAAGCAAATATTTCAATTCTTAAATTAAAAAATAAATTATAGATGCTAAAATTAAATAGTCAACAATTCTCAAAAATTAATATATTAAGTAAATGCAAAATCAAATCACAAAAAAACCAACATACTATTCTTCAACCAGAAATAAAAAAAAACAGAATTGTTAAAACAGAGCAGAACAGGGAACAACAGAAAAACCTAGCAGAAAAATAGTGAACAACAAAAATAAGAAGAAAAAAAACAAATAGCACACACGCTTTTAATAAAAAAATAAGGCAGAACAACAACAACAACAACGACCCAATATAATCCCACAAGTGAAATCTGGGAAGGGTAATATGTACGTAGTCCTTACCCCAGTCCGAGGAGCAAAAATATCGTTTTGAGGAAACTCTCGGCTCAAGAAAGCAACAAGAGGAGATATATTAGTACTATCAATAAATTTATAATAAAATAAGATAAAATAATATACATAATATAAAATAACAGCAATATATGAAATCTAAAAAATATAAAAAAAAATAAAAGCTATAACAATATCTACCAAATTAAGCCCGACATCACTATTTAATCAATAGCACTATGACTAGTTACTAACCGTCTTACTCAAGTATTGTTGTAGAAATATTAGCAACTTTGCTTAACTTGTAAACTTAATTGTCGACCTCACACCCTTCTCTGTCAATACCCATGTCCTTGGTCGTGTCGTCAGTGAACAACGGAAATTTTAATAAGAAACCATAAAATAGAAAACAAGGATAGAAAAGAAGAACCGAAAAAAATAGAAAGGAAGAAGAGAAAAGATGAGAGGAGTCGAGCAGAGGAAATCAGAAGAGGAAAAAGAAGAATGAGAAGAAGAGAAACTTACCTGAGAGAAGACAGAACTCGAAGGCTTGCAGCAGTTGAGAGAAGAAGGGAGTCGTCGCAGCAGCAGAGAAGCAGATGTGTTTGGAAGAAATGTCGTAAGTGTAATAAATAAAAAAACCCTAGGCAGCCGCTGGATCTCGCTTAAGCAAGCGATTTTCGCTTTTTTCCATCGCCCTGCTTCTCGCTTTTATGCCTGAAGATTGGGCTTATTTACAGATGCTGCGCTTCAGGGCAGAAAAGCGTAGACGCCTCACCTTGCCTCTGCCTTTAAGCGAGTAGCGCTCGTTTTAATAACACTGCTCTCAGCACAGTATAGTTCTCACTAACGCCAAGATGCCTGAGAAAAATGACATTTGGTTGTTTCTTTCAATTTGGTGGAATTCCATTTGTTTAGTCTGCTTCTATTATTCTTCTTTTTCAAGTTCAGAATTATTATGCATAATTAATATTTGAATAAGTGTTCCTTGTTTTGTCTTCACTTCAGATTGGCTTTTGGAGAGGAAAAAAAGGCTATAGAGCAAAATCTTTTCTTTCACTTGGGAAGTTCTAGCCTTCCAGGTTATTTCGCGGTTGAGTGGTCAGTCATCTGATTGTACTACTTCCAGCGTCTGGCAACTCCATAGCCAGAAATTGTCTAAGCACTCCAAAGAAAGGTGAGGAGGAGCAATCGGACTTGAAAATAAGCCTTTGATCTTTTCCAGATTGATTTTGGACCTTAGTTTCATTCTTATGTGGAGAAGAATCTTTAAATCTGTTCTCCAGATGGTAGAATCTTCTACATTTATATACAGGATATAGGCATAACTTGAGTGGATAAGAGAAAGATAGCCTTTACTGAAATGCTGAGGAGAGTAGAAGAAGGTTGCATTGTCTCGATATTGAATTACCATCAGAAGCGTACTCTTGTGAATGTAAAGCTAAAATGGGTTAAAGATAGTGTCTTGGACAGTGTAGTAGCTGGAGGCAGAGAACTGAAGGCAGGATCTACACTAGTTTCCATCATTGCCTCACAATCCAGTTCTGGTCTTCCTATTTACCATCTCACAACCAAGCGTGGGCAGCTTGGGCTCCCTCATGAATTGAAAGTCTCCACTTTCCTTAGACGATACCCAAATATTTTTGAGGAATTTTCTTGTCGTGATAGTGCTGGAACTCCTGTTCCGTGGTTCAAATTAACTCCTGAAACCCTAGAGTTTCATCATGAAGAAGTTACTGTTCTCCGCGAGTGCAGCACGGATATTGTTAGTAGGCTGAGAAAGCTTTTGATGATGACCAAGGAGAGGATGCTTCCTCTTCAGACAGTTGATCAACTAAAATGGGATTTAGGCTTGCCACATGATTTTGGTAGTTCGTCTGTTACAAAAAAATATCCCGAGCTGTTTAATTTGGTGGACCTTCTGGATGGTCGTGTTGGTCTTAAGCTTTTAGCATGGGATCACAAATTAGCTGTTTCCCATTTGGAGGCAAATTCTACAAGGGGAAATGGGACCTTGATGTTTCCTATTGGATTCACCCGGGGTTTCGGGTTAAAGAGAAAATGCATGGAATGGTTGGAGGAATGGCAAAAGTTGCCTTATACTTCTCCTTATGTGGATGCCTCTCATTTGGACCCAAGGACAGATGTGTCAGAGAAGAGGATTGTTGGAGTGTTTCATGAGCTTTTGCACCTCACCTTACAAAAGAAAATAGAGAGGAGAAACGTTAGCAATCTCCGCAAGCCATTTGAATTGCCTCAGAAGTTCACAAAAGTCTTTGAGCGGCATCCTGGGATTTTTTACATTTCTATGAAGGGTGACACTCAGACTGTCGTCCTTAGAGAGGCTTATAACCGCAATCAACTGATTGAGAAGCATCCCATTGTTCACATAAGGGAGAAATTTGCAAAAATGATGAAGCAAGGTTTTCTAGATCGTAGTAGGGGGTTATATAGAGATACTAACCAAGGTGCAGAAGAGGAGTCACTGACAAGTAGTTTTGTTGGTGAAACCTGTGGAACTAGATATTACTCTGGTATAGACTCAGATTCTGATATGCTGTTAGAACATGAAGCAAAGTAGATTAAGGTCCTTCAAGAATTTAATGTTACAAGCCGAGATGTGATTGGCTGTACTATTTGAAGTTCTCAGAAACCCGTGGGACTGGATTGGATATGCTTTCAGAATACAAATCAGATCAGATAGAGGTCTTTAAGAAGTTCTGTAATTACAAGCTGAGAGGTGATTACGTGTAGCTTTGTGATTCTCATTTTCTGATCTGAATTTGCGGAGAAGTTCTTTATAACGTTGAGGAAGTTCTCCCTAGTCTTGCTTATGATATGGTCCTCATCTTCGTTACAAAGAACAGGTCAAAGAAGACTCAGCCATTTTTAGATCAAGATGAAAGACAATTAACAAATGCAATTGGAAGTTGAGGTGAGAGTGTGAATTTCATGAGCATCGTTTCAGAGAACCACCTGTGGAGTGCCCTTGGGTGTGTCTCAAAGATATGATTGACAGTCTTTTGTTCTCTAAGAAGAATTCAGCTGGAACTCTTGCGGCAACTGACCCTGTGGTGTCATAATAGAATGGCAAGGGTTGTTTACCTTTAACGAGTAAGTTGATTTATCAGATTTTAGTTTCTAAAGGCTGGATGAAGGCTTTGAGATTCTGTTAGATACTATGCTCAGTATGTTCTTTGAGAATGCTATGAGACAGTGTATGTGATAGTGTATGTCAATGTTGTCATCAAGTTCTCTCCATGATAATCATTTATTCTTTTCAGTGTTGTCATCAAGTTATCTCCATGATATATCATTTATCTGTTTCTCATTGATTTTGACTTTCAGGTCGTGAACGAATCTGGGCTCATGTGGAAAAAGAACTTTTAAGATGTCCCTGAAATGGACACAATAAAATTTAGAATGTTTGAGACACAATTATTTTGGAAACCAAATTGAAATACTGCATGTCTCAATTTATGTGATGCACTATCCGTTTTAGTTTGTTACAAAAAGAATGATATATTTTTATATTTAGAAACAATTTAACTTCAAAATTTTCCATTTTACCCGGCCACACAAATATTTATGACTTGTTCTAGATACAAGTGTCAAAAGTCTTTCCTTCTTAGACAATTGAAGTGCTTTACAAATAGTGTACCCTACACTTGTTAAAGTGTAATAGCAGTGTTGTAAAAACTACTTATCTAATGGTTACTGCAGTCCTATACAGGGCATTAAACTGATTTAAGAACTCCCAATGATCTGGTTGATTTCAAAGTCTTAAATAACTGCACAAGTGTTCCTCTGAAACTATGCATGCTTCTTTCTTTACAATTCTGATTTTGGAGATTTTCATAATTCTGCAATCTGGTTGTATCATTTCTGATTACCTCAAGGGAGTAGAGGAGCAAGAAGAAGAGCACATTTCCTTTTGCACTCATTTTAAAAGTGAGCAACTAGAGAACATGGATGCAAACAATTTCTGAGGGCCATCGGAGTGGGTAAAACCTGAATTAACCGCGGTGCACTTGCGGGAAACTCCTTGCCGAGGGCCTGTGCACCCCCGGGATTAGGCGGGGCTCTAAGATACTCGGATACCCGGTGCAAAATCAAAAAAAAGAAGAGAACATGGATTGAGTTTTGATGCTTTAAAAGCAGTATTGTTTCAGTTGTATGGATGAGTTATTGTATCTGGCTTTTACGTGTTAGCTTTTCCAGCTGCTTAAAGACTAGATAGGTTAGATATTGTATCATCGTGGGACTTGATTACCATCACTTTATTGTTCCGTGCATTTCTAACAACCAAGACAAGAGGCTAGTTGCAGATTTCAAGCACTATATTCCTTATTAGTTTTGCAGGCCAGAGGATAGCAGATAGTCGACAGCATTCGTGTCCACCCATATTTATGCCAAGGATATTTCTAGATGCCATTTAAAACAAGAGAGAGCTGCATTCAACGTTGAATCTTGTGTGTTCGTGAGCTATGTTGCGCGGACTCTCCAAAATGTAGCCGCACTCGTGTCGGATCCTTCAAAAATCATTAGTTTTGGAGGATCCGTCACGTATTCGGCCACATTTTCGGAGAGTCCGAGCAACATAGTTCATGAGTCGGAACTCACAATCTGGCTGTTCGTTTTCAGTTTCTGACAGCTTTCTCAACTCTATTTCATTTTCCTAGCCCTCATCAGTTCCATTGCTTTAGGTGTTTGCCTTTTCTTTTCAAGTGATGTACATTTTCTCTGATAAGCCTCTATGTTACTGCAGTAAAATTGTCCCACCAGGTTTTATCTTCTCCCAGTTATGAGTCTATTTTCTACTGGTTATAACTTCAATTATTAGGCTTGAAAATGTACATTTGCGAAAGGCATCAAGTTTGATTTGTTTTATTTCCATGGTGGAATGAACAGTATCTCTTTAAAGAATGTGTTGATTTGTGAATAAGGCCAAGATTGACTGTTACATAATGAGAATTTTTCATAAAACACTATTGTTTAGAACCTAGTAATTATAGTTGCCTAATTACCATTTATAGTTACTGTTCAGTTATCACTTTGTATCATTTGTATTCAAAAGTGCAACGAATATAGCATGTGTTGATTATATTTTTTCTTGCAACGAATACAACCTCAATCGTATACAAATGATACAATCTGTAGTGACCACATACGGGGGTGTATATAAAGGATACAACCTGTATCGATTGTATTCATATTACTTGTATTCAAACACGTAACAAATACAACTAAGGCTAATCCAGAAATACAAAACAAATCTTTGCTGAGTGTCAAGCTCAAGACCTTGTTAACTAAGCGGATGCTTTAACCAACTAAGCTAGAAGAGGTTGTTGCTATCTTATTTCAGTTCAAATTATTAAATTATTTTTTTCATGAATTTGCTATAAAATTTAAATATAGCTACGAATAGTAAATTTGCTACCAGTATAGAAACGAATGATAAATATAATGTAAATATTTGATGTGCCGCGTAACTTTTCCTTCCCCGAGGATGGGTGCCAATGGACTTCACACTTGTGCAAGACTGCCGGTTAAAGATCTAATACGTTTTTTTTTGGCAGCATTGAGCTAGACGCTATAATAATGGATGATTCAACAGCACAAAAAAAAAAAAAAAAAAAATCAGTATGATTTATAATGTTCAGCCCCATTGCTTAAAAGATTTTTTTTTTTTTAATTTTTTTCCAGAAAGAGTGGCGGTTTATGAGAAAGGAAGATGGAGGAGAATAGTTTGGCTCAATGCAGTTAGACCACGTAATATGAGGCCAATTGGCTCAATGAACGAACTGTCCGTCCAATAATAAGGCTGAGAGTAATTGAATGACAATCAATGAAATTAAAAGCAAGGATAGCACTATTGGTTACCGAAACCCTTTAAAATTATATCAGTTTGGGAATGTAAAAACATGAATTTAGCAACAAGAACCCACTATAATCCCACTAGTGGGGTCTGGGGAGGGTAATGTATCCTTACCCTACCAAAGGTAGAGAGGCTCTTTCCAAAAACATGAATTTAGCATGAACCAAAAAACAAGAAGTAAACATGGAATAAAATATAGTACAACAGTTCAGTTTGTAAAGTCTCTCATAGTGCCTGAGAATTGGTAGTACTTGTGCAAGCACGAAAACCTGTCACAGGAAACAGAAACTGAGTAAATGGAGAGGACTTCAATTGCTAAATAGATGTAAGGATAAATATAAACCAAAAACAGATTATCACCTCAGGATACTTAATTTCACATAATACGGGTGAGCTCAATCATAAGAAAGTAACTACAATTAAGGAAATACATGTAATATCCTTGAGCTCAGTGTTCATCTGTAATAGACTTAACTCCTTCAAGAAGAGTTCAAGATCAACAGAAGATGGATAAAGCTAAAGTACAGTGACAATCCCTACCTTTCGAGCAAAGTGGGAGACTGTCTTTCTGGAAACAAGAGTCGGCACGGAAAATTGTTACGTATAACACTAGCTCAACACCTTCCATCAGCTCAAAGACACAAGTGTCATGAACTTTTAAACCGTTGTCTAGTGCAAATTCTCTCCAACCTGGTGAGTGGATCCTCGCACAATTTGATTGGAAAGAGCACCTTGCACGCCAAGTTCTCCCATCAGAAGCTCGCAGAACGACAATGGTTTCCTCCTCTTTGAAATATCTCCTGAAGAAGTTACAAGGTATATTCTGGAGAAAAAAGAAATTGCTGTAAGACATACTATTTTTAGAGATTCTGAGTTCTTTTACCCCCTCTTTAACAGACTAAAAACAAAGAACACTTGACCCCTAAGGACAGCAGGACTCGACATCTATCAGAAGGCAATGAACTGACCATCTCTTGACTGACAGCTTACCAAGTGGAAATTTCTTGAGACATGAGCCGGCTGCATAGAAACAATGAAGTATGGATTCCCCAATTTGGAACATTGTGCATCTATGAGGGTATGGCCTTTTTCTTGCCAAGTATTTGTCATCTCAGAAGCTGTGAAATAGGAGAGACAGAAGAAAACCCAAAGAATGTCATGTTTAACAATATAATTCAACAAAATGGACACCACAAAGGAAGATCCTCATGTTATCAAACAAGCAGTATCGGTGAGAATAGCCATAAAAAGTAGAATGACATACCTTTTACTTGATAAGCTGCACTATTCAAATTACCTTCCACGTCTCCTATTTCAATCACATTGTTAGTGACCTTCATTTTTGCTTTTTGAGATGCACAAAACAAATTCTCTTCCACATCTGGCTTTTCAAGCTTCATCCTGATAGGCTCCTTCCTTTCTGGGTGAAAACTTGGAGAGGATGCTGGAAGGCCAGAATTTTGCCTTCTACAATATGGAGAATCTGTGACTACTTTATTTTTTGGCTTTAGATTATGCATATTCTTCTCTCCTCCCCATTTTTCAAGCTTCACCTCCTTCAGTTGCGTACTTCGTAGCGGATACCTACAAGGTGACACATCCAAACTGGTAGCAGTATTCTTTTCACTATGTTGATTGGTGGTTGTCATCTTAGATGCTGAGGGATTCATTACTGGTAATTTGTTGCAGTGCTCTGCCAAAAAGATGATATGGGAGAAGAGAAGGAAGGGAGGAAAAGAAGAATGTCATTCATCATAAAATAATTCAATGTAATGAATCTCAGAAAGGAAAATTGTCTTGTTACTGAACAAAAGACCTTCCACATCTCTTTTTTCAGTCTTCTCATCTTTCAGTTGCTTACTTCGCAGTGGATACCTACACCATGATGCATCCAAACTGGTAGCAGTTTTCTTTTCAGTATGTCGATTAGTGGTAGTCATCTTAGATGCTGAGAGATCCATCACTAACACTTCATTGCAGTGCTCTGCCAAAAAGATGACGCGGGAGGGGAGAAGGAATGGAGGAGAAAAACATTGTCATCCGTCCTAACATAATTCAACGTAATGAGACTCACAAGGAACATTGTCTTGTTACTGAACCAAATACCTTTCAAATTTATTTTTTCAATCTTCACATCTTTCAGCTGCTTACTTCGCAGTGGATACCTGCACCATGATGCATCCAAACTGGTAGCAGTTTTCTTTTCAGTATGTCGATTAGTGGTAGTCATCTTAGATGCGGAGAGATCCACCTCTGATACTTCATTGCAGTGCCCTGCCAAAAAGATGATGCGGGAGGGGGGAAGGAAGGGAGGAGAAAAACATTGTCATCCGTCATAACATAATTCAACGTAATGAGACTCACAAGGAACATTGTCTTGTTACTGAACCAAATACCTTTCAAATCTCTTTTTTCAATGTTCACATCTTTCAGTTGCTTACTTCGCAGTGGATACCTACAATGTGACTCATCCAAACTTGTAGCAGTTTTCTTTTCAGTATGTTGATTAGCGGTTGTCATCTTAGGTGCTGAGGGATCCACCACTGGTACTTCATTGCAGTGCTCCAAACTTGTAGCAGTTTTCATTTCAGTATGTTGATTAGCGGTTGTCATCTTAGGTGCTGAGGGATCCACCACTGGTACTTCATTGCAGTGCTCCAAACTTGTAGCAGTTTTCTTTTCAGTATGTTGATAAGCGGTTGTCATCTTAGGTGCTGAGGGATCCACCACTGGTACTTCATTGCAGTGCTCTGCCAAAAAGATGATGTTTGGGGGGGGGGGGGGTAAGAGGAAGGGAGGAGAAAGGAAGAATGTCATCCGTCATAACACAACTCCACGTAATGAGTCTCTCAGAGGAAAAATTGTCTCGTTACTGAACCAGCAGCAGAAATGAGAGTAAGCACAAATATTAAAACCAAATACCTTCAGCATCTCCTTTGCCAAGCTTCACTCTGTTAGTCTCTTTCTTTTTTGCTTTTTGTACTGCACAAAACAAGTCTTCTTCCGTGTCTCGTTTTTCAAGGTTTACCTCTTTCAGTTGCTTACTTCGCAGTGGATACCTACAACATGACGCATCCAAATTGGTAGTAGTTTTCTTTTCACTTTGTTGATTAGCGGTTGCCATCTTAGATGCTGAGGGATCCACTTCATTGCTGTGCTCTGCCAAAAAGATTTGGTGGGTGGGATGTAATGAGACTCACAAAGGAAAATTTTCTTGTTTCTGACCACCAGCATCAATGAGAGTAGCCTCAAATATTAAAGCCAAATACCTTTAAATTTATATGCTTCAGCATACAAATTCTGTTGCACATCTTGCTTTTCAAGTTTCTCCATGTTAGTCTCCCCCCTTCTTGCTTTTGGTGCTGCACAATGAAAATCCTCTTCCGAGTTCACTTTTTCAAGCTTTAGCTTCTTAGGCTCTATTGTTTCTGGACAGGATATTGGAGCGGCAGTTTTTTGTCTTCCAGAATATGAAGAATCTGCAACTACTGTGTTCTTTGGTTTTACGCAGTGCATAGTCCCTACTGTTTTTGATTGGTCAAGCTTCACCGTTTCCATCTGTTTACTTTTATTTCGTAGAGGATGCCTACAATGTGGTGCTTCCAAACTCGTAGAATATTTCTTTTTATTGCATCTGCTAGTATTTGTCATCTTAGAGGCTGAGGGATCTAGTACTTCTTTGCAGTGCTCTGCTAAAAAAAGCAATCAGGGAAGGGGGAGCAGGAGGAAACAAAGAGAGAGAAAGGAGAATGTTATTGGCACCAGCATAATTCAACCAGAATGTGTAACACAAGGGAAGATTCTCATGTTATTAACGAGAAGAATCCATGTAAAAAGCAAACATTTAGTCAATATACCTTTTCCTTTATCTGCTGCATGGTACAAATTCTTCTCCATGTTTTGTTTTTCAAGTTTCTTCTTAATCTCCTTCCTTTCTTCTCTATCTGTTGCACAATACAAATCCTCCTCCACGTCTGGTTTCTCAAGGTTCATCCTGATAGGATCCTGCCATTCTGGAACACCAAATTCTTGTCTTCCTGAATATGAATGATCTGCTATTTTTGTAACTTTTGCAGTCTTCATTCTCAGAAAATTGTCCACGATGTCATCACATGCATTATTGTTTGTCTCAGGCCCACCATCCTTCTTTATATGACTAGCATCACCCACTATCTTTACAAAATTCTCTGGTGTCATATCTTCACTTGGGCCAGAAGGATATTCAATCTCGGAAGCACTTAAATCAAATATGGAGACAGAGAAATGAGAGTTTCCATTATATTGGAAGAGTAAAAAGTAACCAAAACCAATTGAATAGTACTCCTTGAACTGGTCCCAACCCTCCTTCAGCCATGCCATGCCATTAGAGTTTTGCAATTTTACTTTCCATATCGCGCCACTTGGGACCTCAAGGGACACAAGATCTCGCATGTTGGCCCCATACTTCATCACAAATTCATCTGGGATGTGCTGTATGATACCAAAATCGGAAAGAAATGAACAAAAAAAGAGAGGAGAACTTTAAGACCAATATCTGGTGTCAGGTAGCTGAAATGTGCTGTATGATACCAAAATCGGAAAGAAATGAACAAAAAAAGAGAGGAGAACTTTAAGACCAATATCTGGTGTCAGGTAGCTGAAGAGACTGTAGTCAAGTTTTCAATCACATATTGCCACCGGAAAAAGGAGAAAGAAAAAGCAATAGCTAGATACTAAGTAGGAAAATCATGTACAGACAAACAACAAGTACTGAAGTGATTAGTTAAGCTCAGGTCTTAGATCTGTCAATCAAGCTCCACAAGATAGAAGATATCACTCATTTGTTTTTTTTAAGATTAAGACATCTAAATTTGAATAAATATCTAAATATTAATGTGTATTAAGACTAAAACGCCTCAATTTGGATACACATCTGAATATTAAGATGTTGTATTAAGATCTGAATACTGAATAATTAAGATTGTTTGTTTTCTCTACCGCTAAATGTATAAATCTTATTTTTATTTAAAAATTAATAAGTATAAATTCAAATAAAATAGTACTAGTAAATCTAATACTATATTAATAAAATGCTATTAAAATATTATATGGTGGTTGGTGGTGATGATTAACAGTAATGGTTGTGGGTGCCGACTGGGTATGGTAGTGGTACTGGTTGATGGTGGTGATTATGGGCAGTAGATGGTGGATGACAGTAGTAGTTAACTGTGGTTAACTGTGGTGGTTGATGGTGGCAGTGACTAATAATGGTGATAAGTGAAATATAACGGTGGTTGACAGTGGTGATTAGTAATTCTTATAGTAATTGTAGTTATCGTTGATGGTTGTAAATGATGGCTAATGGTAGTAACGACCAACATTCGTGCTTGATAACGTGGTAGTTATTGGCTGAGGGCGGTGGTAATGAATAGTGGATAGTGGGTGGTCGTGGAGGACGCCAATAGCAATAGAGGTGGTAGTTAAGGTGAAAGTGTAGGAATAATAGTGAAATGTTTTTACATAAATTTTTGAATGTATAGCATCTTAATGATATTAAGACGATGTTATAGTTCAAACCCATTAAGTGGTTGTAAAATTAAAAAACAAACAGACTTAATAGGTATAAGATCTGAATGATTTAAGATCTAAACAATAAACGCACTGAACGACTGAGATATGAATGGTCAACAAGCAGACCAACTTGTTTGGATTGTTGTTACATATCGTTTTATAATGTATCGTATTCTATTGTATTATAGTGTTCTATCGTTTGATGAATACAACATTTGGATAAATTGTATCATTTACCGTTGTTTAGCAATATAAAGGATAAACTTGCGGTATTACAAAGAAAATTTATGGTACAAAGTAGAATTATAATATAAAAGGTAGAAGAAAGGATTATTTAATACTTCCTACATTCCAGTTTATGTGAACCTATTTCCTTTTTGGCCCGTTCCAAAAAGAATGACCCCTTGCTAAATTTGGAATTTTTTTAGCTTAAACTTACAATTGTACCCTTAATGAGAAGCTTTTATAACCACACAAATACTCTGGGCTCTTTTTAACTTGTTTAGGACCACAAATTTCAAAAGTCTTCATTTTTTCTTGAACTTTCCATTCCCTCAAGAACCCTCTTGTATTCCCATTTGATTGGACACAAAGAACATAACTCTTTTATGGATTAAAAGTGCAGCTCGGTACATTAAACTCCCCCTATGCGCGGGGTCCGGATAAGGGCCGGACCATAAGAGTCTGTTGTACGCAGCCTTACCCTACATTTCTGCAAGAGGATGTTTCCATGGCTCGAACCTGTGACCAAGATCACATGGAGGCAACTTTACCAGTCACGCCAAGGCTCCCCTTACAACTCTTTTATGGATTATGCTAAAATATTTGGCACACCGTACACCCACCCGTGCACATTACATGACTTCCTTCAAAATGTTGCAGCATCAAAGTGACTGCTTAGATTGTTCTTTCAGATGGGGTACAGATTAAGGTTAAATTTGGATTTTTGTCATCAAGACTATTATTTACACTCCCTCAGTTCAATCTCGTTTGCATCTTGAAAATCCTGGAAACAAGCTCTCTCAAACTTATTATACTATCAGTAAATAGTACAATACTTTGCGCTGTTACATTACTTAAAAGCAAAGATGAGTAATATGAAAAGATATAAAGGGCAGCCCGGTACACTAAACTCACTAAACTCCCGCTATGCGCGGGGTTCGGGAAAGGGCAGGACTACAAGGGTCTTTTGTACTGTAGTAATATGAAAAGATATACTGAAGTAAATTATGTGTTGCAAAGTGACAGATTAACTCTACGAGTTGAAATATTTCAATCTTATTTTTGACAGTTGATCATTTTAAGTCTATCAAAACTTTGCTTCTGATGGATATCAAAAGTTGGCTAATTATTTAGCTTTACCATTCGAAACCAGAAATGGATTTGTCTTAACCTCCCTAGTTTGACATAAAAAACTCATAATATAATCAAAGAGAGTTCCCTACTATATCTCTCTCTTATGTCATTTTAAGTTAAAATTTTCACTCCCTTAGTTTGGTGTCATTTATAGAGACATTCCAGTAATACAACAATGTGTTGGTCCAAATTTAGTATTGGAACTAAATGGAAATGGAATCCTCAAAAATAGCATCATCCATCCACACAAAAGATGTTGACAAGGACTAAGCGTAAATCATCAACATTGATATCAGCGTCATACTCAAACTGGATGCTCCTATTTGTGACAAGAGACGATTTTTACAAACCAAAAGGGGAAATTTAGAAACTAAAAAAAATCTTCACAAAGTTATAAAGAGAAAGCATAACTAAATCAAAAAGTGAAGGTAACAGAAACCAAACAAATAGAAACAGAAAAAAATAATTATAAACTCAATTGCAGAAAGAACATACTAATTTAGAGGCATGAGGAAAGAGAATAATCTTGAAGAACTGAGGGGTTATCTCCGCCTCATCCACCGCTTGTCGCCGTCTCTTTACCATCTCCGCCACCAACTCTTCTTCTTGTTGGCCTGTTGGGTAGCAACCCGAAGCATTAAAAAATAATTGGACCTGAATATTCCCTCTTCTGCCCACTGCATTATTAAACATTTAATAATCAGTTCCGTTACTGCTCCTTTGGCATAATTAGGGACGGCAAAATGATTAAGTGAAAAATACGTTAATTAGTTTAATTTTTATATTTATAAAGCTAAAAATTGACAGTTTTTTAAGTTTGGAAGGTTATAATTTCTCTTAAAAATAATCATATTAAAAATACTATAAATAATATAGTTGATTAATCTATTTTTTATTTGTATTAAATATGAATCGAATCAAATAATTTATTTATTTTTTATTAATTATTTTGATTCGTATCCGACCGTAACTATTCAATTCTCTAATATTATTAACTAACGAGATTAGAGCTCAGTCCTAAAGTGGTCTTTTATTATTCCTAGAAAAATTAAAACAGTGAATATACAATCCACCTGAAGGTATCTATTTATTATTTATGTCTATTTTTATTTCCGTTATTGCTTTTTTCTTCTTGTTCCATCTTTCTTTTCATGAACTAATTCTATAGTGTGTACCTCATCATATATATATATATATATATATATATATATATATATATATATATATATATATATATATATATATATATATATATATATAGAACTGCACAGGTTTATGTGAGTGTCTGGTCCTAGGCTTGTCACTACTTCGCCGGGATAGGCCAGACACTTACCATTGAATAAAATATATAAAAATATATAACAATTATGAATATTAAAATTATTTATGCATAATCATGGCGTTAATAAAAATGTGTAAATTTTGGTACATAAATTTAACAAAATTTAGTATTTGACTAACGGGTAATGGACATATTATTACACATACCTAGAGGATTAAAACATATTTTTTCACAAAAATCTTTCTCTAGTTTAATTGATTTTAATTTTATAATCAATTATAAATAAATAATAAAAAATAAAGAAGATCGAAGAAGTGTTACCCAACATTATCGACTTTAGTTTTTTTTTTTGTTTAGCAAATATACCATAGGCAGGCTACCTAGTGGCTAATATATAAATAAAATCTCAAAACAGGTCCAGAGCTTACAAGATGTCCAAACCATAATGCATGAAGCTACTAGCTACTAAAAAGATAGAAAAGCTAAAGTCTAATGAACTGGCTATTACAATATTGTCCGTTGAATGCTTCCTTCTCATGTCAGTGTATGTGAATTCAATTGCCAGTGACAAATATCAAGCAGCACATATGAAGCTCTCACCAGGCACCAGAATATGCAGTCCATAGGCTAAAATGAATTCCAAACATCTCCACCACAAAATTGGAACCAACTTAGTCTTCCAATCATTAGTGTTGCTACAATATGATCTCCATAGGTAGTGTACTGACTCTATCAAAATATAAATCATGTGGTCGATCATCAATATTATCATGTAAAATAGCCTGGCTTCACCTGTCTTAAAGCTGGCTTTAGGCAGGCTTTGCAAGGCAAAAACCAAGCTAGGGTTGGCTTTAGGCAGGCTTTGCAAGGCAAAAGCCAGGACAAAGCTGGCGACGCCAGGCCTGTGAGCTGGGTGATTATATGATCTTGTAAGCTTAGATCCTTCTCTTCCCGAATCTTTAATGTAGAAATCATTCTAAATATGACTAAACCATCCTCGGAGCATGAAGACATGCTAATACCACTTAGAAATGATTCAACAATCTCCAGAAATTCCACATAACAGATTCAACCTTTTCTTTAACATTTGAACATATCAGAAGTAGAATAAATTACAACATCCAATACCTGCTTATCGCATTGATCCTTTAGACTATCAAAGCACTCCCAGAATGAGCACGTGACCATGCTAATACCAATGGAACGTACCTTAATAGCATACAGAATGAGATATAAAAGAAACACGCAGGTATGTGTAGATTCCAATCTGTAAAGTCATCAGTCTGGGGCTATTCTCTTTGCTATTCTAATTCTAAGTTTAGGAGGTTGAGACTTGTCTAAATTAATCAATCTCCTCCATGCACTAGGCAGTTTAAAGAATGAGTGAAATTTAAATGTACCTAAAAAAAAAAAACATAATGTTAGCTATAAAATTCGCCACTCAGTTGCCTTCTCTAAACACATCTTGCAAGATCACATTGAAGTTGCTCTTCATCCCTATTTATTGACTTTAGTTATAATTTGGTACTTATTCTTTTTTCTACTTTTATTTTTTATTTTTACTAAGATACTTAAATTATATAGAATTAAGATATTAGCTCAATGAAAATTTTAAAACCAATTGTAATATCTAACGTATAAAATATCATTGGCAGTTATATTATATCGAACATGGAATGTATATTTATGCTGATATTTTATTTCTCATAATTCTATAAAGTTTACCACTAATAAATTTATTTTAATCTAATTTAAATTTATATTTAAGAAAAAAACAAAAGAAATAGACAAACCTAACGTGTACATATGGGGAAAACTTGAAAAGAAGTTTCTATCACTATTGCTAACGTGTACCATAAATTGATATAGTAACAGTATTCTTTTATAAATTGAAAAGGTCATAAAATTTAGGAAAGGCTTAGGAATTCTTACTTAATTCAAATTGCGAACCATGTATTAAATAAAATTTGACTTAAATTTAAAGTTCTAAATATTAAGAAAAATTTAAGTTATAATTGTATACAATGTAAAATCAATTTTAAAAGAATAAAAAAGGTGAAAGACATTTCGCAAAGTTGCGTCGTGCTTTTAACAGACACACATTTATATATATATATATATATATATATATATATATATATATATATATATATGATATATATATATATAAATGGATTGAAGCTGTGGAAACAACCTCTTGTAAAAATGCAGGGTAAGAATGAATACAATAGATAATTGTGATGCGGTCCTTCCCTGGAACCCACGTATTGCGGAAGCTTAGTGTACCTAGATGCCTTTTTTGCTCTTCTTATTGAATATCTAATTCGCTCTTTGTGCAAGGTAATTGTGTGGTCTGAGTCATTAACTAATTTATCTAAACATACTTTTATTAAATTTGACTCTACGATAGTTAAAAGTTAATGGCTAAAAAAGACGTTCGAATATTTGTGTAATGATTCAACCGGTTGTTTTGATTATTTGAACCCTGTCATCCTATTTGATGCTTTCCGTATATGTATTTGATGTTTTAAGACCTGCAGGGGTAGGTGATTTGATTTTTATGGGATTCGAAAATGAACTGAAATACTTATATTCATTTTGGAAGCCTTAAATTGGAAGAGTTAACCAAGGCTTGACTTTTATGTAAACGACATTAGATTGGTGATTTGATGGTTCCAATAGGTTTATATGGTAATTTTGGGCTTATGCATATATTCGAATTTAGTTTTGAATGTTCCTAGAGGATTTTGACCCTATTTGTCGAAAGTTGACAATTTGAAGAATTGAGGAGTTCTTAAGTTTAGCCGATAGTTGGATTTAATGGTATCGGGCTCCGAATGTTGTTCCAAAACTTGAAATAGGTTCGCTTTATATTATGGAACTTGTGTTCAAAGTTTGGTTATGATCCGAAACACTTAGGCATGAACTAGAAGCTTGGTTATTTAGAAGTTCTTGAATTTAATAGAGAAGTTCAACTTGTGGTTTGATCCTTGATTCATAGATGTGATGATACTGTATGTATTTGGGAGATTTGGATTGGTCCGAATAGTATCTATGGACTTCTTGATATGATTGGACATTATCCCGTATGCCTCGGGTGAGTTTCGAATCATCAGGGCAAGTTTAAAACCGGCTAATTTTGCTAATGTCTAGTGTGATTCACGATCACAGAGTGTTATTTGGAGTCGAGCAAGATTTGCTCTTCACGTTTTTGTTGGGGTGGTCGCGTTCGTGAAGAAGGAGCTGGGAGCTAAGAGTTTGGCCTTCGTGCTCATGAAGGCAGTGTCGCGTTCGTGAAGGAGGATGGGTTAAAGGAATCACCCTAACAGGGGTTATATCACAGTCGTGTAGGAATAAACACATGAACCGAGTATCTCTGTAGCAATAGACAGCAAAGAACTACTTATGATTTTTGTAAAATGAATAACATTATCTATATGTGCACATTTATGTCTTCACTCTTCTGCAACCCAATTCTCTGTGATCTTCTGAAATATGATAATGCAGTACTTCTGCATGGAATTGATCAAAGTAACTTTCATCCATTAAGCATGGAGTAAGAAAGTTCACAATGTGAAGAAAAAATTTCACAACGATAGACTTCATCACCATATGGACACTTACATCCCAACAATAATTAATTTGGACTCATCATAAAGCAGTACAATTAGTAGTACAATAGCTTCAGCCTATTAACCACCAAGTAAAAATCACTACATCCAATTTATGTTAAAATTTATTCATTTAGCTTGCTTTGAAATTTAATCAATTTATATTTGAAATGCAAAATTAAAATCCTTTTTAGAAACCGTACACACACATTTGAATTATTAATTGTGTTAAGGTCGATGGTTAAAAATAGCAAGGAACTTACTTCTCCCAGTATATCCCTAAACCCTAAACCCTAAATCCTAAAATACTTTAGAATTAATATATTCTAACCAAATACTATTTGATTATTTATAATTAAAAAGGACTCGTTCCATTGAAACCTGCTCAACCTTATCATCCATATTATTAAGTTTACCATTTTCATGATCATTGTAGGAGCATAAAAATGGAGCAATGTATGCAAAGCGATATTTGACGACGTCCCCTCAAGATTGATCCAGAGAGTACAATCCTAAAAATTTGGTTCATTCTTTTGTGTTGAAATTTTTTCTTGAACAAGGCAGTGCTTTGTGATGATATTCAAATAAATTTGAAACAGACATGTGGAAATATAAAATTTCTAGCAGACCTCATAAAGGAACCGAGAATTTTTTTAAACCTGAACCTAAGCCATCTGAAATGAACCAATTTTAACAGCCTTTGCTAGCCTGATGCAGATGGTAAAAGATCACCGGTCCAACACAATAATTTTTTGAGTAAGCCAAACTGCCTTTGCGTTCTTGATTTTTAGCAGCGCCCCTTGATTTTCCTTGTTGCTTTAATAGATGCAGTAATTTTTTTGGCTTACCTAGGAGCGTTGTATTATTGGATTATTACATGATAATGTTCGAGATTTGATATTTATAAAAGATTTTACTGCAAGTGCGGCGAAACTTACCAATGATAGGATCAATATCTTCAAAACCACCTGAAATGAACAAGTAATCACTATCTGGAGACGACAATGAGCGATTCATTCCTTCAACCAGTCAAATCCATTTTTGAAACTATAGAATTCACCTAAGCCGCTAAATATTATATTTAATGAAGAGCTCAAAGCCCATATATGTTGCTTGCAACAAAGCCAATAAATAGTAAGATGAAGAACAAAAGGACGCTAAAGCAGGCGCGTTGCCCATTTGTCTGCCTATTAGGGTTTACGAAAGAGACAGAGAGGAGAGAGAGAAGTTGGTCGACTGAAAATCGCAGCTGACAATACGTGTTGATCAAAAGCGATGTGCACCCACAATACTCAAACAAAAATTATAAAAATAACCCCTAAGCAGGATTGCGATTTTCTAAAATAACTCCAGGACGATGAAGAGGCCCTTTAACCCTCGCTTCTAAATAGTAGTATATATATAAAAGTAAATGTAGGAGAAAGAAAATTCTAAAACGACTAAGATTTTATTTTTTATAGATCATTTTTGGGGATAAAGAATGTTATTACCCAATGTAGTTGAAATCTCCGGTATGATTAAAAAGTTTGAATCTTAAATTGAGCAAATAATTATAGGAAGATCGGTTAACAAATTATAGTGACCACGCAGAAGTACAAATATCTATAATCAAGTAAACATTATATAGGACCTAACAAAAATTTATGTAGGACAGCTTTTTATTCAAAACAATTCTTTTCAATTCTTTTTTCACCGAAAAATTATTTTTACTTTTCTCCCTGATATTTAGGAGCTTTAATCAAATAAATTTGTGCATTAAATTCTTCCTTATTTTAACTATAGAGAAAGTTTCAATATTAGCTATCTTGTATAATCCATTTCTTATTTAAATTATATAATATATCAATTTAATAAAAGACAAGTATTTCCCAAAATAAATAAAAAATCCAGAGAATAAGTAAGAGTATAGCTACTCTATTTTGTAGGTTCGAATTGTTCTCTTTCCTTGAATTATAACTAATTAATACTATATAATTTACTTATCTTTATAACAAAAATAGAGAAAGACTAAGTAGAAAACTATTTAAAGTCGACAGTATCGGTCGATGCTCCTTCGATTTTTCTTATTCTTAGTTATAGAATTATAGTCATCGTAGAATTTATAGGATTTAGTCATCTTTGTAAAATAAAAATAAAAATTCAATAATTATGTTTATTCTTTAGTCAAACACCCTTGTATAATTATTATAACTATAATTATTATATTCTTTAACTCATTATCAGCTTCTGGTTAAGGCATAAAAAGCAAGAGAGTAGCGAATAAATCTGTTAATATATAGAAAGTGAAAGATGAGAAAAGAGCAGCAAAATGTCAGAAGTGGGATTTGAACCCACGCCCTCTCACGAAGACCAGAACTTGAGTCTGGCGCCTTAGACCACTCGGCCATCCTGACATTACATGACAGTAATTTGCACATTTTAATATACTACCGTAACTATATTGAAGGTAACTCTTATTTCAAGCTATTGTGTAGTATGATTTCGGAAATAATTCACATTAATTTCACATTGTAGGCTCGATTCTTAAGTAATATCTTATCTTATTATCCATTCCTGGAAAACAAAAAGCCACACGTCGACATTTTCACAATGCTTGTTAGTTTTTTTTTCTTTTTACGACTGACTGTGTACTATCAAGTTAGAAGGAAATAATACCCTTTTAACGTACTCAGAATCAAGAAAAGTATATAACTAGTCAATGGTTCACATAGACCCGACAAAGACTGCTAGGTGAAGCATGCAAAAAAAGCACAGATACATTAAAATGGTTCGCATAGACCTGTGTCGAAAATGGTGCAATAGCAGATATACGGAAAATATAATCACCAAGCTGATGAAGTCATTGCACTGTGCAAGTGACTAGTGGGCACAAACTTTTTAATCATATTTTGCAGACACTGATTCAGGGTTGAACCTTGGGTATGTGTGTGAAAAACAAGTATATTGAATTAATTAGATATACATTTCAAACTCATTCTCTCAACTCATATTGTACCATTATGTCTAGATCTTGGATCCATCACCGCACGTGTCAGAGTTATTATATAGTTATACCATCCCTAATTAATTAGGTTTTGAACCAGAAGTTGAATGCTGAGCAGGTGAAACAAAAACATTCATCTCTGTAAAGGGATTAATTCCGATTGTCCTTGCACAATCATGTAGTAAAGATCATCAAATTGGTCGAATAATGAGTTGCAATTGTGGGCTAATTTAAGTAGTAGTAACAGATCATAATATTGGTGAAGGATAAATGGTTGTTCTGGACTAAATTCTGCAGTAATTTTAAGAAATCGTCTTCTTTTTAGTGTGAAATATTGGCTCTCAAAATGAGACAGCATTAATGGATCCACGCTGTTAGCATCTTAATTGATATTGTAGTAACAACACAATCACATAATGCTTGATACAAAGGAAATAACTTGTACTTCTACATAGGGTGTACATAATAGGTCAGGTTGGCTCGGATTTTTTAATTATCAAATCAAACCAATAATGTCGAGTTTTTAAATCAATAAACCAAACCAAACCAACAAATTTGGATTTTTCAATCTCGGTTTTCCTCGGATTTTCCGATTGTTTTTAGATTTTCAGGTTTTTTTTTTCCGATAAGTTTTCATAGCACAAAAGATATAACTTGTGCTCCAAATATTTCTCTAGTCCTAGTAGGATACAACTAAATAATATATTTTTCAAGAAAAGAACACAATAATATGATGAGTCATAGAATTGTACTGAAATATTCAATAACAAAGATAATAAAACCCATAAGGAAAATATTACTAAGCAATGATGTGTGAATCTTTCGTGTGGTTCGTTAGTCATAAAGGAGTGATTGTGCGGTGATTGCTCGCTATACTTTCCGTCCAAATTTACCCTTGCCGTCAATCAAGTTTTATATTTGCCCCTATTTTAACGGTCGGGACACGTGGCACATTCTGAATACGGAAAAGGGCCTGATATATCCCTATACTTTATTTTATTGTTCAATCTTATCCCTCGTTATACTTTCCGTCCAAGTTTACCCATGCCCTCCATCAAAGTTCTATATTTGCTCCTATTTTAATGGCCGGGACACGTGGCATATTTTAGGAGAAAGAACCAGTACAGAAAGAAAAAAACTCAAAACCGACTTAGAACCCATGACCCTCATGCTCGTTTTTCCTCTCTTAATTTTTTCTCAAACTTCTCTTAAATAAATACTTTTAATCTGTGTAAGGGATTATCTTAGTTTGACAAAGAGATGAGGTTTAAGACATAAGGTTCTGTCATATCTTTGCTTGTTGCCAATATTTTTTTCTTTACTTCTATTTTCTTATTCCTCACTCCCTTACATTTTTTTCTTCCTCTTCTTATCACTGAATGAAACTCCACCTTGATAATAAAACTACTCGAAGTCGCCCACAATTCTTTGCATATGTATTTTTTCAATCTCATTGATTTAAGAAAAAATTAAAATAGGTGTGGCAGAAAATTTGAAACTTCGGACGAGCTTGATGGAATTCTTTCTCCGGCGATCTCAAAACAATGATAGGAGGTTGATTCCAATTTCGAACAATTATATGAAGCTGGGAAAGTAATTTCTAAGGCTAAAATAAATATAGTAAGATTTCATACATGACCAAGTACTCAAGACCATTCATAAAGTTACGCCGGTGCCGAAAATTGTGTTTTTGAACCTTATCTCTTTGTCAGACTAAGATAATCTCTTACACAGATTAAAAAGTTTTTATTTAAGAGAAGTTTGAAAAAAAATTAAGAGAGGAAAAACGGAGCATACAGGTCATGGGTTCTAGGGCGGTTTGGAGTTCTTTTATTTTTGTACTGATTCTTTCTCCTAAAATATGCTACGTGTCCCTACTGTTAAAATAAAAAGAGGAAGAAAAAAATGTAAGGGAGTGAGGAATAAGAAAATAGAAGTAAAGAAAAAAATATTGGCAACAAGCAAAGAGATGACAGAACCTTATGTCTTGAACCTCATCTCTTTGTCAAACTAAGATAATCTCTTACACGGATTAAAAGTATTTATTTAAGAGAAGTTTGGGAAAAAAGTAAGAGAGGAAAAACGAGCATGAGGGTCATGGGTTCTAAGTCGGTTTTGAGTTTTTTTCTTTCTGTATTGGTTCTTTCTCCTAAAATATGTCACGTGTCCCGGCCATTAAAATATGAGCAAATATAGAACTTTGATGGAGGGCATGGGTAAACTTGGACGGAAAGTATAACGAGGGATAAGATTGAACAATAACATAAAGTATAGGGATATATCAGGCCCTTTCCGTATTCAGAATGTGCCACGTGTCCCGGCCGTTAAAATAGGGGCAAATATAGAACTTTGATTGACGGCAAGGGTAAATTTGGACGGAAAGTATAACGGGGGATATGATTGAACAATAAAATAAAGTAGAGGGATATATCAGGCCAAAAGGCATTAACATATATAACACCATTCTGTTTCCCGAAATTGGTCCAAATATAAACTAAATTTGGAATGATAGTAGACAACGAAGCACTAAAGAAAAAGATAAACTAAGTTATGCATTTTCAATATAAACAATGCAAAACTAAAAAATAGATATTTAAACTATTATCATTTTTAGTGTTTAATTGAATTTTCTTAGTTAGCATTAATATTGATGTGAAGTTTATTTGAATTACTACCTTTATGAGCTATAAAATTTATTGGACCATTCATGAATGTTAATTCCAAACTTGAAATAATATGTTTAAAGATAAAATTGTGAAAAATTTTAAGGAATATTTATGAATTGTACTAAAAATAAATATTTATATGTATAAAATATTTGTAAAAATTGAATAAATGTAATATCAGGTTGATTTGGTTTCGGTTTGAAATATTCAATAACAAAGATAATAAAACCCATAAGGAAAATATTACTAAGCAATAAGCTATAACAAATACAACATAATCTGAACGTACATTATAAGTCATGCTAAAATATGTACAACTATAAGTATATTAACTCTAGAAGTAATTCCAAATGATTAGAGCCTTTGATCCCCAAATGCATAGTATTTAATGTCTTAAATAAAATGAGTGGACTAGAGTTGGCAGTATTCTAATAGATAGAAAGCATTAAAAGATTGTAGTTACCAAATTCAAAGGGATACTCACATGCATACATTACCAGTTTACAACCACATGCTCATATTCTGTCCTCCTATTCCTACAAAGTTATATAGTGGCCTTTCTTGTGGCATATTGTTCATCACCAATTCTGAGTATTTCTCAGGCACGCTAAGAGTGGAAGAGGAGCTCAACAAGCCCAAAACATTGGAAACAGCAGTTGGCGACAATTTGCTACGGCCTACTTGGTTGGAGGAATTATACAAGTACATACATGATCTCAACTTGCCAATAACCTTTCAAGCCCTCTCTCATTGTAAACATGAGAAATTGGTCGAAGATTTGTTGGACAAGTCGGTGAAGCTACTAGATGTTTGTGGCACCACAAAGGAACTTGTCTCCCAGCGTAAAGTAAACATAAGAGATCTACAATCCTTTCTCAGAATGAGAAAAGGAGATTTGAGTGCAGAATCCGGCATTGCAGATTCACTTCTTTCAGCAAGAAGACGAAAAAGCACGTCAAAACATTAGTCTCTGCTTTGAAGTAAAAGAACCAGGACATTGTAATATCAGTTGTTCTGGATGAAAACCAGACACCATAGCCGGGATCAGATCCATAACGGAAGCCAATCATTGTGCAGTTTGATTTTTCAAATGCTTTTGCAGTTCTTGTCTTTGCCACTTTTGAAGCCCAGGCCATCTAAATGGTCAATGCTTTCAAGATTGGGTCTAAGGGAAAAATAGCACGTGAAGGTCAAGAAGTAAGCACAAACAGAAAAACCAGGCTGGACACTTTTGAGGCTCAACTTGACAGCTTCAAAAATAGACAGGGAGGGACAATTAGGTGCATGATTAGATCAAGGAGCCCTCTCTTAAATAATTATTCTCTCCTGCTAATTTGGAGTCCTACTCCATAAAAAAAAAAAAAAAAGTTTTGTACATACACAAATTTGTAGCTTTTCAGAAAATACAAAGAAGAATTATACTCAAAATTATCATCTCTCTTACTCTCTCTTTCTATCCATCGACCTATCGGTCCATATGGTGCTCTGTGAGTTCTCCCTTCTAAGTCAAGTCTTGCTGTGGAGATGGCTAATTTGCTTTCGGAAAGTCAAACCATTGGAAACAATGTGAAAAATACTAAGGAAATCATGTGAACACTATATTTAGGAAACATTAGATGAGTTAATAGTCGTTCTGTTTACTGATCCATTACAGCTTCTAAATTTTGTGTTTATACAGGATTTGGTGAAACTCTACATTCTCCAGTTTCACAAGTCACCCAACAATTCACCCAGTATTTACCTTTATAAGTGTCATCTTTGAGAAAAAGCTTGAATGGACATCCCTTGACCAAACCAACATCTAAAGGTGTCAAGCATGCTAAAACTTATGGTGAGCTGCTAGATAAGCAAGGGTAATTAATCATTACTTTATACCATGCCAAATGAAACTGCATAAAAAGATGGTAGAGTAAACATAAACACAATACTGAAATATATCATGTGATAGGAAGAGTTGAAACTAAAAAGCTCAGAATATGATTAGCATAAAGAAAGAAACTGCAAGAACACCTGCAATATCAGACTTCAAATCTCTAGAGTCCACTTAACTACCCTCCACAGATTCTAGGCTTTCGACATACTTTATGACTTTAAACCCACCCACTGAACTTCTCCTTTGAAAGCTCCGAGCTCTTTTAGTAAAAGGATTGTATGATAACAGTTCATGTGACAACCCATTTGGGTAGCCAAAAAGAATTTCATTGTCCCTCCATGATCCAACAGGTCGTGCTAGCTTAGAGAAAGGTGAAAAATCAACTCGCTTAGTCCAAGATACACCTTGCTGTTCATTCATCATCCATATCTCGTAATGGTCAACATTTAAACCATTCTCAGAATAGATTATCATAGAAAGACAACCCTTTAGTACCACAAGCTTCTTGATAGTGAAGTCAGTAATAGAATCTGAATTGGGGACCATAATTTGTCCAAAGACTTGTTTATACAAATCAAAAGAAGTAACAATATCCCGTCCATTATCACTATTATTATATGACATCCAATACAAGCACCCATTAAGGTCAACTGCAGACCCACCCTTGGGCAGCAGATTAACAGCTCCCATTTCTTCCCAAGAATCCAAACTCAGAGTGTAAACCCAAACCTTAGCATCACTGTGTTTCCTACTGGATGATGGAACCTTGACAACCTTATAATCATTACTCTCAGGGAGAAAACCAAGCATTATATAAGGGAAGAAAGGATCACAATAAAAGGATACAGAATTATCGGGGGATTCAAGGAATCTATATTTTCTCGTAGCAGGATTCCACAAGATAATATTGGAAGACCTATTAAAATGAACACACAACAAGCCATTGCAAGAAGCCACAATCCGAACCTCATCATCTGGACTAGAGGGAAACGGCAATTTAACAACAGAAGACGGATACAGATCATTATTATTTTTATACCCATCAACTCCGTCGTCAATATCATCAGCTTTAACAGTAACAGTAGGATCAACGGAGAAGAAGGAAATAGTAGGGGTGTCTCTAGGACCCCGATTGCTCACTCTGAGGAGCTTTTCATGGAGGGGTTGTTGACTGTGACGGAGATGCATTTGAATAAAATCAGAGCTACTTAGGAAACTATACCATGATTTGGAAACCGCTCGGAATCGCAGCAATGACTTGACGGGAAGCCGCAACAGGATTTCCACCAATGTATCTCCCGGCAGAGTACAGCTGCCTAAGCTTGCCGTTTCATCACACATCTCAATTGGGAGGAAAACCCTACCCGTTTTGATTTACAGAAGATTTTTCCTTAAATGATCGTAAAAAATGTGCTCCAGAAAATTTCAATGAAGTTTTTCCCGTAAGTAAAGGATGGGACCCACAGACAATCCATCCAAAGCACAAAATTAGTGGGAAATGTATATTATAAATAGAGCAAAAAACATAATTAGGCAAAATTTCAGGAAATATTTCACTTGGGTAGCAGCTAAATGTATTTTACACATTAGGCCACTAAATTATTATATTTCTAGCAAGAAATCATAAAAAGATACCCCTAAAATCAAGCATTAAAATCTTTCTTTTCCTTTATAGTTTCAGTTTCGCTTGGATACTGCTCCACAATTAATTTGATTCCTAAGTTAGAGTCTGACAATTGGGTTACATATAACGGCAATAATCTTTCTCATTCTATATATTGCATATATTATACGAGAAGCAAACTAGTATAAAGAAATCGACTAAATATTTGGTTTATTTGTTCTGACATGGATAACAGAATCACTATTTTGGTTTGGTTCATATACACCCATATCTTTCATTTCCATACCCAAACTCGACAGTATTATAACCAGCCCAAGTAAGATAAAGTACATGCCATTTTTCTACCTAAAAATACATGGTATAATTTGTTTATTTAATTGTGTTTAGGTATAAAAAAATGTACTTTGTATTAAAAATACATGGTATATTCTATTTATTTGATTTTGTTTAGGTACAAAAGTATTATATATTTTGTCTTGAAATACATGGTATAATAATCTATTTATTTAATTGTTTTTGGTATAATGGTATGCTAATATTCTACATTTATTTTTTATGTAAGGTATTTGGTATAATATCAGTATAAGTATTCACAAACAAAATACTTTGAACAATATTATTATGGTAATGGAATGTGGATTGATTTATGTAGTTTATGGGAGAATGATAAAAAAATAGGAAAAGCAAAAATTGAAGGAAAAAGACATGTATAGATTAATGGTGGAGAGAATGCTTTGATAACTTAATTAATGCGCTTGAATAATTCCTTAACTTGTGGTTACGTTTAAAAAATTAAAATGCAACGTAAAGAATCATTAACAATGCTAGAAGTGTAAATGAATGGGCTCTTTTTATAATAATGCAACAGTAATGCTATTTATATAAATATTCGTTAGAAAAGAGACTAACAATGTTAAAATCTCTTTTCTTATAAAATAGACAAAGTATATAGTTATCCATGGACTTTGTCCCCAGATTCCTCACACATTTTCTAAATACGGCGGAAATAATATTACGTACCAAAACTTGTAAAGGTGTGCCAATTACATGTCACTTTGGTGTTTGACCACATCTTGCTTAAAGATTGTTCTTACTCGCGCCAATCAATATTTAACACATGTCAAATCGAGAAAATAAAACTAAAAAAAAACCTCTGCCCCCTCCCCCAAAAAACACCCTCTCTTTTTTCCAGAGAAAAGAAAATACAGAAAAGAAACCTCTTTCCTCTCATCATCTTCGCAACCCCATCATCTTCTCCATCACCACTATACCACCACCAACCATTCCACCACAAGAACCTTCTTACCTAATTATAGGTCAATTCTTTGTCAATTTTTAACAAGTTTTAACAACATCCATCACAAATCCTTATAAAAATTTTAAATTCAAGCTCAAACCAAAGCCTCAAACTTGTTAATGGTATTTTTAAATTCTTCAAAATTAAATACATAAGTAAATTTTTACTCAACACACGAATTCAAACTAATTTTTTAGGTTATGGAACATCGAAAAAAATAAGACCCGACTAAATTTTAAGCTTTTTCAAAAGTCAATAATGATGATTTTTACAAGACCTAATGACTCCTATGTTCTTTTTTGTTTCTTCTTAGTCATGGGGTTGGAGAGACGAAACATGAGAGGTAGATAAAATTAGGATGGGGATTGGGAAAGTAGACGTAATTGGGGGGGGGGGGGGAATGCTGGGGTTCATGGTTGGGGAATAAGACACGGGTTATATTTTTTTTCTTTAATTTGTAAAGGAAATAGTTAAAAAAAGGGAAAATAAAAAAATAATAATTTTAGGTGAATTTTTTTAGTTTTCACGCCCCTATTTTATGTGTAATACACGCGTATGACACATGACAAAAGAGGTGTATAATTGACCTACTTTTAAAAGTTTTGGTGTATAATACTATTCTCGTGTTTAATAAGTGTATAAGAGGGATTTGAGTAGAACATCAATGGGTAAAGTATGTATTTTTATTATACATGAGAATTATTCCAAAAAATTCAAAATAAAATCATCTCTTGTATCGTTGTAATATCCGTGGATTTCTCTGTTAATTTTTCTTATTATTCGTATTTTTTGTGCGTGCATGTTTGTTTGTTTAGATTAAGAAAAATACAAAATACATTGCGTTTGCCTTCTTAGGATTTAATTTACAATTGAAAGTAGTCAAGTTTATTTGACAAAAATGGAAAATCACAAAAAAATATATATTTTTGCTTTTCTAGTATTTAATGTCCCAATTGTGTGATTTATATTTAATTGATGTTTAAATTGAGTGTGTTAATTGTTAATATAACTTAATTAGTATTTCTTATAATTTAATTGACTTTGTAGTGTAATTAGAAATTTTTGTTTTAAGTAGAAAACTAAATTAAAGAGATAAGGAAAACAAAATCAAGCAAAAGAGGAGGAAATCGGGTTGGGCCCAAAAAATTAGCCAAATCCAGGCCCAAAAAAGAGCTTAGCCCAGTCCAAACCACCGGATCCGTCTCCCTGACCCGGCCAATGCAACCCGCCCCATTCCCGTTTTAATCTGGACCGTTGGTTTTCATCCATCCAACGGTCCTAATTAAATCCCTAATTTAATTATACCAAACCCCCCAAACCCTAATTCATCTTCATTTTCCATTCCCATAAAACCAGCCGCCGCCGCCGCCGAGCTCCACCCCACCGGAAATCGCCTCACGGCGGTTCCGGTGGTCCAAACCACCTGATTTTTACACCACCCAACCTCCAAGACCCCCTCATTCCAACCCCGAGCATGGTTCGTCTCGAATCAAAACATAGCTCCTCGAATCTTCAATTGAAGATTCGAGTCAAAACTTGACCAAAGCCAAACCGTCCCAAATTGATACCATACCTTCACCGCACCTCCCTCACACGCTAACCATTGTTATTTTTGCTCGAATTTGGCCGGAAATCATTAAGCCCCAAAAAACCGAACTAAGAACCCTAAAACTCGAATTGGGGATTTCTTCATCGGATTTTACGGAGATTGAGGTCTAATAGACCTTAATTGATGTGTTTTCACTTGGAAAACATTTCAATTAAGTTCCTTTCGACCTCGAATACCAAAGCCCAATCTTGGCCGAGTTCTCCATTTTTTGTTTCAAGGTATTTTCTTTTCCTTTTCGTTTCTTGTTTAATTGTATCCGACGTTTTAATTTAGTTATTCATTTGTTGTTAGTTTTTCCTCGGATATCTTCGATTTCTGTTTTTCCTCTTCTTTTGGGACCTTTTATTTGGTCGATCTGTTTGCTTTCTGATTCATTGTTGTAAATGTGGCGTTATAAGATACGAATTCGATTCGTTTAAATTCGTCGAATAGCTAATTATGCATTTTGAGCTATGCTTGGCCGAGAGGTTCTTAGACCGTTTGTTCATCGACTGTGTGTTATTGATTATAGCTGTTGTAATCGATTCAACGAATGTCGTCGAATAGTTGGTTTCGCAATCCTTTTGTTTTGGCCGAAATTTGTTGAAATCATTTGGTTCGTCGATTGGCTGTTATCAATTCTATGTATTGCAATCGTTTAGTCGAATGTCGTCAAACTAATTCTGTGCTTTGTTTGAACCATTTTAACTACAAATGTTAGGACTCCCTGTTTATGACCAAGCCTTAGATTGTTTATTGGATATAGCTGTTTAAGCATATTAAAGACCATAGCTAGGTGCAAGGCACATGCCTTAGGTTAATAGAAACCTGCTGGACAGCAGGCATTCACCTAGGCTTTGCATTTAAGGAATTTTTTTTAGACAGAAAAGGTGGAAATCTGAAGAAAATAACATGGGCTTTAATAAAGAATTGAAGGGCTGACGCCACTTTAAATACCTTTAGAGGTGGAAATCAGAGTGCCATGGCAGCTTTTAGTGTATTGAACCCTTTTGAATACTCTTTAGAGCTGGAAAATCAAAGCACATGGGGGGATGATTTAAAGGTTTAAAGAGAGGCATGTGCAAGGAATATTTGACCAATCGTGAACATGTCATGACGGCACCCAGTCCCCACGACTAGGTAAGCCTAACACATTGCGGAAATTACACGTTTATGAACTTTAAACAAGAAATAGCGGAAGATAATATAAATAGGAATGTAATCTGTGCCGCTTGGCACATACACTCGTCCAACACACCGTGTAAAAATACCACCAAGACCCGGAATCCCACGGGCAACACAGACTAAAAGAGAATATACAACTGAGGCTCTATGTATAAAAAGTATCTAACAACGAAGTGAAAGGAAAGATATCTACTAGTACTAATAGAATAGAAGGAAGGCCTCCGGATCCGCGGACGTAGCAGATCATACCTCGAGGTCTCCCAAAACGCTGCTGAATCACCTGATATGAGTCTGTTCTGATGTACCTGGATCTGCACAACAAAAGTGTGCAGAAGAGTAGCATGAGTACACCACGGCAGTACTCAGTAAGTGCCAAGCCTAACCTCGATGGAGTAGTGACGAGGAAGGTCGGGGCCCTACTGAGAAACAAATAATATAATGATAATAACAATAATAAGCAGTTTAAATGATAATAATTTCTGAAATTTACAACAATAAATGATTACTGCAATCGTCTACAATTAAGCTAACAACAAATAGTCAACTCAATAAAACCAGTCCAGGACCTGTGGGAATCGAACCCACCGTCCCATTGACAGTACCTCTGGGTCTCCGGGAATCGAACCCGCAGCCCATGTCTCCATAAATAATCAATAACTCAGGATCTCCGGGAATCGAACCCGTAGTCCCTACCAATAACTCAGGATCTCGGGAATCGAACCCGTAGTCCCTACCAATAACTCAGGATCTCGGGTCTCAATAATATCTCAATAACTCAGGATCTCCGGGAATCGAACCCGCAGTCCCTACCAATAACTCGGGATCTCGGGAATCAAACCCGTAGTCCCTACCAATAACTCGGGATCTCGGGAATCAAACCCGTAGTCCACATCTCAATAAATCTCAGGATCTCCGGGAATCGAACCCGTAGTCCACATCTCAATAAATCTCAGGATCTCCGGGAATCGAACCCGCAGTCCACATTCCAATAAATCTCAGGATCTCCGGGAATCGAACCTGCAGTCCACATTCCAATAAATCTCAGGATCTCCGGGAATCGAACCCGCAGTCCACAAACACAGCGAGTAAAGGAGTACACAGAAAGAAGTATAATATGCTTAACTCGGGAATCGAACCCGTAGTCCCTACCAATAACTCAGGATCTCGGGAATCGAACCCGTAGTCCCTACCAATAACTCAGGATCTCGGGAATCGAACCCGTAGTCCGTATTCAAATAATTTTAGGATCTCGGGAATTGAACCCGTAGTCCGTATTTCAATAATTTCAGGATCTCGGGAATTGAACCCGTAGTCCATATTTCAATACAAGTAAAAGGAATACACAGAGAGAAGTATAATATGGTTAACTATAACTTCGCCGATAGACAGCGCCAGCGATTACCAAGAAAACTCAAGTAAGACAATTAGGCGACTAGACAATTAAACACTATCTAATCATGCTCTTCTAACTACCACCGGGTAGGAATATCGAATTTAACAGCTAAAAACAGGAATGTCACTCATTGAACATTTTTAAGTAAAGCATGTGTTCAACAACCAGCGCATGTACACGCCCGTCACCTCGCGTACAAGGCATTTAAACTATCACATAATATCCTAGGGGTGAAAATTCCCCCACACGAGGTTAGACAAGCCACTTACCTCAATTCTGGTACAAAACCGCTAAGAAATAACCCTCTTGCCGCGAATGTCGGCCTCCACAAGTGTAGTATCCGATAAAAATCAATAGAATCACATCAAAATAGGCCAATTGGGCATTACCCAATCAAAATAACTCAAAATGCACCAAAACCCACAAGTTGCCAAAACCCGACTTCCGGTACGCTTATCGAAAAATCACGAAAATTATATATTCGGGTTCCTTATCTCAATATGAGTCTGTGCATATAAAATTTATCGAAATCGGACTCCGTTTGCCCATTCAAATCAAAGATTTTCTAACATTTAGGCCTAGGGCTCAAACCCACCTTTAATCTTCCAATTTCGGTGAAATAATCATGGATTTCATGATAAACCAACGAATTAAGGTCAAGAAACTTACCCCCGATGATTTCCCGATGATATCCCAGCGTTTCCCCTTCAAAATCCTCTCTTGGAGCTCAACAATGGCGTTTTTGATTTATGGGTCGCGGCTGAAATGTTTCGGGACTTAAGTCACTGCCAGACATTTTTACTCTATGCGATCGCATGATCCCTGTTGCGATCGCATAGAACAAATTTTGACCCTCGCCAAACTACTCTATGCGATCGCATAGTCCTCAATGCGATCGCAATGCTCACCAAAATATACCTATGCGATCGCATACCTGCTCCGCGATCGCATAGGACAAAAGCTGGACCTGGGACCCCTCTTCTCTATACACTATGCGATCGCATAGGATTGTACGCGATCGCAGAGCACAACTTTCCAGAACTATGCGATCGCATATCCATGCCCGCGATCGCATAGAACAAATACTTGGCCTCTCCAAAACCTTCTATGCGATCGCATTAGCCCATTGCGATCGCATAGAGCATTCGTCCGCAGCACACACCAGCAGTTAACAGCATTTCCAAAATGCATGAAATAGCCCGATTGGACCCCCGGATTCATCCCGAGACCCCCGGGATCCCAACGAAAACCACCAACCTATTCCAAAACATGATACGAACTTATTCTAATCATCAAAACACGTCTAACAACATCAAAAACCCATAATTCACATCGAATTCAAGCCTAAATTTCTTAAAACTTTCCGAATTGCACATTCGATCTAAAACCCGACCAAACGACGTCCGAATGACCTGAAAATTTGCGGACATATCCAAAATCACATAACGAAGCTACAGAAATTGTCGAATTCCATTCCGACCCCCGGATCAAAATCTCACCTATCATTCGGATTCGCTAAAATTTCAACCTTCGGCATTTCAAGCCTAATTGAGCTACGGACCTCCAAAATATATTCCGAACGCGCTCCCAACCCCGAAATCACCTAACGGAGCTAATGGAACCATCGGATTTCCGTTCCGAGATCGTCTTAACACTGTTCCGGCTACGGGCCATTTTCTAGCTTCAAAGCTCTTATTTAGGGACTAAGTGTCCCAAAATGCTCAAATTTTCAGAACCGACTCTCCCGGCAACCCAAAATGGCAGAAATGAACTTAGGGGAATAGTTAAGTTAGGGATTGGGGCGTAATTTTCTAAAACGACCGGTCGGGTCGTTACATCTTCCCACACTTAAAGATTCGTTCGTCCTCGAACGAGCATAGAAAACATACCCGGAGTAGTGAAAAGATGAGGGTACTGGCTGCGCATATCCTGCTCGGTCTCCCAAGTCGCCTCTTCGACCGGCTGGCCCCGCCACTGAACCTTTACCGAAGCGATGTTCTTTGACCTTAGCTTTCTTACCTGCCTGTCTAGAATGGCTACTGGTTCCTCAACATAAGACAAATCCTTGTCTAGCTGAACAGAAGTGAAATCCAACACATGCGACGGGTCACCATGGTAACTCCGGAGCATAGAGACATGAAATACGGGATGGACTCCGGCTAGGCTGGAGGTAAGGCCAACTCATAAGCAACCTCCCCAACATGCCTCAAAATCTCAAAAGGGCCAATAAATCTAGGACTCAGCTGAGCCTATTAGCCTGATATATCTGAAGATATTCCCTCTTATTTAAACAATTAAGTCTTAGATCCTAATTCCAACATCCGAAATTCTGTGTCAGGCTTGTTTTCATCAAGAGATCACTCAATATTCCTCAAACGCCGTCCTCAAACATGACTGCATAACCTTGCTGAATTCTTACCTTACAACACAAAATCCACAGGACCACAATAATATTTTATGACCAAATTAGTCAAAATTCAACGAATCAGATGCTCCCATTGCACCTCATGATCTACATAGGCCCCGTTCTAACTTTTACAATACTGACACTACAGAAGAAATGTGCCGATATCCATAACCAACTACTGAACCAACAATTTTTCATTGGGTCTATACTCCTGACAAGATTCATTACCTTGTCCTAAACCAGAGGATGATTATTTCCTCTATAATATACTTCATATAATCAGTTTGCACCGACCCCAAATCACATAATCTCATCTCACCCAGTACGAACTGCTCAGGCGATAAGCCACATCAGACATAATCAAAAGTCCCACAAGATGACACAATGTGTTAGTAATCCACTAATTCGTATGTGATAGGAAGGCGAACACTAGAGAGAACTATTCAACTCTCACACTAACATGGACTTCCTCAGAATAATAGGAAACAGAACACATAAGAGCAATTATAGACACTGAAATAAACATCACACTGTTGCGGCGTGCAACCCGATCCCAACAGTACACCTATGGCGGCGTGCCACCCGATCCCAACAATATAACCATGGCGGCGTGCCACCCGATCCCAACAATGTAACCATGGCGGCGTACCACCCGATCCCAACAATATAAAACTCACACAAGGAGTCATATGTCGAGCTGAATAGCTCGTCACATCAAAATACCGAATATCGATCATAAGCACACTAAGGTGCATGATATCAGACTCAGTGAAACATATAGCGCTATAGGCTACAAACTCAAGCACAACTGAGGTGCGATATAAGATCTGAGTCTCGAGAGCCATCATGCTCATATAACATCACCGCTGAGCGGAACCTCAACACATAAGGAACTTACCAAGCCGTCTCACACTCATACGGCGCAATATATCTTTACATAAATTAACTAACCGCGAAATAAGACCGCGACTATCCCTCCATAAAGGGCGCATTGCTGGAAGAAACATAACCGACCTGACGCAAGGCTCACCTCCACATTTAAATCTATCCATCGACCTTAAGTCTATCCTGGTCGTGCCAAGCTAAGTCAATAATATTTCACGGGTCTATAACCCAATAAGCAGAGTGCCCTCCAGGCATAAGTTCTCAAATGGATGATATCGCCAAAATCCTCATACTTGGTTTAAATTTCTAACCAATCGAGTGACCACATGTCACACTTATACAATCTTCTTGTGGGTCAAGCTCCCACCATCTTCCGAATAATTAAACGGACCTGCACATTCAACCCACCGGCTGCACTAACACTGAAAAGTGATCAGGAGTCCCTAACCGGGATGCAAAGCCTTTCTCATAGAACACCGATCTCAAATGATACTGATGTTAATACCCATCTTACTCAAAACACTGAAACTCCTTTCCTTCTCATCCGAGCTCTTTATATCACATTCATTGACCAAACCGTGACCTTGGTCCTTACTTCAAATTTCATACTACTCACTGTACATTACGTGCTGATATACGATAGACACAATTTCCATCATAGCTCTAGAACTGACGATAGGCTAATACTTCATCACATAAGACTTTTCAATAAGCTCACTGCAGGAGAACTATAACAACATACGGCGAATTCTCATAACCATCGAATATGCCAATCCATAAGTAGTGGTCCAAGCCACCATAACCCTTCCCGAGATCCGCCTACTCATAACAAGCCCTTAACAAAAGAATACTTCAGAATAACATCAATCACTGCGGCCGACAAGTCTCAAATGCACCGCCACAAATCACATGCATAATTCGATCACGTTGCATGAACCGATCATTGACACTAATACGCCAACTCAACTATGGCTGATCAATCTACTTCCTTCCAGGTTATCCTTGATTGCCTTAGAAATGTTAATATCTTTCTTTAATACCTAACTTATTCCAACCGTACTTACCCCGAGTGACCTTAAATCATGAGGCCATGCTATCTCAAGAACGACGACCATTTCATGTCTCTCAAATACTACACCACAAGTCAAAACATCATAGATCATTTTGTGCCTTTCTTCATAAGTTGCTTCAAAAGCTTGAGCCTAAACTGTACTTATAGACTCAGAATTATCAGGCACCACACTTTACCTCTTGAATTCACTAGGACCGCTATTGAGAACCATCCGGTTCTAACTTGCCCCAGTACGTAACCAACTCTACTGAATTTCTTTATAACATATGAATACCCTCTCGATAAAGCACCCAGCGGAATCACTTCCCGCGAAGCCTGCACCTATACGAGGCATAAATCATAAATTTTTCCCTCAAGTTTGAACATGAGACAGTAAGGCTAACCATAACATGCATTCAACAATTCATATACTTAAATTACCACTCATGGTCTTTTTCCGTAGCTGCAATACTCCATTAATACGCTAATATCCAGAATTCACACAGGTAATTAACCATGCAACCCAATCTTAAGTGGTGGGACTCTCCCACTTAGCCCAAAGCCACTATTACACGACTCTCGAACACATTAGAACCATTCTCTCGAGTCATTTACCATTATTCAGCTGCAATTGACTTGATCCAACGAATATAACCACATGTGCTCTATTAGCACCCTAACATCATAGGGTATGACCTCATCCCAATACAACCAAACATCTTCTCGCTCCATGCACCGAGCATTCTCTACCAACAACATCTTAAAACATACTATGATTCTCACACGCCTACGAAGCACCATGTAGCCTTTGTCAAATATTTCCCTGCTGATAATAAAATGCGAATTATTAGGGATACAGGAACATCAAAAGTCCCAACATCATACCATACGAGCCTCAACTCTTGCCTATCCGCCAGTTTCAAAGAACTTTTGAATAGAACTTAAATACATCGCAGGCCAAATCCGATATGACACATGACCCATAATTTGATCGTTGATAGTGAAATCCTTTCACTTGGCACGAAGCCTCAAGGTACATCTTGCTAATCCATGATACTAGCTTTTAACATTCATACGTCTTCATCATAAGACAAGCCCAAGACATTCGTTTGGTACATGTCCTTCTTAAGACAGCTAAACTCATTTCCCCCTGTATCTCTGCTGGCTGAATCCTTCGCTAAATAGATATCTCATGTGAACCATATAGTCTTTATTACCACCAACTATCTTTAGATGTATATCCACCTTGTGATTCTATCATTACCGTGACGATTAGGCGGTTAAGTAAATCTTCTCAAGACCGTACTTATCAACCGAATGTCAGAACCTAGTGCACCCCCATGTGCACGTGATGGCGCCCAACGCATTGCTAAGCCAGCCTAACCAATCAATATCAACAACGGAGCTAGAAGCTCTCTTTAACCCATTTACGCATTTCAAAATATGAAACAATAGTAATACGTATACCAACAACGGGGAAACCAAGTTCCAAAATATACTAACTCCCATAGACCGAAGGGTCAAGAGTCATGAGCCTCTACTGAACATGAATGTATAAAGGTTTACAAAATACCAAGTGCGGAAAGAAATGTCAATACAGAATCAAAAGACAGTAGAAAGGAATATCGGGTCCTGCGGACTCTGTAGCTACCTCGGATATCCACAAACGTCGCCTCGCACAGCTACTGGATCACTGCTGAGAGGTACCTGGATCTGCACACAAGGTGCAGGGAGTAAAATGAGTACTGCCAGACTCGGTGGTAATAAACAAGGGTAAGACAGCGCAGATAAGAAATCCGCAATAAAACACTATGTAAAGCTACAATCAGCTACCCTGTCATAGAATTCAATCTTCACTGTACCTGTTCCAACAAATACCAATAAATAGCATAACAGCTAGTAGATGTAGCTAAATGCAATGCAATGCATGATATGACCGCTACGGCGTGTAGCCCGACTCCAATTTTGGGTACCCGTGCTCACTGTGGGGGTTCAGACTCCGGAGGGGCTCCTACAGCCCAAGCACATCTCATAGAGATATCACTGCGGCGTGCAGTCCGATCCAACATATATCTTGCTGCGGCGTGCAGCCCGATCCACTACTAGTCAGCTAATATGCAGATACAGCCTCGCAGGCTCAAAAGTAGTTTTTGAAAACTCTTTTATCATTTTTCAGTTAGAAAACAGATAATACCAAGTTCCAGAGATTGGAATTAGCATAATAACAAAAATAGCCGCGGACTAGTAGTAAACTAGCATGTCTATGTGATAAGACAATGATAACGATCCTCGCGGGATCCAATAACTGGCTCACGGCCCACATGTATAATCAACCGCCCGAGAAGGGGGTTCCTCGGCTCAAGAGTGGCCATTATCACAATATATATATACATATATGCAACCATCCGAGAAGGAGGTTCGACGGCTCTAGAATAGCCAATAATACAATATCAACAGGTTGGACTAATATGTAGTCTCCAGTTCATGATCGACCCCGCACTCTCAAGAGTGTGCGTGTCTCGCCGCTATACAGCGTCACAAAGTGGTATACCGGGGTTTCGAACCCGCTGGTCATCACCCACATCTATTACTCACCTCAATACGGCGCGACGACTACTCCGCAATGTCCTTTCCTTTGAATTTAGCTCCCTCGTGCGTGGAATCTAGTCAAACCACAATAATTACATCAAATACGGGTCAAATAATCATAACCCACTTCAATTTACATGAAATTAGCATAATTACACTAAGTTGGTAAAACCCGACCCCGGGCCCCACTGCTCGGAAAATTCCGAAATTAGCACCAACGCGATCCTTATCTCGCCACGAGTCCGTGCATATTAAATTTATCGAAATCGGAGTTCAAATGGCCTCCCAAATCCAAAAATCCCGTTTTCAAAACTTCGGCCACATTTCTTCAAGATTTCAACCCAATTTCATGAAGATTGATGTTAATACTACCATAAATTGATGTTTTTGAGTCAAGAATCTTACCTCCGACGATACCCGATGACTTCTCAGTGATTTCCTCGAGTTATCTTCTCTCTAGGGCTTGAAATTGAGTTTTGGGGGTGTAACCCGTAACTCTCTGTTTCTGGACTTAAGTTCACTGCCAGAACAGGTTCTTCTACGCGATCGCGATCTTCCTCACGCGATCGCGATGCTCAAATTCACGGCCTCACGCGATCGCGACTTCCTTCACGCGATCGCGAAGCACAGTCACCCTGCCTCACGCGATCGCATCCTTCACTCCTGCGATCGCGTAGCATATTTCTCCTGGACCCATTTCTTCTTCTACGCGATCGCGTATATTGGCCTGCGATCGCGATCAACACCCGATCAATTCTACGCGATCGCGACTCTTCCCCTGCGATCGCGATGCCTTATCTCCCCGCTCTACGCGATCGCATCCCCATCCCCGCGATCGCGGAGAGCAATTGTCTGCTGAGGTTATGACAGCAACCAGATTTTTCTCTTTTCTTTCAACAATGGTCCGTTTGGACCCCCGAATTCATCCCGAGACTCCCGGGACCCCAACGAAAACCACCAACATACTCCAAAACATGATACGAACTTATTCCAACCATAAAAACACCATACTAAACATCAAAATCACCAATTACACACGGATTCAAGCCTAAATTTCTTAAAACTTTCCGATTTACACATTCGATCAAAAACCCGACCAAACGATGTCCGAATGACCTGAAATTTTGCAGGCACATCCAAAATCACCTAACGGAGCTACAGAAATTGTCGGAATTCCATTCCGACCCCCGGATCAAAATATCACCTACCATCCGGTTATCGCCAAAATTCAACATTCGCCAATTCAAGCTTAAAACTACACCGGACCTCCGAATTCAATTCCGATTGTTCTCCTAAGTCACAAATTACCTCCCGGAACTATCCGAATCATCAGAATCCGATTCCGAGCATTCTAACTCAATAGTCAACTCTTGGTTGACTTTTCATATTCAAGCTTTCTTCAAACATGCTATTTGTTTCATTTTCAATCCAAATCACTCCTAACTCACCCGATATACTCTAATACTGTTTTAAAAGCATAATATATGTAAATGCAAGGTAACGGGGTGGTAATTCCCGTAACGACGGGCCGGGTCGTTACATTCTCCCCAACTTAAACAAACGCTCGTCCGCGAGCGGGTTAAGAAACATACCCGGAGCATCAAACAAGTGTGGATATCTGCTCCGCATTTCCTTGCTCGGTCTCCCAAGTTGCTTCCTCCACAAGACGACCTCTCCACTGCACTTTCACCGAAGCTATATCCTTAGATCTCAGCTTACGAACCTGTCGACCCAAAATGGCTACTGGTTCCACATCATAAGTCAAATCCTCATCTAGCTGTATCGTGCCGAAGTCCAACACATGAGACGGGTCTCCGACATACTTCCGGAGCATAGATACATGGAACACCGGGTGAACTCCCGACAAACTGGGTGGCAAAGCAAGCATATAAGCCACCTCCCCAACTTTCCTAAGCACCTCAAAAGGTCCAATGAACCTTGGGCTCAACTTTCCTTTCTTTCCAAACCTCATAACACCCTTCATAGGCGAAACTTTCAACAACACCTTCTCACCTACTGAATAAGACACATCTCGGACCTTTCGGTCTGCATAACTCTTCTGACGCGACTGAGCTGTGCGAAGTCTCTCCTGAATCACCTTCACCTTATCTAAAGCATCTTGGACTAACTCTGTCCCTAACAACCTAGCCTCGCCGGGCTCGAACCAACCAACTGGAGACCTACACCGCCTCCCATATAAAGCTTCATACGGCGCCATCTGAATGCTGGACCGATAGCTATTATTATAAGCAAACTCCGCCAAAGGCAAATAATCAGCCCATGAACCACCAAAATCAATGACACAAGCACGCAACATGTCCTCCAATATCTGAATAGTACGCTCAGACTGCCCATCCGTCTGTGGATGAAATGCTGTGCTCAACTCTACCTGTGACCCCAACTCTCGCTGAAATGTCCTCCAGAACTGAGATGTGAACTGGGTACCTCTGTCCGATATAATGGAAATAGGAACTCCATGCAACCTCACTATCTCACGGATGAATATCTCCGCCAGCCGCTCCGAGGAATAAGTAGTACACACTGGGATGAAGTGAGCTGACTTAGTCAGTCTATCCACAATCACCCAAACTGAATCAAACTTCCTCGCTGTCCGAGGGAGTCCACTAACAAAGTCCATAGTTATTCTTTCCCACTTCCACTCCGGAATATCAATACGTCGGAATACACCACCAGGTCTCCGATGCTCATACTTGACCTGCTGACAGTTTAGACACCGAGCCACATGGCTCACAATATCTTTCTTCATCTTTCTCCACCAGTAATGCTGCTTCAAATCTTGGTACATCTTCGCGGCTCCTGGATGAATAGAATACCGCGAGCTATGGGCTTCCTCCAATATCAATTCACGAAGGCCGTCAATATTGGGCACGCATATCCGGCCCTGCATCCGCAACACACCATCACTATCAATAGTGACATCCCTAGCATCATCATGCTGAACTCTGTCCTTAAGGACAAGTAAGTGTGGATCATCATACTGGCGCTCTCGAATACGATCATATAAAGAAGAACGAGCTACTACATAAGCCATCACCCGACCGGGCTCAGAAATATCCAGCCTTACCATCTGGTTAGCTAACGCCTGAACATCAACTGCTAGGGGTCTCTCCCCAACTGGAATATACGCCAAACTACCCATACTAATAGCCTTCCGGCTCAATGCATCAGCCACTACATTGGCCTTCCCGGGATGATACAAGATAGTAATATCATAGTCTTTAAGCAACTCAAGCCATCTCCGCTGCCTCAAATTTAGATCTTTCTGCTTAAACAAATGCTGAAGGCTACGGTGGTCCGTATATACATCACAAGATACACCATATAGATAATGCCTCCAAATCTTCAAGGCATGAACAATAGCAGCTAATTCCAAATCGTGAACAGGGTAGTTTTTCTCGTGGGGCTTCAACTGACGAGAAGCATAAGCAATGACCCTACCCTCCTGCATCAACACACAACCAATGCCCACTCCCGAGGCATCACAATATACAGTATAAGAATCTGAAGCTGTCGGTAGAATCAAGGCCGGTGCTGTGGTCAGTGCTGTCTTGATCTTCTGAAAGCTCTCCTCGCACTCCTCGGACCATAAGAAAGGAACACCCTTCTGAGTCAATCTAGTCAAGGGTGAAGCAATAGAAGAGAACCCCTGAACGAATCGGCGATAATACCCTGCCAATCCCGGAAAGCTACGGATCTCAGTAACTGAGGTCGGTCTGGGCCAACTCTGCACTGCCTCGACCTTCCTCGGATCTACCTGAATACCATCACAGGACACCACGTGCCCTAAGAATGCCACGGACTCAAGCCGGAACTCACATTTGGAGAACTTGGCATACAACTTCTCCTCTCTCAATCTCTGCAACACAATAATCAAGTGCCGAGCATGCTCCTCCTGGCTACGAGAGTAGACTAGTATGTCATCAATGAATACGATCACAAATGAATCAAGATACGGCCTGAATACACTGTTCATCAGATGCATAAATGCGGCTGGGGCGTTGGTCAGCCCAAAAGACATCACAAGGAACTCATAGTGACCATATCTGGTCCGGAATGCAGTCTTCATAATGTCAGACTCTCTAATCTTCAGCTGATGGTAGCCTGAACGAAGATCAATCTTCGAGAACACCCTAGCTCCCTGGAGCTGATCAAACAAATCATCAATACGAGGCAGAGGATACTTATTCTTCACTGTTACTTTGTTTAGCTGCCTATAGTCAATACACATCCTCATAGATCCGTCCTTCTTCTTAACAAACAGGACTGGTGCACCCCACGGCGACACACTCGGCCGAATAAACCCCTTATCTAGGAGTTCCTGGAGCTGCTCCTTCAATTCCTTCAACTCAGCTGGTGCCATCCGATACGGAGGAATAGAAATAGGCTGAGTGCCCGGCACCAAATCGATACCAAAATCAATATCCTCGTCCGGCGGCATGCCCGGCAGGTCTGAGGGGAATACATCCGGGAAATCCCTCACAACAGGTACAGAATCAATGCTAGGAGATTCAGCTCCCACATCTCTCACAAAAGCTAAGTACGATAAACACCCTTTTTCAACCATCTTCCGAGCTTTTAAGAACGAAATAACACGGCTAGGGACGAAATCGGTCGAACCCCGCCACTCGATCTGAGAAATACCAGGAATGGCCAACGTAACTGTCTTAGCATGACAGTCCAATACAGCATGGTACGGAGACAACCAGTCCATACCCAATATAACATCAAAATCCACCATACCCAACAATAACAAATCTGCCTGGGTCTCCAGACCCCCAATAGATATAACACAGGATCTATAGACATGATCCACAACAATCGTATCACCCACGGGGGTGGATACATGAACGGGTAAATCAAGACTACCACGAGTCGCACCCAAATGATGTGCAAAATAAGAGGACACGTAAGAATATGTGGACCCTGGATCAAATAGAACAGAGGCATCTCTGTGACAGACAGAAATGATACCTGTAATCACTGCATCGGAGGCAACTGCATCACGCCTGTCGGGAAGTGCATAGAACCGTGCCTGGCCTCCACCAGATCTCTCCTCGCCCCTGGGGCGACCACGAGAAGACTGACCTCCACCTCTACTAGGCTGAGATGGTGCTGAAGAGGAGGGCTGATCCCTCTGCTGAGTCCTGCCCCTACGTAGTCGAGGGCAATGTCTCCTCATGTGGCCAAACTCACCACACTCATAACATGCACCTGGTGCTGGAGAAGTAGGTGCTGCACTCTGGGCTGGGAGGGCACCAAGCGATGACTGACCCTGCTGAAACCCCTGTCGACCACGACCATAAGAACCTCCGCTCTGCTCTGGGCGGCCTGAATGAGAAGGTCTAGATGAGCGACCTCTGCTCTCTGCTGGGAATGCCCTCTAGATGGAGCACCACTGAAACTGCCAGAACCACGAGGCCTCTTGGCCTCCCGCTCCTCTCTCTCTCGGCGACGATCCGCCTCAATGGAGCGTGCCATATCAACAACCTGCTCAAATGATGATGACAAAACTCTCTCTCTAGTCATAAGAATGCGGATAGAGTAGTTGAGGCCATCAATGAACCTCCTGATCCTCTCCCTATCATTAGGGATCATCCATGTGGCATGCCTAGCCAACTGTGTGAATCCGAGCTCATACTGGGTCACAGACATGTCGCCCTGAACCAACCACTCGAACTGGCGACGTAGCTCCTCACGACGAGACTGAGGTACATATTTCTCTAGGAAGAGAGTAGAGAACTGCTGCCATGTGAGAGGTGCTGCTCTAGCAGGCCTACGCCTTTCAAACTCCTCCCACCAATCAAATGCGGGACCAGTGAACTGAAATGTAGTAAATGAAACTCCGCTGGACTCAAGAATACCAGCCGTACGCAGCATCTTCTGACATTTATCCAAGAAACCCTGGGCATCCTCGCCCTCAACGCCACCGAAATGGGGTGGCTGAAGTCTACCAAATCTCTCAAGACGACGCTGCTCGTCCTCGGGCATAACTTGAACCATATGCTCTGGAGCTGGAGCTGGTGCAGCTGGAGGAATAACCGGTGCAACCACCTGAGCGGGGACAGCCTCTGGCATCTGAAGTCCCTGAACAACCGGATCAGGTGTGCGAGCTGCAGGGGTCTGCTGACCACCCCCTGACTGAGATGTCGCTACAGTAGCGGTAGTTGAAACTACCTGAGCCAAACCGGAACACACTGATAATATCTGAGCAAGAGTCTCCTGAAGACCAGGAATAGTAATAGATATAGTCTGGCCCTGAACTGGGGCTGCTAGGGCATCAACCACTGGGGGCTGCTCCTGAACTGGTACAACAGGCGGGTCAGCTGGCACTGCCTCAGCCGCCCTACCTCTAACTCTAGCACGACCGCGCCCACGGCCTCCAACAGGTGGCAATGGAGGTCGTCCACCTCGTCCTGATGCTCGCGTTCTCGCCATCTGCGAGAGAATAGAATATAGAAGTTCAGTTCTCAGAACAACAAGATCGCACGACAGAGTTCGAGAAAAGTGAAGTTTTCCTAAAGGTTCGCAGCCTCCCGAGGATAAGTACAGGCGTCCCCGTACCGATCCACAAGACTCTACTAACCGGCTCAAGACTCATGAGGCCTAGTAAACCTAGGCTCTGATACCAACTTGTCACGACCCCAAATCCGGTCGTGATGGCGCCCAGCACATTGCTAAGCCAGCCTAACCAATCAATATCAACAACGGAGCTAGAAGCTCTCTTTAACCCATTTACGCATTTCAAAATATGAAACAATAGTAATACGTATACCAACAACGGGGAAACCAAGTTCCAAAATATACTAACTCCCATAGACCGAAGGGTCAAGAGTCATGAGCCTCTACTGAACATGAGTGTATAAAGGATTACAAGATACCAAGTGCGGAAAGAAATGTCAATACGGAATCAAAAGACAGTAAGAAGGAATATCGGGTCCTGCGGACTCTGCAGCTACCTCGGATATCCACAAACGTCGCCTCGCACAACTACTGGATCACTGCTGAGAGGTACCTGGAACTGCACACAAGGTGCAGGGAGTAAAATGAGTACTGCCAGACTCAGTGGTAATAAACAAGGGTAAGACAGCGCAGATAAGAAATCCGCAATAAAACACTATGTAAAGCTATAATCGGCTACCCTGTCATAGAATCAATCTTCATTGTACCTGTTCTAACAAAGTACCAGTAAAACAGTATAACAGCTATGAGATGTAGCTAAATGCAATGCAATGCATGATATGACCGCTACGGCGTGTAGCCCGATCCAATTTAGGTACCCGTGCTCACTGTGGGGGTTCAGACTCCGGAGGGGCTCCTACAGCCCAAGCACAATATTACTGCGGCGTGCAGTCCGATCCCATATATATACCGCTGCGGTGCGCAGCCCGATCCACTACAAGTCAGCTAATATGCAAATACAGCCTCGCAGGCTCAAAAGTAGTTTTTGAAAACTCTTTTATCATTTTTCAGTTGAAAACAGAAATATCAAGTTCCAGAGATTGGAATTAGCATAATAACAAAAATAGCTGCGGACTAGTAGTAAACTAGCATGTCTATGTGATAAGACAATGATAACGATCCTCGCGGGATCCAATAACTGGCTCACGGCCCACATGTATAATCAACCGCCCAAGAAGGGGGTTCCTCGGCTCAAGAGTGGCCATTATCACAATATATATATACATATATGCAACCATCCGAGAAGGAGGTTCGACGGCTCTAGAATAGCCGATAATACAATATCAACAGGTTGGACTAATATGTAGTCTCCAGTTCATGATCGACCCCGCACTCTCAAGAGTGTGCGTGTCTCGCCGCTATACAGCGTCACAAAGTGGTATACCGGGGTTTCGAACCCGCTGGTCATCACCCACATCTATTACTCACCTCAATACGGCGCGACGACTACTCCGCAATGTCCTTTCCTTTGAATTTAGCTCCCTCGTGCGTGGAATCTAGTCAAACCACAATAATTACATCAAATACGGGTCAAATAATCATAACCCACTTCAATTTACATGAAATTAGCATAATTACACTAAGTTGGTAAAACCCGACCCCGGGCCCCACTGCTCGGAAAATTCCGAAATTAGCACCAACGCGATCCTTATCTCGCCACGAGTCCGTGCATATTAAATTTATCGAAATCGGAGTTCAAATGGCCTCCCAAATCCAAAAATCCCGTTTTCAAAACTTCGGCCACATTTCTTCAAGATTTCAACCCAATTTCATGAAGATTGATGTTAATACTACCATAAATTGATGTTTTTGAGTCAAGAATCTTACCTCCGACGATACCCGATGACTTCTCAGTGATTTCCTCGAGTTATCTTCTCTCTAGGGCTTGAAATTGAGTTTTGGGGGTGTAACCCGTAACTCTCTGTTTCTGGACTTAAGTTCACTGCCAGAACAGGTTCTTCTACGCGATCGCGATCTTCCTCACGCGATCGCGATGCTCAAATTCACGGCCTCACGCGATCGCGACTTCCTTCACGCGATCGCGAAGCACAGTCACCCTGCCTCACGCGATCGCATCCTTCACTCCTGCGATCGCGTAGCATATTTCTCCTGGACCCATTTCTTCTTCTACGCGATCGCGTATATTGGCCCGCGATCGCGATCAACACCCGATCAATTCTACGCGATCGCGACTCTTACCCTGCGATCGCGATGCCTTATCTCCCCGCTCTACGCGATCGCATCCCCATCCCCGCGATCGCGGAGAGCAATTGTCTGCTGAGGTTATGACAGCAACCAGATTTTTCTCTTTTCTTTCAACAATGGTCCGTTTGGACCCCCGAATTCATCCCGAGACTCCCGGGACCCCAACGAAAACCACCAACATACTCCAAAACATGATACGAACTTATTCCAACCATAAAAATACCATACTAAACATCAAAATCACCAATTACACACGGATTCAAGCCTAAATTTCTTAAAACTTTCCGATTTACACATTCGATCAAAAACCCGACCAAACGATGTCCGAATGACCTGAAATTTTGCAGGCACATCCAAAATCACCTAACGGAGCTACAGAAATTGTCGGAATTCCATTCCGACCCCCGGATCAAAATATCACCTACCATCCGGTTATCGCCAAAATTCAACATTCGCCAATTCAAGCTTAAAACTACACCGGACCTCCGAATTCAATTCCGATTGTTCTCCTAAGTCACAAATTACCTCCCGGAACTATCCGAATCATCAGAATCCGATTCCGAGCATTCTAACTCAATAGTCAACTCTTGGTTGACTTTTCATATTCAAGCTTTCTTCAAACATGCTATTTGTTTCATTTTCAATCCAAATCACTCCTAACTCACCCGATATACTCTAATACTGTTTTAAAAGCATAATATATGTAAATGCAAGGTAACGGGGTGGTAATTCCCGTAACGACGGGCCGGGTCGTTACAACCAATCCCTGAAGGATTCGAAAATTCTCTTGCATTATCGATATGGACGACACGCGGTAACAATAGTTGAGTAAATTCTTGACTCCCTTGAGATCTCTCTGCAGCGTCACGAACCGTCGGTGCATACTTGATACCGAGTGCGCAATTTCAATACACGAGTGGATACAAAAGAACATATGACATAGGCTTCAACTGAATAAATGACGCACGATAAGGAATTCAAAGAATTGAAGAGTTTCCTAAACAGTTACATAGCCTCTCGTAGATAAATACGGACGTCTCCGTATCGATCAGCGAGACTCTAAGTAACCGGTCCGTGTCCCGTGACTCCTATGAACCTAGAGCTCTGATACCAACTTGTCACGACCCTAGTTCACCAATCGTGAACATGTCGTGATGGCACCCAGTCCCCACGACTAGGTAAGCCTAACACATTGCGGAAATTACATGTTTATGAACTTTAAACAAGAAATAGCGGAAGATAATATAAATAGGAATGTAATCTGTGCCGCTTGGCACATACACTCGTCCAACACACTGTGTAAAAATACCACCAAGACCCGGAATCCCACGGGCAACACAGACTAAAAGAGAATATACAACTGAGGCTCTATGTATAAAAAGTATCTAACAACGAAGTGAAAGGAAAGATATCTACTAGTACTAATAGAATAGAAGGAAGGCCTCCGGATCCGCGGACGTAGCAGATCATACCTCGAGGTCTCCCAAAACGCTGCCGAATCCTGATATGAGTCTGTCCTGATGTACCTGGATCTGCACAACAAAAGTGTGCCGAAGAGTAGCATGAGTACACCACGGCGGTACTCAGTAAGTGCCAAGCCTAACCTCGATGGAGTAGTGACGAGGAAGGTCAGGGCCCTACCGAGAAACAAATAATATAATGATAATAACAATAATAAGCAGTTTAAATGATAATAATTTCCGAAATTAACAACAATAAATGATTACTGCAATCGTCTACAATTAAGCTAACAACAAATAGTCAACTCAATAAAACCAGTCCAGGACCTGTGGGAATCGAACCCACCGTCCCATTGACAGTACCTTTGGGTCTCCGGGAATCGAACCCGCAGCCCATGTCTAAATAATAATCAATAACTCAGGATCTCCGGGAATCGAACCCGCAGTATCTCAATAACTCAGGATCTCCGGGAATCGAACCCGCAGTCCCTACCAATAACTCGGGATCTCGGGAATCAAACCCGTAGTCCCTACCAATAACTCGGGATCTCGGGAATCAAACCCGTAGTCCACATCTCAATAAATCTCAGGATCTCCGGGAATCGAACCCGTAGTCCACATCTCAATAAATCTCAGGATCTCCGGGAATCGAACCCGCAGTCCACATTCCAATAAATCTCAGGATCTCCGGGAATCGAACCTGCAGTCCACATTCCAATAAATCTCAGGATCTCCGGGAATCGAACCCGCAGTCCACAAACACAGCGAGTAAAGGAGTACACAGAAAGAAGTATAATATGCTTAACTATAACTTCGCCGATAAACAGCGCCAGCGATTATCAAGAACTCGGGATCTCGGGAATCGAACCCGTAGTCCCTACCAATAACTCGGGATCTCGGGAATCGAACCCGTAGTCCCTACCAATAACTCAGGATCTCGGGAATTGAACCCGTAGTCCATATTTCAATAATCTCAGGATCTCGGGAATTGAACCCGTAGTCCATATTTCAATACAAGTAAAAGGAATACACAGAGAGAAGTATAATATGGTTAACTATAACTTCGCCGATAGACAGCGCCAGCGATTACCAAGAAAACTCAAGTAAGACAATTAGGCGACTAGACAATTAAACACTATCTAATCATGCTCTTCTAACTACCACCGGGTAGGAATATCGAATTTAACAGATAAAAACAGAAATGTCACTCATTGAATATTTTTAAGTCTCGAGTCGTCACCAAGTCTGCCTGAAACTTCTCATTGAGAAGCTTGTAGGTGTGAGCACATGATTTTTGCACTAAGTAATTAATTCCAAAATTAAAATAAATATGTTTTTGAGTGCAATTACTTGATTTGTTTGGAATTGGCTATACTTTTGTGTTTGAACAAGTAGAAATTAGAAGAAAAATCAAAATAGGCTAGGTAATTAATTTGCTAGGTTAATTAGTTAGATTTTAAGAAAATTAACAAAAAATAGTGTTAAGTAGTAGAAATTAAAAAAAAAAATAGCAAACAAAATTGCAAAAAATACTAGAAAATTAGAGTAAATAGGAAATTAGGTTTTATAATTTTCCATAAAAGAAAAGAAAAAAAAAGTATAAAAGAAAATACATAAAAAATAATAAAAAGCAGAAAAATACAAAATATAGGTGGTATAATATGGTTGGGCTGATTTGAATTGAAATGAACTGGCCCAATACTTTGGCCCAAAGGAGACCCGGTCCGGAGATTAAGAGAGAGTGATCTTAGCCGTCCATCTTGATGAATCCAACGGCTCGGACAAATAGGCGGAATTAATTAGTTAATTAAATAAAATAAAGGTGATCTTGACCGTCCGTTTAGTTGATCTAAAGGTCGAGACCTTTGGTCTCTTTAGTAACCCCAAAACGATAGCGTTTTAGTAACGCCGGTTCCTGGCCGTTGATCTCCATCAATTGGACGGCCAGGATTACCTTAGCTTCGTTGCCTATAAAAGGCTTTGGTCTGAACGGCCGTCTCATTTTAGCCAAATCCAAACCCTAGAGACGGCCGCCCTTCCTCCCCTCTCTTCATCTTCATCATCATCGTCTTCACACCTTCAACCCCAAAACCTTAGTCGGCCATGGCGGCCACCACCTTTCACGGTGGTCGCCGACTTCCCTTTACCCCTCTTTCCTTCTTTTCCTCTTTCCTTACCATCTTCTTCACCAAGAACCCAGAAAAACACCCTGTTCTTCAAGCTCCGGTCACCGGAATCTTCGCCGGTGACCACCAAACAACGAGGAACTACTTCAAACCAACGCCAAAAGAACCGCCATGAACTGATCTACATCCCTGTACCACTCTCTACCTTCGAATCACCTTCAATCGCCTCGAATATCCAAAAAAGGGTCGTCGGAACCCTAACTCCGGCGACCCCCAAAATCAAACCACCCCAAAGACCGTGCCTTTTACACTCCAGAACACCCCCCCCATAACTCAGAACTCAAAAAGGCTCCATCTTTAAGCCTTAGAAGAAGAATCAGAAACGAAAAAAAAAGAAGAAAAAGAGAAAACAAGGAACACATCTGAAGAGGTCCGAGTAAGAATAAGAAAAGAAAGGAGATAGGAAGCTCAGGGGACCGGCCCTGCGAGCTAAGTCCCCCGCCCTTTCTGTTTTCTTTAGTTTATTAGGATCTGTCTGTGTTTTCTTACATGTTTTGGTTCTGTCTTCTATGATTTTTGTGTTCGCATGATAATTGTCGATTGTTCTTGTTGATATTCTATTTCTTTTCTTTTTGTTTATCTCATTTTGTTTTAATATGCCCTGTATATCCTTGCCTTGCATGTTCGGATTGTTTTCGTGTTTCATATGTTAGTTGTAAGGCTATTCTTGGTTTTCTTCTGGTGATTCTGTTCTTATCTCGAGTTTGAGTTTCACATGCTAGTTTATAATTGTCTCTGTTTATCTTTTATTCCGTTTGCTTTTTGATTATCATCTTTTATTTCACAGTATATCCTGTATATCCTTGTCTATTAGCCTATTTATCTTCTATCTTTTAAATTGTTCTTTTAAGCCCGGTAGTGATAAGGTTTTGGTTGGTTATGTGTCCTGTTTGATATCATGGTCCTTACTCTGAGTTCAAGTATCTCGTTTTTCTTTGTCATATTGACTGTTAGTTCTTGATTCATCTCAAAAGCATGACTATGGTTTTTCACATGCATATTTGTTTAGTCATTTGCTATAGATTCTCGCTTGTTGGTTTCTTGGTGTGAATTCTTGTTCTGATGTCCTTCTTTTACCTCATTGGTCCTCTGTTAGCATTAGGCTTTCTCTTCTTGTTGATATTAGATAATCTCTTTAGTCTAAATGATTCTTCTTCCATGCTTAAACTCATGTTTAGTTTCTAGACTAGGGTTAGTTGTTAGTCCTGTGCTTTCCCTGTCCTATATGTTTAGCATGATTCTAGGTTCAGTACTCGAAAGTGGACTTTGACTATCACTTTTATATTATCTTGCCAAGGTCCATTGTTCTCCTTATTGAAATAAGCCATGTTTCACTTCATGTTGACTATTTTTGTGAGAAACTTAGTGTCTATGTACCTATAACCATGAATGCTAAGTGTCTTTAGAGTTTTTCAGTATGCCATCTAGCATGAAATGATTGTAACTCAGCCTGCTTAATGTTTAATTGACACTTTACTACTTGAAATTGAGTTTGTAAGTCTGATTAATTAAAATTCAACATTATCCAACTTCTTTTCTGAGTTTTGATTAGTTGATAAACATATTTGGTTTCATGTGTTTATGTGTGCAATTGCATGTTGAAATGGCTAAGTTTGCAATAGTTTGATGTTAAGTATGAACACTGTTGATGTCTATTATGCTTAGGAGGATTGGTTATAGCTGTTAGTACTAAGTTCCATGAAAGTGGTTAGTTTTGAAATAGGACTAAAACTGAAAATCACAAAAATTAGGCTATAAATTAAGTAGTTGGCTTAAGAATGGTCAACCTTGCAAAAGGTTGACCTATTCAATAAAGCCCTAACACACAGTCCACTTTGAAAGTGGCTGGTTGTGCAAAATGGCTATGTCTGCAAATGCAGACTAGCCCAGGCTCTCTTTAGAGCCCTGAACACAAAATGGTCAAACCTGCAAATGGTTTTGGGCCCAAATGTTCAGTGATTGGCTTTAATAGCCAAAGCTAAGTCTTAACTTGAGACTGGCTAGATTTTAAAGAGTTGTTTTTAATAATAAAGCAGGCTATGCCTGCAATTAGCTTAAATTTGAAATAACTTAGTGTTAATTAACTGAAATAGATCCAGAAGTGGCCAAAATTGAAATAGTCCCTTAAAATAAATCTGGCCAGCCCTTAAATACTAATGCAGGGCTTGGCTATTAGTTAAATAGGTGAAAAAGATGCTGAAATTTAACCTAGGTAAGCTAGTAAATAAGCAGTGCCCTTAGGGGTACAATTGGGAATTAAAAAGGTGAATTGGTAAATATTTAGAACCTAAGAGGGTAAGGGAGTCCTTTGTATCCCTGATTTCTGCAATTTTGCAGAGATTTAAGGGTATAATGGTCTCCCTAAAAAAGGAAATCTGTAAAAATCTCAAACCCCTAAGGTCATACTAGTAAAAACCCCCTAAAAAGAATCTTTAGAACCTTCCAGCACATGCTGGAAGGATTTCTGTTAACAGAAATTGGGGCTAAAGTGTATAATTCATAATTTTAGGAGGGGGAGAAGTGGGATTAATCCCATACTTTCTCCCCAAGTCATCAGCCCTTTACCACAACTATAAATACCTCTAGAAAAGGGCTGAAAAGGGGGTTCCAATTCTGAGCAATCTAAAAATCATTTTAGGCTAGCTGTTAAGAAAAGAGTTTCAGAGGTAGAAATAGCAATACAATAGTAGGATTTCTGGGTTTTCTCTCGGATATTGCTGGGTTATCTGCTTGGATTACCATTTGTTTTGCTGTTGCTGCATTGCTGTGTTGTCTGGCATTCCATTCTCCTGTTGCATTGGCTGTTTGGGTTTACTGCTGTTACTTATCTGCCTCTCCTCTAGAACTCATTGGTTTCCTTTGCTTATCCAGGTACATTCTCTATTCTATTGAAGATGTAATTGCTGAAATGTCGAAATGAAGTTCCTGCTTTAGTTCACTTTGTCATTTTTATTATTGAATTAGTAGTTTAATTGTAGTAGCATGTAGTAGATGAAAAACAGAAACACAAGAGATGTAATAGCTAGTAGTAGTATTAGTAGTATAATCGTAGAAATATCACTTAGCCTAACTAGGTAATAACTCCTAAAACACAAGTCAGTTAAAAACACTCACAAGACCAGTAATCGCCACTTCATAGTAAAATCAGTAGTATAAACGCGTTGAGGCCTTTGAATCACTTAGATGTAGATGTTTGGGTTAACGCAACTGAGTACTTATAATGCTTAAAAATTGCTCGAGTAATTAAGTTAACTTTAAGAAGCCTAAGTCCGGGTGTGAGTAATCAAAAGGGAGAAATAATTGCATGAAGTAACATCAAGATAAAGTGGGTTTTCTAAGAGTGTCAAATAAATCTCTGCTCATATCAGTATTAGTAGTGGATCATAACTGTAAATCAGTATGTAAAAACAAGTAAGTTCTAAAAGAGAATAATGATTAGAGAAGCATGATAGTCCATCTGCAACTGGGTAATGTGATACCAATATAGAAGCAAGCGGTAAAAATCTAGTGATAAAATCCAATGTAAATTTTGCAGTTATTTAGTATAGTAATATCGGTATTCGCTAGTAAGCTTATAGATTATACTTCACATAGCTAAGTTATTTATCATTGATTTCTAGTTAAAAAACTTATTTGTTAATATATGTTAGCTTACAAAAACAGAGATAAAGATAGTCGTTTAGTTTAATTCTCTCATTAGTTATCTGTTAACATAGAATTAATATTAGTCTTCTCATACAGCTTCATAAGCTTTCAACTAGTAAATAACTAAAAATGATCATTGAATTCGTTAGTATAGGTCCAGATCGGAGATAGTAAGTGCATTAAGCTTTTGTGTATTTTGTATAATTCGGAGCTAGCACTGATATTCTTGTACAGTTTTAGCCTTTTGATTAATGAAAGAGTAGTTTAGTTTATGCTTCTATGTCTGATTATTGTTTCTGTTGCAATGTTATTTTTGTCTGGTTTGGGCCCTATGTATAACGAAGGCTTGAACTCTCATTCGAACTTGTTTAATCCGCTAAAAGATATCCATGAAGACAGTTTAAGCTTTAAAGCCTGGACTGGCCCTTTGGGGATTGTATAAATGATCAAAGAAGAAGACCAGGCCCAATAAAATTGCGACAGGCCTGGAATGTTTAATATTAGAATGCGATTAAGGGAAAAACAATTAGAAAAACATAGTATATTCCTTAGGATTGGACCTTAATAAATAATTGGGACGAGCCTCGCCCGACTTAAAATAAGCGGGGCCCCCATTTAGTAATGGTTTAACATAATTAGACTCGGGAAGACTATATAGCTAATTCCATAGTCTTACCCAAAAGTTAAAAGCCGATAGACATCATTTAGGGCACGATTTTAATATACTTTCCATTGAACGAGTGTGCACTTGGTGCGACTCAAATCCAAATCTCGGCAAAGCCGAAATATACCGAAAGTCATAGGCGTACTGGTTGCGGTATGACTCGAGGTGTGTTTCCGCAATGTCGCAAATTCTTAAAAAATAATATTTATGTAAAAAGCACATTATGTTGTTAAAATCCATAATGGAGTCAAACAAAAAGTCAAGAACGACAGTGGAGCGACCGTGCTAAAACCACGGAATCCGGGAGTGCCTAACACCTTCTCCCGGGTTAACAGAGTTCCTTATCCGGATCTCTGCTTCGCAGACATTTATAAGAGTCAAAATTCCTCGGATTCGGGATTAACCGGTGACTTGGGACACCATTGTCATTCCCAAGTGGCGACTCTGATTAATCTCTAATAAAATCCCGAACCGATTGTCCTTTAATTGGAAAAACTCCTTCCCTTACGTTATTTTATCCGTCTTGGGTAATTGAGCGTCGGGGTATACCCTACAAGTGTATTTATACGCATTTAAGTAGTTGGGGTAGTAAAAAGGGAGGTGTGACAGCTCTGGCGACTCTGCTGGGGACCCAACCCCGAACTTCGGTTTCAGGGTTTAAGAACTCGAGCTCCTTAGAACTGCCGTTCGCGTTTTTGTTTGACTTCATTATATGATTCGAACAACATGCTATGTGCTTTATCGCTTTTGATATTATGTGAACTGTATATAAAACTGTGCCGAAAACCCTTCTCTCTTCTCCTCCGGGGATGTGCTTACTGGTTGAGACTCCCCTTTACGTTAAAGTCACCTTAAATTAAGAAAATAGAGGCCGGATAAGTTACAAAGCCGATTGACTCCGCGGGTCACCGGTACGTAGCCCCCTCCTCGATTCGAGTTGTCCGCTCGGGTACACGGTCTAGCAATCTATGAAACCGTAAGATTTTGAACATAGGTCTAGGACGATTATTTGCATCATATTTGACTTAGGGGACTCAACACAGGGGGTTGGGTCCGTCTAGGACAGGTGACCCGGTATTGAAAAGACCGAGCATGCTATGTGTTGCATTTTATTGTCCTTGATCGTTATGCGGACCGGCGGAAATCCCAAGGATAGAAAAATTGTTGAAAAAGAAAAAAAAGAGAGAGGAAAATAAGATTTGTAAAAAATAGGTATCCGGAAAATTTGAAAATTTGAAAATTTGAAAAATAGGTGGAACATTTTTTGAAATAATTGGTCAATTAATCTGACCGAACTACGCAGGTTTGATTCTCGCCATTAGGTGGGATACGTAGGCAACCCTTAAACGGGTCCAACCACACTTTTAGAAAAAGACCAAAAAAGATTTTCTTTTCAAATAATCGAGGTGATTGCTATTTTTGGAAATTGCCGAATGTTCCAAAAGGACGACGGAAGGCTGTTTTTGCAAAAATGGCCACTTCGAAAGCCATTTTCTTTTCTTTCCTTCAAAAATTGAAAACTTGCATTGAAAAAGATTTTTCTTTCTTCTAAATAAAATCACCTTAATAAATGTGCAGGACGAGCACGATGATGAATGAACAATTTTCCCTAAATAAAATCCCTTTGGAGCTGAGATTATGGTGGCAGGACATGGGATCCGATGGTCAAGACTGGGTCAAAAAGTACTTGAAAGGCCTTACGGGTTTACTAGACATGGTTCCTCGAGGTGATGTGGTTAGAGCGTTGGTCACGTTTTGGGATTCGGCACACAACGTATTTCATTTCCCGGATTTTGAACTTACCCCAACTTTGGAGGAGATTGCCTTTTACATTGGGAAGACCGAGGTTCCGCTGAAAGGAAAATACCCGGTATCTCCGAGGACGGTGACAGTACATCGCTTCCTCGACTCTTTGAAAATTGCCCGGAATGTTCATAATGAAGATCCGGCCGACGGGTTTTGTTCTTTAAGCTTCATTTACAATAGGTTTGGACACGTTGGGGGTTTCAATGATCTTACCAACAAATTATGCTGTAAGTCCAACCGAGCGAAATGGGAAGAACACCGGAGGTTCGCATTTTTGGTGGCATTTCTCGGAGTTGTTGTATTCCCGAGGAAAGATGGACATATCAACATAAAAGTTGCCGGAGTAGCTACCACACTGATAGTACAAGATAACTGTACTCTGGCCCCAATGATTGTTGCGGATATCTATCGTGCTCTGACTGCGTGCAAAGCAGGGGCCAACTTCTTCGAGGGGTGTAACTTGATCTTGCAAATCTGGCTAATCGAGCATCTATGCCACCACCCTTCATTCTCGAGCTACGGTTCGGCCGATCGGACATGTTTGGAAGAGTTCAATGCGAGGACAAAAGAAGTAAAGTTGCCAGAGGGAGTCCAAGGTTGGATTACGTATCTTCGATCACTAACCGACGGTCAAATTGATTGGACGTATGACTGGTTACCTCTTGACGAGGTGATATACATGCCAACGGAGGGATCGCCATTTTTGATCATGGGTTTGAAGAGTATACAACCTTATGCCCCATACAGAGCTCTGCGACAGTTGGGTCGGTGTCAGATTATTCCGAGAGATGGGGATCTTAGTGTGCAAGCTGTGGAGATTGGTCCGGACGGGCAATTCCCGGAAGCAAAAATCCGGCAAATCTGGAATGAGTGCCAAAATTTGAAGATTGATACTTGTGTGCCGAATAGGGCAAAGGGGGAGATATCACCTGGATACTCCACATGGTACCGACGAGAGGTTGAACACGAACGTCTTTCAAAGAGACCTCACTTGCAAGACTTGATAGAGCAATCCGAGGAAAATCAGAAATGGGTGGCCAAGGAAAAAGAATACAAGGCCAAAATCAGTCTGTTGGAGGATAAACTGAGAAATCTTCATTTCGAGAGTGGCTTACAAGCAGCATCCGATGAAGTGGAAAAGAAACAGTTGAAGAAAGAAAATGATATGTTGAAGGCTCAAGTAGCTCAAATGAAAATTGCATCCGAGACCCCAGTTCGTTCAGCCCGGGATGAAAAGTTAATTGAGATTCTACGGCGGAAAGTAAATGACTATAGCTTCGATTTGGACAAAGCTGAAAAAGAGTTAGTCAGGGCTCGGAAGCAAATGGACAAAGATGCTGAGGAAAGAGCCAAGTTGGTTCGGCAACTACAAGACAAGCACGATTTTGAAGTAGCTCAGCTTAGAAAGAAAATAATTTCAGCCACGGTCAAGAGTAACAAGATTATCAAAGATCTTGAGGAAGAGAGAGAGCACTGCTACACGACTATGGCTAGATTAGAATTGGAGCTGCAACAAGTGCAAAAAGACAACCAACATACCTTGGAGGCCCGCACTCAACAAATAAGTCGGTTATTGCAAGAAAAAGGGGTCATCAGAGAAAAGATTGTTCGCATCGCCCAATACATCACCCGGAAGACTCAGCTTTGTGAAGATATGTCTCGGAGGACTTTTGTATCTGCGGTGAAGTTTTTTGTACAACAAGTCATGGCCGACCTAGATAGGCTTCAAAGGGGATTAGCATATAGGCCCGCGGCAAGGCCGAACGATGCCTCGCGGGCACTAGGTGCATTAATGTACTCTTAGGTCATGCATCATCTTTTATTTTTCTTTTTAAAACATCACTTTGTAAACAATGTTTTGAATTATCAATGAGAAAACAAGTGTTGTTACCAATTCTTTTGCTTTATGTCATTTCCTTTAAATCCGCTAGGCAAATAAATAGGAACGTAATTATGAAAACGACAAGGAAAAAGAGAGAATAGAAAAGCAAGAAAAAAAAAAGGGGAAAAAGAAAAGCAAAGAAAGAAAAAAAAAGAAAAGAAAAGAAAAAGAGAAAAGAAAAGAAAAGAAGAAAAGAAAGAAAGAAAAAGAAAGAAAACAAAAGAGCGGAAAAAGAGAAAGGTGATTGGTCCAAGTGAGCAGCGGCCGGGATGATGCATAACGACTCGAGCAAATATGTTTGTTTTTAAAGTCGTTACATTTTATTCATGCGCTAACAACTAACGAGTGTTGATGCTTGTGAGTCCAGATTTTCTAGGCAACTGGCATTCTGGCTACCCACCCATACAACAGCCTATCGGGTGAGTTAGGAGTGAATTGGATTGAAAATGAGGCATATAGCCTTTGTGAAGGAAGCTTGAGTAAGGAAAGTCAACCCGGAGTTGACTATTTGGTTAGAGGGCTCGGAATCGGATTCCGATGATTCGGTTAGTTCCGGAAGGTGATTTATGACTTAGGGGAGCGATCGGAATTGAATTTGGAGGCCCGGTGTAGAAATAGGCTTGAATTGGCTAAGGTTGAATTTTGGCGAAATCCGAAAGGTAGGTGAGATTTTGATCGGGGAGTCGGAATGGAATTCCGACAGTTGCAGTAGCTCCGTTAGATGATTTAGGATGTGCCTGCAAAATTTCAGGTCATTCGGACGTCGTTTGGTCGGGTTTTTGATTGAATATGTAATTTGGAATGTTTTAAGGAATTTAGGCTTGAATTCGATGCGAATTATGGGTTTTGATGTTGTTAGACGTGTTTTGAGGATTGGAGCAAGTTCGAATAAGGTATTAAGATGTGTTGGTATGTTTGGATGAGGTCCCGGGGGCCTCGGGGTGTTTTCGGATGGTTAATCGGGAGAAAAATATGGAAATTTCAAGTTGAGAGTTCTGGTTCTGTCATTTTCGCTCCTGCGGAATTTTGATCGCAGGAGCGAGTCCGCAGAAGCGGATATTGGAGCGCAGAAGCGCTTGTGATCGCTGAAGCGGAGAGGAGCCCGCAGGTGCGGCACCGCTGAAGCGGAAGTTGAGCCGCAGAAGCGGCCAAGGGCTATGGGGGAATTATCGCGGAAGCGGAAGGCTAGCCGCTTAGGCGAGTCCGCAGAAGCGGACGCCTAGACGCAGAAGCGGGAAAACCCGCAGGAGCGGGAAAAGCTTCGCAGAAGCGGACGCGCAGAAGCGGCCCTTTGTTCGCAGAAGCGGAAATGGCCGGCTAGGCCTGGAACCGCTGAAGCGACCCTTTGGTCGCGGATACGGGAGCGTAGAAGCGGAAAAATATTCCGCAGAAGCGAAAATCGCTGTAAGTAAGTGTATCAGAAGTTAGAAAATTTCAGAAACATTTTAACATTTGGGGGTCTCGGCTTAAGGGCGATTTTGGGCGATTTTGAGGAGGAAATCAAGGAAAATCATCAGGTAATCAACTATGAACTCATATTATGATTAGTATTGATAATATCATGCAATTATATCATGAAAATGAAGGAATTTGGGGTAATTATGGAAGATTTAGCCCTAGTCTTGGATTTTAGAAAATCAAGGTTTTGAATGGGCAAATGGAGTCCGATTTTGGTAAATTTTATATGCCTAGACTCGTATCGAGATGAGGATTCCGAATATGTGATTTTTGTAATTTTTCGACAAGTGTACCAAAAGTCGGGTTTTGACAACTTGTGGGTTTCGATATAAATTGGGTTATTTCGAATGAATTTCGTGAAATTAGCGTATATTGATGCATTTTCTATGATTTTGAGCAGAGTTGGCATCCGAGGAGATTGAATTGCGAGGCAAGCGCAAGGCGGATTGAAGCTTCTACCGGTTCGAGGTGAGTGGTAGTAGTAAATAATGTACTGAGGGTTTGAAACCCCGTACTAGCACTTTACAGTGCTATATTGAGATGAGACACGCGTTCTATGATGGGCGTGGTGACATTGTGATAGGGGTTCGGACTTAGTCCTTCCCGGCTAATAGAATACTGTGTTGTACAACTGTTAATGAGGTTATAACTGTACCGTTGGGCTAATAGCCATGTTTGGGGCCTTGTGCCGATCTGTAGAACATTAGGGAACCTATAGAGCTAGGTGACCTTTATATCGTGTTGGAAACATACACTCAGCCGTAGCTCTAGCTGTATAGCATAATATGAGCCCGTACTAGATGTGTACATTGATAGAGATTATCTAGGGTGGAATTCCCTGTTCTAGGCTGAGCAGACCTGAAAGGCCGAGTTTATACCGATTGAGATGAGATAGGGTCGAGGACCCACTATGAGATGTTATATTGGGCCCGAGAGGCCAAGTCTATACCGACTGGGATAGGGTCGAGGACCCGTTATGAGGTATTATGTATATAGATACCTATATTGGATCGGACCGCACGCCGCAGGTAATATACATGTAATATACATGTAATATACATGTAATATACATGTGGGACGGACCGCACGCCGCAGTATTATTGCGCTTGGGCTGGTAGGAGCCCCTTCGGAGTCTGAGTCTGCACACATTCCAGCGAGCGCTGGTATATTATGGGATCGGGCTGCACGCCGCAGCCGTATAATTATATATGTATATATATATATTGGATCGGATCGCACGCCGCAGTGATATTGGTGGACACGACCGCACGTCATAGCACCATAGCGCTTGGGCCTGGGAGCCCCTCCGAAGTCCGTATACACCCCCGAGCGAGCGCCGTCGACGTAAAATGGAGCGGGCGCGCGCCGCGACGGTATATGTATTGGAGCGGCTGCGCGGCGCGGCGGTATATGTATTGGAGCCGGGCCGCACGCCGCAGCATTATACTTAATCATACCCTACTATTTACTCAAATACTTATACATTATAGACTTAAGTATGTGACTTTATATGTTGAGATGGCCGTACACCGTAGGGGTACGAGCGAGGGTTAGTTCAGTGTGGAATCTTGTAGAGATAAACGTAGACTGAAGGTTAAAGTACTACTATAGTGATGACGTACTTGTGAAGGTTGCCTTAGAACTGCTAAGTGATAGCACGGGAGTTCTTACTTTCAGTTATTATTTATTATTGTTACTCACTGAGTTGAAATATACTCACCCCACTCCCCTGCACTTTTTGGTGCAGATTCACAGGTACCCGAGAGCAGTTGAGACATTTTAGCTGCTGATCCTTGTCTACTTTTGCGGAGACTACGAGGTAGCTGCCAGCGTCCGCAGAGCTTGTTTCTCCTTCTTTATCATCTTGTTGATTTCCTATTTGACTAGACTTGGTTGTATTAGGATGCTATTCTGTAGAGGCTCAGTCTCGTGACACCACGATATGTTTGGGACCGTATTTTGTATGTTTTGACGTTTCGGTTATCACCTGTTATGACTAACTACTGTTTAAGTTTAATTTATTTAATAATTGACTGGTTAATGAGATAATATGGTCGGGCTTGCCTAGCATTGTGTTGGGCGCCATCACGACCGGGGTTTGGGTCGTGACAACTAGCTTTTAGGATCTCATTTTGGAGCTTGAGTCCAGATTTTCTAGGCAACTGGCATTCTGGCTACCCACCCATACAACACCAGATACAAAAAGATGGCAAAGGCTGTGTCCCAGGAAATTGAGGCAACTATTGTGGACCCTGCTCACGAAGAAGAGATCATGGATGTGGCAGGGATGAAGGAAGAAATGTACAAGTTGAGACAGCAGATGGCCGAAATGTACCGGGCTTGGTCTAGAGGTCAACCACTACCCGCCTACCCTGCTAACCCTGCATATGTCCCTCCAGCCAATCCTAACCCTGAGCCGCCAACAATGAACTCGTCCTCCACCTACCCCGATTACCCTCACTACTATGCTTCTACCTCCCAGATACCACCACCTCCAGCCAAGCAAGCACCACCTCAGATACCACAAGTTGCTCCTGTGTATGTGGCACCTCCGCCCGCTGCTATGCACAAATCCTCTAGTGAACCGATGTTTCATATCCAGGATCCTCACTACTACCCTCCAGAGCCGACTTTCAGACAACATGAGTCTCATGCTCCGATAATGGAAACAAGTGAAGAAAGGATTGCAAAAAGTGCCGGGCAGGAAGAGATGGCTCGGAAAGTGAAAAGTCTTGAGAATGCTTTCCGCACTATGCAAGGACTAGGAGGGCAGGTGAGTGTAGCCTACAAAGACCTGTGTCTGTTCCCCGAGGTGCAGCTTCCCGTGGGATTCAAGTTGCCAAAGTTCGACATGTATAGCGGACACGGGGATCCGGTAGCTCATCTCAGAGGATACTGTAGCAAGATGAGAGGCGCGGGAGGTAGAGATGAATTGTTGATGGCGTACTTCAGCCAAAGTTTGAGTGGATCAGCTCTGGAATGGTATACCCGACAGGACCATACAAGGTGGTTCGTTTGGGATGACTTAGCGCAAGCTTTCGCTAGTCACTTTCAGTACAATTTGGAGATCATACCCGACAGGTTATCCCTTACTAAGATGGAGAAGAAGCCAGGAGAAAGCTTTAGGGAATACGGTTTTAGATGGAGGGAATAGGCCGCTAGAGTGGATCCACCCATGAAAGAAGGGGAGATGGTGGATTGTTTTCTACAGGCTCTGGAGCCAACATACTACGGCCATCTAGTGTCGGCAATTGGAAAGAGTTTTAATGAAGTTGTGAAAATGGGAAGTTTTGTAGAAGAAGGTTTGAAGACAAACAAAATTATGAGTTTTTCGGCTATCAAGGCCACCAATCAAGCTATACAGAGTGGAAACGGGGGAGTGATGGGAAAGAAGGAGAAAGAAGAAGTAGCAACCGTTGAAAGTAGGTCATGGAGTCGCAACCCACATTATAACCTACCAAGACCCTACCGCCAACACCCACCAAGCCCGTCAACTCCATATAATCCACCACCACCATCTTACCCGCCAAACCCCTACAACACACCAAGCCTATATAACCCACCACCACCACCATACCCACCAACTGTCCCACATTACCACCACCCACAAGCCCAAGCCTACCCACCACCACCACCACACGTGTGGAGAACTCAGGCTCCACATAATGTGTACCACACCCAGAACACATACCCAACCTCTAAACCTTACCGAAACCAAAATAGACCCAGGCCGGACGCTGATTGGAGAAACAAAGCAAGAAAAACATTCACCCCTCTCGGGGAATCATATACCAGCCTTTATCATAGGTTGAAAGAGTTGGGGATGTTAAGACCAGAGTTGCACCAAAAGTTCCAAACCCACCCCCGAAAAATCTTGATCCTTCTGTTAGATGTGAATACTGTTCGGGAACGTTGGGTCACGATACTGAAAAATGTTGGCAGTTAAAGAATGCCATTCAGGACCTCATTGATGAAAGGAGAATTGAAGTACAGGCTCCCGAAGCCCCAAACATTACCCAGAATCCGCTGCCAAATCACCACGAAACACACATGATAGAACTGGTGCAAGGTGATAGCAGTCAGAAACCGTCTCAAGCTGTGATGATGATAAAGTCGAGTGGCAAGTTAGAAAAGGAAGCTGTGAAAGAGAAAGCGATTGTTGAGAAACCAAAGCCAGTAGTGGTGGGAGGTTTAAAAGTGGTAGTGCCAGGCGCAAAGACGATCGTGACTGTGAAAGGCGCAAGTGCAGAGCCAGTAATCATAAAACCAGTAGTGCAAATGCCAGTGGTGAATACAAAGACTGTGCCTTGGAACTATAACAAGGTAGCAGTAGTTTACAAGGGAAAAGAGATTTCTGGTGAAATTAACGAAACGCATGGACTCACACGATCTGGAAGGTGTTTCGCTCCAGAGGAACTGAGAAAGATGAAGACGGTGAGAGAAAGTCAATTGAAGAAGCCGGTGTCGGAGGAGGAAGCAGAAGAATTCCTTAAGAAAATGAAGTCGCAAGAGTACTCAGTGGTTGAGCAGTTAAGAAAGACCCCCGCCCAAATTTCTTTGCTATCTTTGCTGATACATTCAGAAGAACACCGGAAGGCTCTTATGAAGATTCTAAATGAGGCTCATGTTCCGGAAAAGATTTCAGTGTGTCACTTGGAGAAGATTACCAACAAAATTTTCGAGTCTAATAGGATCACCTTCTCTGATAAGGAGCTGCCGGTGGAGGGAACTGAACACAATAAAGCATTGTACCTTACAGTAAAAAGTGAAGAGTCAGTAGTGACCAGGGTATTGATTGACAACGGATCGAGCGCTAACATTTGCCCGCTGTCAACTTTAGGGAAGCTGAACATTAGCCCGGACAGAATCCGGAAGAACAGTATCAACGTGAGAGGGTTTGACGGCGGAGGTAAAAACACATTGGGAGATATTATTTTGGAAGTGACCATCGGTCCCGTTGATTTTACTATGGAGTTCCAGGTGCTCGACATTGCCGTGTCGTATAACTTGTTGTTAGGCCGACCCTGGATTCATGCGGCCAAGGCGGTACCATCTTCTCTACACCAGATGGTCAAGTTTGAGTGGGAACAGCAAGAGATTGTAGTACATGGGGAGGAAAATGCTTGTAATGTGGTAGCACCGTTTGATGATGCTGATGGGGATAGAGGTCCTTGGGTCTACCAAGTGACAGATGCTATTGTGGTGAACAGAATTGCTGAAGGGGAAAAGTTGCCAATCCCCTATGATGGCACCAACTGCTGTGATGGTGGCCAGAGAAATGCTGAGAAACGGATTTGCACCGGGGAGGGGATTAGGCAAAACACTGCAGGGAGTCATTCAACCAGTTCAGCTTTCGGAAAACAAAGGTACATTCGGCTTAGGGTTCAAACCCACCTTTGCCGACATCCAAAGAGCCTCTAAAGGCAAAAGAACTGGACCTTGCCCAAACCCATACCCAAATTATCCGACACCTTCATCAGGCCTGGTACAAAATATCAACCATCTGCTGCAACAAAGTGCATTGAGACCCAACTTGATGAAGAAATGCTGGGTTTTGAGAAGATGTTTTGGGAGGTGAATACGATTGAAGCAGGGGAAGGCACGAGCAAAATGGACGTGCAGTTTGTGGGACCTGGAATCATGTTGAACAATTGGGAAGCTACTCCTTTCCCTATCGGGAAGGAGTCTTGGTAGTTAGCTCCAAAATTTCATCATTGCTTTCCCAAAAGTTGTTATTTTTATAGTTTTCCCATTCCCTTCATGAAAAGAAAATCACCATGTATCACGAACATTGTTCGTTCTTTTATCAATGAAATGCAGTTTTCCTTTTCTTCACTTTTGCCTTATTTTTCTTTATTTTTCCTTTTGTACAGTTTTGCATGTGTTGATTCTGATGCCATGTCATGCGTGAAGGATTCTAGACCCAGTTCCGACAATCACGTTACTATACAAGAAATCGAGGAAGATAGTGAAATAGAATGTGAGGATGAGGAAGACCTGGAGGAAATAAGTAAGGACATGAAACAATACGAGGAAAAACCCAAACCGAATCTGAGTGATACGGAATCTGTAAATTTGGGGAGCGAAGATGATGTCCGAGAAACAAAGATTAGTGTGCATTTGGAGGCGCCCCTCAGGGATGAATTGATAAGGTTGTTGCATGAATTTAAGGACATCTTTGCCTGGTCCTATGACGACATGCCCGGACTTAGCACTGATTTGGTGGTACACAAGTTGCCTATCTATTCTGAATGCCGGCCGGTAAAGCAAAAGCTGAGGAAATTCAAAACGGACATTAGTGTGAAGATAAAAGAAGAGGTGAATAAGCAGTTTGAGGCAAAGGTCATAAGAGTTACCAAGTACCCCACCTGGTTGGCAAATGTGGTGCCGGTCCCGAAGAAAGATGGAAAAACCAGAGTGTGTGTAGACTACAGAGACCTCAACAAAGCCAGTCCGAAGGATGACTTCCCATTGCCAAACATCCACATATTGATCGACAATTGCGCCAAGCATGAAATCGGTTCGTTTGTGGACTGTTATGCTGGATATCACCAGATCCTTATGGACGAAGAAGATGTTGAGAAAACTGCCTTCATTACACCTTGGGGAACATACTGTTACAGAGTAATGCCGTTTGGATTGAAGAATGCCGGGGCAACTTACATGAGGGCAATGACCACAATGTTTCATGATATGATGCATCGAGAAATTGAAGTATACGATGTCATCATAAAGTCCAGAAAACAACCTGATCATGTGAAAGATTTGAGGAAGTTTTTCCAAAGACTCCGGAGGTACAATTTAAAGCTCAATCCGGCAAAGTGCGCCTTTGGAGTACCTTCAGGGAAATTACTAGGGTTTATAGTGAGTCGGCGAGGTATTGAACTGGATCCGTCAAAGATCAAGGCTATTCAAAGTCTACCTCCGCCGAAAAACAAGAAGGAGGTCATGAGCTTACTAGGAAGGTTGAATTACATTAGTCGGTTCATTGCTCAATTGACATCAACGTGTGAGCCGATATTCAAGTTGTTGAAGAAAGATGCAGCAGTGAAATGGACCGACGAGTGTCAGGAAGCCTTTGACAAGATCAAAGAATATTTGGCCAACCCGCCGGTGTTAGTTCCTCCAGAACCAGGGCGACCTCTGATTTTGTATCTAACGGTGCTAGATAACTCCTTCGGTTGTGTATTGGGTCAACATGACGAGACAGGCAAGAAAGAACAAGCCATATACTACCTCAGCAAAAAGTTTACATCCTACGAGGTGAAGTATACCCAACTGGAAAGAACTTGTTGTGCGTTGATTTGGGTAGCTCAGAAGCTAAAGCATTATTTGTCAGCATATACCACGTACTTGATATCACGACTGGATCCTCTGAAGTATATATTTCAGAAGCCCATGCCTACGGGAAGATTGGCCAAATGGCAAATTTTGCTCACAGAATTTGACATTATCTATGTGACTCGTACGGCCATGAAGGCACAAGCCATTGCAGACCACTTAGCTGAGAATCCGGTGGATGATGAGTATGAACCATTAAAGACATACTTTCCGGATGAAGAGGCAATGATTGTTGAGGAGATGGAGCAAGACAAGAGACCAGGATGGAAAATGTACTTTGACGGAGCCGTCAACAGCAAGGGCGTTGGTATCGGAGCGGTACTCATTTCAGGTACGGGTCAACACTATCCCGTCACATCTCAGCTTCGATTTTTCTGTACCAACAATATGGCCGAATATGAGGCGTGCATCTTGGGATTAAGGATGGCAATTGACATGGGTATTCGAGAGATTTTGGTCATGGGTGACTCGGATCTCTTGGTACACCAAATTCAAGGGGAATGGGAGACACGAGATTTGAAATTGATACCTTATCGGTATTGTTTGCACGAGTTGTCTCAAAGATTCCGGTCTATAGAGTTCAAGCACATCCCAAGAATGCACAATGAGATTGCAGATGCTTTGGCCACATTGTCCTCTATGTTGCATCATCCTGACAAGACATATATAGATCCGCTCCGGATCCAAGTCCGTGATCAAAATGCTTATTGCTTCGCTGTGGAAGAAGAGTCAGATGGAGAGCCGTGGTATCATGATATCAGGGAATACCTGAAAGCTGGCAAATACCCGGAGCAGGCCACTGGAGACCAGAAGAGAGCCATCGGGCGTTTAGCTAATGGATTTTTCCTCAGTGGAGGAGTGGTATACAAAAGAACACCAGATCTGGGTTTATTGCGGTGTGTGGATGCACAACAAGCAAATGAAATCATGATTGAAGTACATGCCGGAGTATGTGGACCCCACATGAGCGGATATGTTTTAGCAAAGAAGATTTTGAGAGCTGGGTACTACTGGCTCACGATGGAGCGTGATTGTATCAGGTATGTGAAGAAATGCCATCAATGCCAGGTACATGGGGATCTGATCCACTCCCCGCCTTATGAGTTGCATACAATGTCAGCACCTTGGCCCTTTGTTGCTTGGGGCATGGATGTTATCGGCCCGATAGATCCGGCCGCTTCTAATGGGCAGAGGTTCATTCTGGTTGCAATTGATTATTTCACCAAGTGGGTTGAAGCTAAGACATTCAAGGCGGTGACGAAGAAAGCGGTAGTGGATTTTGTGCATGAGAATATCATATGCCGGTTTGGAATTCCCAAGGTGATTATCACGGACAATGGAGCCAATTTAAACAGTCATCTCATGGCGGAAGTTTGTGAAAGATTTAAGATTACACACCGCAATTCCACACCTTACAGGCCGAAGGCGAATGGTGCAGTAGAAGCGGCGAACAAGAATATCAAGAAGATTCTTCGAAAAATGGTGGAGGGATCCAGGCAATGGCATGAAAAGCTACCCTTTGCTCTCATGGGTTACCGCACGACGGTGCGTACTTCTATCGGAACCACACCTTATACATTGGTGTATGGAACAGAGGCTGTTATACCCGCAGAAATAGAAATACCGTCATTGCGGATCATAGCTGAAGCTGAGATAGATGACGATGAATGGGTAAAAGCCCGGTTAGAGCAGTTGAATTTGATTGATGAGAAGAGGTTGGCCGCAGTTTGCCATGGGCAGTTGTATCAACGAAGAATGGCCAGAGCGTATAATAAAAAGGTACGACCTCGAAAGTTTGAAGTCGAACAGCTTGTTTTGAGGCGTATCTTACCGCATTGGGCCGAGGCGAAGGGCAAGTTTGCGCCAAATTGGCAGGGACCGTTTGTGGTATCACGGGTGTTGTCCAATGGAGCATTATATTTAACAGATGTTGAAGGAAAGTGCGTAGAGACTGCTATCAATTCGGATGCGGTCAAAAGATACTATGTATGATTCCTTTTCAATTATGTGTTTTGTATTTTGTTGTGATTTTGGAATTGAAATGACGAAGGCGTTTTATTCTCTATCCAAACACTTTATCCATTGGTAACCCCTTTGAGCCTTAATGAATAAATTCTTTCATATCCCTCTCTCGGAATCGCTCTAGTGCAATAAGATCGAAATTGCCAGAATGAAAAATGAAATGATGGAAAAATGAAATAAAAAAACGATGAAAAAATGAAAAATGAAAAAAAAAGAGAGAAAAAGACAAAGAAATCGGGAAAAAGTCAAAAGAAATCCATCTAACTAATGAAGTTGGATGAACTACGTATGACTTGATCCCGAAAGGGTACGTAGGCAGCCTCTCTGAGGTTCAGTCACAATAAAGAAAAAATCCAAAAATTCCCCACATATTGAAACTGGGGCAGAAGTTATGTTTAATAATTCCGAGAGTTGTAAATATTTTTTAACCCTCGTGAAATTTTGAGCCTTTATATCTTTCTTTCTTAACCCATCCATAAGCCACGTTACAGTCCAAAGAAAGACCTTCTGATCAATTTTGAAATGATAACAAATACAACGAAGGAGTAGCGAAACATCGGATAATACCCGTGGTACAGAAAACAAAATACAAAAAGGAAAAATGAAAAATAAAAAAATGAGAGAGTCTCATCGGTGAAAACTTTAACCGGCACTGTGAGGCGATTGTGAGTTTGAGAGAAATAAAATGAGAGAGTCTCATCAGGTGAAAACCTTAATCGGCACTGTGAGATGATTGTGAGGTTGAGAGAATAAATGAGAGAGTTCTATTGGTGAAAACCTTTCGAGGCACCTTAGGGCGATCGTGAGGACTATCAGAGAAAGAGAAAAAGTAACAAAAACAGTATCGGTTTGGGTTGGAAACAATTCGGAGACAGAATAATGATTGGAACGAATTGGGTCAGAGTTTAAATACATGGAATCAGCCAGCAAATACCCATATAAGTTCTGTCATCTCTCCAAAACATCCTTACCTTTCTTTCATTTTTCTGCATTTCATTGTTTACCCTTTTGAGAGCTAACTACCAGCTCCTGATAACGAAAGCTGAAACAACACTGGATCAGAAAGGAAAGAAGATTTGGGAAGGGAATAAAGAAGCTTGGCAAACATGGCCAAAGAAAAAGAAAACAAAACAAAAATGGAGAAATGAGAAAATACAAAAAGAGTCTGCAAGGGACAAGAAGTCGAAAGTCATGCAACATGAGAAAGCAAAAACAAAGGAAGCAATAAGAAGTGGGGACGGCAGATGCCAGTTGCCAGCAGTTTATATCTAATAAATTTTGTTTCATGCAGGAACAAATTGTCACTAATCACTTTAAAGTGAATATGACCAATGTGGAAAATTTAAAATACCAAAAAGAGAAAGTCCACCGAATAAGTGGAGAAATTCACAGGCAAGAGATAAGTTGGTAAAAAGAAAATACCAAAAAGAGGAAGGTAACATCTTTTAAAATCCACTCCCCGGTCCTCAGGCTGAGGGAATACTTTTCTGCATCGCATTGAACGTTTAAATTCTGTTAGGTGCCCACCTTCTAATACGGAAATATTTTTCTGCATTCGCATTGCACGTTTAAATTCTGTTAGGTGCCCACCTTCTAATACGGGAATATTTTTCTGCATCGCATTGCATGTTTAAATTCTGTTAGGTGCCCACCTTCTAATACGGGAATATTTTTCTGCATTCGCATTGCACGTTTAATTTCTGTTAGGTGCCCACCTTCTAATACGGGAATATTTTCTGCATTTGCATTGCACGTTTAATTTCGGTTAGGTGCCACTTCTAATACGGGAATATTTTTCGCATTTGCATTGCACGTTTAAATTCGTTAGGTGCCCACCTCTAATACGGGAATATTTTTCTGCATTTGCATTGCACGTTTAAATTCGTTAGGTGCCCACCTTCTAATACGGGAATATTTTTCGCATTCGCATTGCACGTTTAATTTCTGTTAGGTGCCCACCTTCTAATACGGAAATATTTTTCTGCATTTGCATTGCACGTTTAATTTCTGTTAGGTGCCCACCTTCTAATACGGGAATATTTTCTGCATTCGCATTGCACGTTTAATTTCTGTTAGGTGCCCGCCTTCTAATACGGGAATATTTTTCTGCATTTGCATTGCACGTTTAATTTCGGTTAGGCGCCCACCTTCTAATACGGGAATATTTTCTGCATTCGCATTGCACGTTTAATTTCGTTAGGTGCCCACTTCTAATACGGGAATATTTTTCTGCATTCGCATTGCACGTTTAATTTCTGTTAGGTGCCCGCCTTCTAATACGGGAATACTTTTCTGCATTTTGCATTGCACGTTTAATTTACGTTAGGTGCCCACCTTCAAATACGGGAATATTTTTCTGCATTTGCATTGCACGTTTAAATTCTGTTAGGTGCCCACCTTCAAATACGGGAATATTTTTATGCATCGCATTGCACGTTTAATTTCTGTTAGGTGCCCACCTTCAAATACGGGAATATTTTTACGCATTTTGCATTGCACGTTTAATTTCGTTAGGTGCCCACCTTCAAATACGGGAATATTTTTCTGCATTTTGCATTGCACGTTTAATTTCGGTTAGGTGCCCACCTTCAAATACGGGAATATTTTTCTACATTTGCATTGCACGTTTAAATTCTGTTAGGTGCCCACCTTCAATACGGGAATATTTTTCCGCATTTGCATTGCACGTTTAAATTCTGTTAGGTGCCCACCTTCTAATACGGGAATATTTTCTCGCATTTGCATTGCACGTTTAAATTGCATTAGGTGCCCACCTTCGAATACGGGAATATTTTTCTGCATCGCATTGCATGTTTAATTTCTGTTAGGTGCCCACCTTCAAATACGAGAATATTTTTCTACATCGCATTGCACGTTTAAATTCTGTTAGGTGCCCACCTTCGAATACGGGAATATTTTTCTGCATTTGCATTGCACGTTTAAATTCGTTAGGTGCCCACCTTCTAATACGGGAATATTTTTCTGCATTTGTATTGCACGTTTAATTTCTGTTAGGTGCCCACCTTCTAATACGGGAATACTTTTCTGCATTTGCATTGCACGTTTAAATTCTGTTAGGTGCCCACCTTCAAATACGGGAATACTTTTCTGCATTTGCATTGCACGTTTAAATTCTGTTAGGCGCCCACCTTCAAATACGGGAATACATTTTTTGCACATTATGGTTTATACAGCTAAAAGCCCACACTGGGGCAGAAAAGAAAAAATGTAGTTTGTTGTTTTGTTTTGAGCAGGTTCAGCTCGAGATCAAGAAATACCGGTGAAAATAAAAAAAGAGGAAAACAAGAAAATCAACAAAAAAGAGAGTCAGCATCAAAGAAAATCAACAAAAAAGAGAGGGTCAGCATCAAAGGAAATCAACAAAAAAGAAAGAGATTCTGCATCACCGGAAAGGGAAGAAGCAAACAAAAGCTAGATTAGGAACAATTGTAATTGTAGGATCATAGCTTAGAATATCTTCTTCATTTTACATTTTTCCCCGGTGTAATAAGGAGTAAGTCGACAAGTCTCAACAGTGTCAATGCAACAGTGAGTCTGGTAGTTTTTAAACTACCAGACCCTCCCGAACTACACTGACCTGATTCCTGTTTAGCCGAGGAAATGTAGGCAACCTCTAAAGCAGGGTGCGGTCAAAAAGGTTTTCCAAAAATGCTTTTACGAGTAGGTCCGTAATGTCAAATATGACTTGTGTACATGATTGAGGTCAATCGCACGTGTTTTGATAAGTTTTGTGAGCACATGATTTTTGCACTAAGTAATTAATTCCAAAATTAAAATAAATATGTTTTTGAGTGCAATTACTTGATTTGTTTGGAATTGGCTATACTTTTGTGTTTGAACAAGTAGAAATTAGAAGAAAAATCAAAATAGGCTAGGTAATTAATTTGCTAGGTTAATTAGTTAGATTTTAAGAAAATTAACAAAAAATAGTGTTAAGTAGTAGAAATTAAAAAAAAAAAAATAGCAAACAAAATTGCAAAAAATACTAGAAAATTAGAGTAAATAGGAAATTAGGTTTTATAATTTTCCATAAAAGAAAAGAAAAAAAAAGTATAAAAGAAAATACATAAAAAATAATAAAAAGCAGAAAAATACAAAATATAGGTGGTATAATATGGTTGGGCTGATTTGAATTGAAATGAATTGACCCAATACTTTGGCCCAAAGGAGACCCGGTCCGGAGATTAAGAGAGAGTGATCTTAGCCGTCCATCTTGATGAATCCAACGGCTCGGACAAATAGGCGGAATTAATTAGTTAATTAAATAAAATAAAGGTGATCTTGACCGTCCGTTTAGTTGATCTAAAGGTCGAGACCTTTGGTCTCTTTAGTAACCCCAAAACGATAGCGTTTTAGTAACGCTGGTTCCTGGCCGTTGATCTCCATCAATTGGACGGCCAGGATTACCTTAGCTTCGTTGCCTATAAAAGGCTTTGGTCTGAACGGCCGTCTCATTTTAGCCAAATCCAAACCCTAGAGACGGCCGCCCTTCCTCCCCTCTCTTCATCTTCATCATCATCGTCTTCACACCTTCAACCCCAAAACCTTAGTCGGCCATGGCGGCCACCACCTTTCACGGTGGTCGCCGACTTCCCTTTACCCCTCTTTCCTTCTTTTCCTCTTTCCTTACCATCTTCTTCACCAAGAACCCAGAAAAACACCCTGTTCTTCAAGCTCCGGTCACCGGAATCTTCGCCGGTGACCACCAAACAACGAGGAACTACTTCAAACCAACGCCAAAAGAACCGCCATGAACTGATCTACATCCCTGTACCACTCTCTACCTTCGAATCACCTTCAATCGCCTCGAATATCCAAAAAAGGGTCGTCGGAACCCTAACTCCGGCGACCCCCAAAATCAAACCACCCCAAAGACCGTGCCTTTTACACTCCTGAACACCCCCCCTATAACTCAGAACTCAAAAAGGCTCCATCTTTGAGCCTAAAAGCAAGAGAGTCAGAAACGAAAAAAAAGAAGAAAAAGAGAAAACAAGGAACACATCTGAAGAGGTCCGAGTAAGAATAAGAAAAGAAAGGAGATAGGAAGCTCAGGGGACCGGCCCTGCGAGCTAAGTCCCCCGCCCTTTCTGTTTTCTTTAGTTTATTAGGATCTGTCTGTGTTTTCTTACATGTTTTGGTTCTGTCTTCTATGATTTTTGTGTTCGCATGATAATTGTCGATTGTTCTTGTTGATATTCTATTTCTTTTCTTTTTGTTTATCTCATTTTGTTTTAATATGCCCTGTATATCCTTGCCTTGCATGTTCTGATTGTTTTCGTGTTTCATATGTTAGTTGTAAGGCTATTCTTGGTTTTCTTCTGGTGATTCTGTTCTTATCTCGAGTTTGAGTTTCACATGCTAGTTTATAATGGTCTCTGTTTATCTTTTATTCCGTTTGCTTTTTGATTATCATCTTTTATTTCACAGTATATCCTGTATATCCTTGTCTATTAGCCTATTTATCTTCTATCTTTTAAATTGTTCTTTTAAGCCCGGTAGTGATAAGGTTTTGGTTGGTTATGTGTCCTGTTTGATATCATGGTCCTTACTCTGAGTTCAAGTATCTCGTTTTTCTTTGTCATATTGACTGTTAGTTCTTGATTCATCTCAAAAGCATGACTATGGTTTTTCACATGCATATTTGTTTAGTCATTTGCTATAGATTCTCGCTTGTTGGTTTCTTGGTGTGAATTCTTGTTCTGATGTCCTTCTTTTACCTCATTGGTCCTCTGTTAGCATTAGGCTTTCTCTTCTTGTTGATATTAGATAATCTCTTTAGTCTAAATGATTCTTCTTCCATGCTTAAACTCATGTTTAGTTTCTAGACTAGGGTTAGTTGTTAGTCCTGTGCTTTCCCTGTCCTATATGTTTAGCATGATTCTAGGTTCAGTACTCGAAAGTGGGGTCGTGATGGCGCCCAGCACATTGCTAAGCCAGCCTGACCAATTAATAACAATAACGGAGCTAGAAGCTCTCCTTAACCCATTTAGGCAAATTAAATCACGAAGTAATAGCGATGCAATTAACGAAAACAGGGAACCAAGTCCCATAATACATCAACTCCCATAGACCAAGGATCAAGAGTCATGAGCCTCTACTGAACATAAGTGTATAAAGGTTTACAAGAATACCAAGTGCGGAAAGAAATGTCAATACAAAATCAAAAGACGGTAGGAAGGAATATCGGGTCCTGCGGACTCTGCAGCTACCTCGAATATCCACAAATGTCGCCTCGCACAGCTACTGGATCACTGCTGAGAGGTACCTGGATCTGCACACAAGGTGCGGGGAGTAAAATGAGTACTGCCAGACTCAGTGGTAATAAACAAGGGTAAGACAGCGCAGATAAGAAATCCGCAATAAAGCACTATGTAAAGCTATAATCAGCTACCCTGTCATAGAATCAATCTTCACTGTACCTGTTCCGACAATTACCAATAAATAGCATAACAGCTAGCAGATGTAGCTAAATGCAATGCAATGCATGATATGGCCGCTACGGCGCGTAGCCCGACTCCAATTTTGGGTACCCGTGCTCACTGTGGGGGTTCAGACTCCGGAGGGGCTCCTACAGCCCAAGCACATCTCATAGAGATATTCCTGCGGCGTGCAGTCCGATCCAACATATATCTTGCTGCGGCGTGCAGCCCGATCCACTACTAGTCAGCTAATATGCAGATACAGCCTCGCAGAGGCTCAAAAGTAGTTTTTGAAAACTCTTTTATCATTTTTCGGTTGGAAAACAGTAATATCAAGTTCCAGAGATTGGAATTTGCATAATAACAAAAATAGCTGCGGACTAGTAGTAAACTAGCATGTCTATGTGATAAGACAATGATAACGATCCTCGCGGGATCCAAATAACTGGCTCACGGCCCACATGTATAATCAACCGCCCAAGAAGGGGGTTCCTCGGCTCAAGAGTAGCCATTATCACAATATATATATGCAACCCTCCGAGAAGGAGGTTCGACGGCTCTAGAATAGCCAATAATACAGTATCAACAGGTTGGACTAATATATAGTCTCCAATTCATGATCGACCCCGCACTCTCAAGGGTGTGCGTGTCTCGCCGCTATACAGCGTCACAAAGTGGTATACCGGGGTTTCGAACCCGCTGGTCATCACCCACATATATTACTCACCTCAATACAGCGCGACGACTATTCCGCAATGCCCTTGCCACGAGAATCAAGCTCCGCACGCGTAGAATCTGATCAAATACAGTAGAAATACAACAAATTAGGCCAATGGGACGACACCCAATCAATACAACTCAATTTACATCAAAATTCCCAAAGTTGTCAAAACCCGAGCCCCGGGCCCACATTCCGAAAATTTACGAAGTTCACATTTCTGGAACCCTCGTCTCAATACGAGTCTAAGCATATCAATTTTACCAAAATCGGACTCCGTTTGCCTACTCAAATCCTTGTTTTTCTTCAATTTAGGCTTAGGGCTCAAACCCACAATTAATCTTCCATTTACAGGGAATTAACCAAGGATTTCATGTTAAAATGATGTAATTAAGCCACAAAACTTACCTCCGACGAATACCCGATGATTTCCCAGCGTTTTCCCGTGATTTCTTCTCTCTAGGGCTCAAAAATTGTGTTTTGGGTTAATGAACCCGAGAGCCCTCTGTTCTGTGATTTTAATTCACTGCCGGACGATTTTACCCTACGCGTTCGCGATGGTCTCCACGCGAACGCGATGCCTTGCTCCGTTCCTTCATCGCGAACGCGACGTACAGTCACGCGTTCGCGAAGACCAAATCTTCCTAGCCCGGATTTTTCCTCTACGCGTTCGCGTCCCAGACCACGCGAACGCGATGCTTCGACTTTTCCTCGTACGCGTCCGCGTCCTTCACCCACGCGAACGCGATGCGTTCCAACCTTCTCCTTCGCGAACGCGGCATGTCACCTCGCGAATGCGATGGCCAACTGGCCCCAGCCTACGCGAACGCGGGCCTAGCCCTCGCGAACGCGAAGGCCTAACTGGTGCCCAGTGGTCTGCAATTTACAGCAGACCATTCCTTGTTCCAAAGTGCCGGATGATGGTCCGGATTCACCCCGAGGCCCCCGGGACCCCAACGAAAACCACCAACATGCTCCAAAACACGATACGGACTTGTTCCAATCATAAAAACACCATCCTAAACATCAAAATCATCAATTACACACGGATTCAAGCTTATGTTTATTCAAAACTTTCAAAACTAACATTCAATCCAAAACCCGATCAAACGATGTCCGAATGACCTGAAAATTTGCGGACATATCCAAAATCACATAACGAAGCTACTGCAACTGTCGGAATTCCATTCCGACCCCCGGATCAAAATCTCACCTACCGTTCGGATTTCGCCAAAATTCAACCTTAGCCAATTCAAGCCTATTTCTACACGGGCCTCCAAATTCAATTCCGATCGCTCCCCTAAGTCACAAATCACCTTCCGGAACTAGTCGAATCATCAGAATCCGATTTCGAGCACTTTAACTCAATAGTCAACTCTTGGTTGACTTTTCATATTCAAGCTTTCTTCAAACATGCTATTTGTTTCATTTTCAATCCAAATCACTCCTAACTCACCCGATATACTCTAATACTGTTTTAAAAACATAATATATGCAAATGCAAGGTAACGGGGTGGTAATTCCCGTAACGACGGGCCGGGTCGTTACATTCTCCACAACTTAAACAAACGCTCGTCCGCGAGCGGGTTAAGAAACATACCTGGAGCATCAAATAAGTGTGAATATATGCTCCGCATTTCCTGCTCGGTCTCCCAAGTTGCTTCCTCCACGGGACGACCTCTCCACTGCACTTTTACTGAAGCTATGTCCTTAGATCTCAGCTTACGAACCTGTCGACCCAAAATGGCTGCTGGTTCCACGTCATAAGTTAAATCCTCGTCTAGCTGTATCGTGCTGGAAGTCCAGACACGTGAGACGGGTCTCAGACATACTTCCGGAGCATAGATACATGGAACACGGGTGAACTCCCGACAAACGGGGTGGCAAAGCAAGCATATAAGCCACCTCCCCAACATTCCTAAGCACCTCAAAAGGTCCGATAAACCTTGGGCTCAACTTCCCTTTCTTTCCAAACCTCGTAACACCACTTCGTAGGCGAAACTTTCAACAACGCCTTCTCACTCTTGAATAAGACACATCTCGGACCTTTCGGTACTGCATAACTCTTCTAACGCGACTGAGGTGTGCGAAGTCTCTCTGAATCACCTTCACCTTATCTAAAGCATCTTGGACTAACTCCGTCCCTAACAACCTAGCCTCGCGGGGCTCGAACCAACCAACTGGAGACCTACACCGCCTCCCATAAAGCTTCATACGGTGCCATCTGAATGTTGGGCTGATAGCTATTATTATAAGCAAACTCCGCCAAAGGAAAATAATCAGTCCATGAACCACCAAAATCAATGACACAAGCACGCAACATATCCTCTAATATCTGAATAGTACGCTCAGACTGCCATCCGTCTGTGGATGAAATGCTGTGCTCAATTCCACCTGTGAACCCAACTCTCGCTGAAATGTCCTCCAGAACTGAGATGTGAACTGGGTACCTCTGTCCGATATAATGGAAATAGGAACTCCATGCAATCTCACTATCTCACGGATGAATATCTCTGCCAACCGCTCCGAGGTATAGGTAGTACACACTGGGATGAAGTGAGCTGACTTAGTCAGTCTATCCACAATCACCCAAACTGAATCAAACTTCCTCGCTGTCCGGGGGAGTCCACTAACAAAGTCCATAGTTATTCTTTCCCACTTCCACTCCGGAATATCAATACGCTGGAATACACCACCAGGTCTCTGATGCTCATACTTGACCTGCTGACAGTTTAGACACCGAGCCACGTGGCTCACAATATCTTTCTTCATCTTTCTCCACCAGTAATGCTGCTTCAAATCCTGGTACATCTTCGCGGCTCCTGGATGAATAGAATACCGCGAGCTATGGGCTTCCTCCAATATCAATTCACGAAGGCCGTCAACATTGGGCACGCATATCCGGCCTTGCATCCGCAACACACCATCACTCAATAGTGACATCTCTAGCATCATCATGCTGAACTCTGTCCTTAAGGACAAGTAAGTGTGGATCATCATGCTGGCGCTCTCGAATACGATCATATAAAGAAGAACGAGCTACTACATAAGCCATCACCCGACTGGGCTCAGAAATATCCAGCCTTACCATCTGATTAGCTAACGCCTGAACATCAACTGCTAGGGGTCTCTCCCCGACTGGAATATACGCCAAACTGCCCATACTAATAGCCTTCCGGCTCAATGCATCAGCCACTACATTGGCTTTTCCGGGATGATATAAGATAGTAATATCATAGTCTTTAAGCAATTCAAGCCATCTCCGTTGCCTCAAATTTAAATCTTTCTGCTTAAACAAATGCTGAAGGCTGCGGTGGTCTGTATATACATCACAAGATACACCATATAGATAATGCCTCCAAATCTTCAAGGCATGAACTATGGCAGCTAGCTCTAAATCATGAACATGGTAGTTCTTCTCATGAGGCTTCAACTGCTAAGAAGCATAAGCAATCACTCTACCCTCCTGCATTAATACACAACCTATCCCCACTTTCGAGGCATCACAATATACAGTATATGGACCTGAAGCCGATGGCAACACTAATACTGGAGCTGTGGTCAAAGCTGTCTTGAGCTTCTAAAATCTCTCATTGCACTCATCCGACCACACGAAGGGTGCACCCTTTTGCATCAACTTAGTCAAAGAAGAAGCAATGGATGAAAAGCCCTAAAAAAATCGGCGATAATACCACGCCAATTAATGGAAACTCACGTTCTCCGTAGCTGAGGATGGTCTAGGCCAACTCCGCACCGTCTCTATCTTCTTCGGATCTACCTGAATACCATCACGGGACACCACGTGCCCTAAGAATGCCACGGACTCAAGCCAGAACTCACATTTGGAGAACTTGGCATACAACTTCTCCTCTCTCAATCTCTGCAACACAATACTCAAGTGCCGAGCATGCTCCTCCTGGCTACGAGAGTAGACAAGTATGTCATCAATGAATACGATCACAAATGAATCAAGATACGGCCTGAATATACTGTTCATCAGATGCATAAATGTTGCTGGGGCGTTGGTCAGCCCAAAAGACATCACAAGGAACTCATAGTGACCATATCTGGTCCTGAATGCAGTCTTCATAATGTCAGACTCTCTAATCTTCAGCTGATGGTAGCCTGAACGAAGATCAATCTTCGAGAACACCCTAGCTCCATGGAGCTGATCAAACAAATCATCAATACGAGGCAGAGGATACTTATTCTTCACTGTTACTTTGTTTAGCTGCCTATAGTCAATACACATCCTCATAGATCCGTCCTTCTTCTTAACAAACAGGACTGGTGCACCCCACGGCGACACACTCGGCCGAATAAACCCCTTATCCAGAAGCTCCTGAAACTGCTCTTTCAGTTCTTTCAACTCAGCTGGTGCCATCCGGTAAGGAGGAATGGATATGGGTTGAGTGCCCGGCACCAAGTCAATGCCAAAATCAATATCCCTGTCCGGCGGCATGCCGGCAGGTCGGAGGGGAATACCTCTGGGAAGTCCCTCACAACAGGTACAGAATCAATGCTAGGAGACTCAGCTCCCACATCTCTCACAAAAGCTAAGTACGATAAACACCCTTTTTCAACCATCTTCTGAGCTTTTAAGAACGAAATGACACGGCTAGGGACGAAATCAGTCGAACCCCGCCACTCGATCCGAGAAATACCAGGAATGGCCAACGTAACTGTCTTAGCATGATAGTCCAATATAGCATGGTACGGAGACAACCAGTCCATACCCAATATAACATCAAAGTCCACCATACCCAACAATAACAAATCTGCCTGGGTCTCCAGACCCCCAATAGATATAACACAGGATCTATAGACATGATCCACAACAATCGTATCACCCGCGGGGGTGGATACATGAACAGGTAAATCAAGAATACCACGAGTCGCACCCAAATGATGTGCAAAATAAGAGGACACGTAAGAATATGTGGACCCTGGATCAAATAGAACGAGAACCAATGAGTCTAAGGACGAAATGATACATGTAATCACGGCATCGGAGGCAACTGCATCACGCCTGTCGGGAAGTGCATAGAGCCGTGCCTGACCTCCACCGGATCTCTCCTCGCCCCGGGGCGACCACGAGAAGGCCGGCCTCCGCCTCTACTGGGCGAGATGGTCGTTGAAGAGGAGGGCGATCCTCTCGCCGAGTCCTGCCCCTACGTAGTCGAGGGCAATGTCTCCTCGTGTGGCCAAACTCGCCACACTCATAACATGCACACGGTGCTTGGAGAAGTGAGGTGCTTGCACTGCGGGGCGGGAGGGCACCGAGCGATGAGCGACCACTGCTGAAATCCCTGTCGACCGCGACCATAAGAACCTCCGCTCTGCTCTGGGCGGACTGAATGAGAAGGTCTAGATGAGCGACCTGTGCTCTGCTGGGAATGCCCTCTAGATGGAGCACCACTGAAACTGCCAGAACCACGAGGCCTCTTGGCCTCCCGCTCCTCTCTCTCGGCGACGATCCGCCTCAATGGAGCGTGCCATATCAGCTAACTGCTCAAACGATGATGACAGAACTCGCTCGCTGGTCATAAGAATACGGATAGAGTAGTTGAGGCCATCGATGAACCTCCTGATCCTCCCCCTATCATTAGGGATCATCCATGTGGCATGCCTAGCCAAGCCTAGCCAACCGTGTGAATCCGGACATGTCGCCACGAATCAACCACTCGAGCGGCGACGTAGCTCCTCGCGACGAGGCCGGGGTACATATTTCTCTAGAAAGAGAGTGAGAACCTGTCGCCATGTGAGAGGTGCTGCTCTCCCGAGGCCTACGCCTCTCAAACTCCTCCCGCCGATCAAATGCGGGACCAGTGAGCTGAAATGTAGTAAATGAAACTCCGCTGGACTCGAGAATACCAGCCGTACGCAGCATCTTCTGACATTTATCCAAGAAACCACGGGCATCCTCGCCCTCGACGCCACGGAAATGGGGTGGGCGAAGTCTACCAAACCTCTCGAGACGACGGCTGCTCGTCCTCGGGCATAACTCTGAACCATATGCTGCTGGAGCTGGAGCTGGTGCAGTCGGAGGAATAACCGGTGCAACCACCGAGCGGGGACGACCTCTGGCATCTGAAGTCCCTGAACAACCGGATCGGGTGTGCGAGCTGCAGGGGTCTGCTGACCACCCCCTAACTGAGATGTCGCTACGGTGGCGGTAGCTGAAACTACCTGAGCCAAACCGGAACACAGCGATAATATCTGAGCAAGAGTTTCCTGAAGACCGGGAATAGCGATAGATATAGTGCGGCCACGAGCCGGGACTGCCGGAGCTTCGACCAGCGGGGGCTGCTCTCGAGCGGTACAACGGGCGGGTCGGTGCGCGCTGCCTCGGTGCCCTACCTCTAACTCTAGCACGACCGCGCCCGCGGCCTCCAACAGGTGGCAATGGAGGTCGTCCACCTCGTCGCGATGCTCGCGTTCTCGCCGTATCTGTGAGAGAATAGAATATAGAAGTTCGGTTCTCGGAACAACAAGATCGCACGACAGAGTTCAAGAAAAGTGAAGTTTTCCTAAAGGTTCGCGGCCTCCCGAGGATAAGTACAGGCGTCCCCGTACCGATCCACAAGACTCTACTAACCGGCTCAAGACTCATGAGGCCTAGTAAACCTGGCTCTGATACCAACTTGTCACGACCCCAAATCCGGTCGTGATGGCGCCCAGCACATTGCTAAGCCAGCCTGACCAATTAATAACAATAACGGAGCTAGAAGCTCTCCTTAACCCATTTAGGCAAATTAAATCACGAAGTAATAGCGATGCAATTAACGAAAACAGGGAACCAAGTCCCATAATACATCAACTCCCATAGACCAAGGGTCAAGAGTCATGAGCCTCTACTGAACATGAGTATAAAAGGTTTACAAGAATACCAAGTGCGGAAAGAAATGTCAATACAAAATCAAAAGACAGTAGGAAGGAATATCGGGTCCTGCAGACACGTCTTTAACTCATATAACTCTGCCTATGATCGGCCCAGACCTGCTACCGGGTAAATAGATACCTGCATCTGTGCACGAGGTGCGGGGAGTAAAGTGAGTACTCCAACTTAGTGAGTAATAAAGGTAAATAACAACATAGCAATAAAAAATCACGTAAAGCAACCAACATGTTGATATAAGCATAGTACAATCCTTTGAGAAAATAGTGAAGCCCTGAACTCAGTTTAAATCTCTTTAGAAAATGATTTTTTCAACAGTTACAAAAACGATTTCAAAATAGTTAGTGCTAATAAGCATAGAAAAATCCTCCCCTCGGGCATAAATACAACAGTATAACAAGTAAAAATTCAAATAAATATATGCAAGATGCACATATAAAAGTTTGCCCCTCGGGCAATATCTCAAAACAGTACCGGCCCGATCCACTACTAGTCAGCTAATATGCAGATACAGCCTCGCAGGCTCAAAAGTAGTTTTTGAAAACTCTTTTATCATTTTTCGGTTGGAAAACAGTAATATCAAGTTCCAGAGATTGGAATTTGCATAATAACAAAAATAGCTGCGGACTAGTAGTAAACTAGCATGTCTATATGATAAGACAATGATAACGATCCTCGCGGGATCCAATAACTGGCTCACGGCCCACATGTATAATCAACCGCCCAAGAAGGGGGTTCCTCGGCTCGAGAGTAGCCATTATCACAATATATATATGCAACCATCCGAGAAGGAGGTTCGACGGCTCTAGAATAGCCAATAATACAGTATCAACAGGGTTGGACTAATATATAGTCTCCAATTCATGATCGACCCCGCACTCTCAAGAGTGTGCGTGTCTCGCCGCTATACAGCGTCACAAAGTGGTATACCGGGGTTTCGAACCCGCTGGTCATCACCCACATCTATTACTCACCTCAATACAGCGCGACGACTATTCCGCAATGCCCTTGCCACGAGAATCAAGCTCCGCGCGCGTAGAATCTGATCAAATACGGTAGAAATACAACAAATTAGGCCAATGGGACGACACCCAATCAATACAACTCAATTTACATCAAAATTCCCAAAGTTGTCAAAACCCGAGCCCCGGGCCCACATTCCGAAAATTTACGAAATTCACATTTCTGGAACCCTCGTCTCAGTACGAGTCTAAGCATATCAATTTTACCAAAATCGGACTCCATTTGCCTACTCAAATCCTAGTTTTTCTTCAATTTAGGCTTAGGGCTCAAACCCACAATTAATCTTCCATTTACAGGGAATTAACCAAGGATTTCATGTTAAAATGATGTAATTAAGCCACAAAACTTACCTCCGACGAAACCCCGATGATTTCCCAGCAATCTCCCGTCAATTTCTACTCTTGGAACTCAAAAATGGAGTTTTGGGTTAATGAACCCGAGAGCCCTCTGTTCTGTGATTTTAATTCACTGCCAGACGATTTTACCCTACGCGTTCGCGATGGTCTCCACGCGAACGCGATGCCTTGCTCCGTTCCTTCATCGCGAACGCGACGTACAGTCACGCGTTCGCGAAGACCAAATCTTCCTAGCCCGGATTTTTCCTCTGCGCGTTCGCGTCCCAGACCACGCGAACGCGATGCTTCGACTTTTCCTCGTACGCGTCCGCGTCCTTCACCCACGCGAACGCGATGCGTTCCAACCTTCTCCTTCGCGAACGCGGCATGTCACCTCGCGAACGCGATGGCCAACTGGCCCCAGCCTACGCGAACGCGGGCCTAGCCCTCGCGAACGCGAAGGCCTAACTGGTGCCCAGTGGTCTGCAATTTACAGCAGACCATTCCTTGATCCAAAGTGCCGGATGATGGTCCGGATTCACCCCGAGGCCCCCGGGACCCCAACGAAAACCACCAACATGCTCCAAAACACGATACGGACTTGTTCCAATCATAAAAACACCATCCTAAACATCAAAATCATCAATTACACACGGATTCAAGCTTATGTTTATTCAAAACTTTCAAAACTAACATTCAATCCAAAACCCGATCAAACGATGTCCGAATGACCTGAAAATTTGCAGGCATATCCAAAATCACCTAACGAAGCTACTGCCACTGTCGGAATCCCATTCCGACCCCCGGATCAAAATCTCACCTACCGTTCGGATTTCGCCAAAATTCAACCTTAGCCAATTCAAGCCTATTTCTACACCGGGCCTCCAAATTCAATTCCGATCGCTCCCCTAAGTCACAAATCACTTCCCGAAACTAACCGAATCATCAGAATCCGATTCCGAGCACTCTAACTCAATAGTCAACTCTTGGTTGACTTTTCATATTCAAGCTTTCTTCAAACATGCTATTTGTTTCATTTTCAATCCAAATCACTCCTAACTCACTCGATATACTCTAATACTGTTTTAAAAACATAATATATGCAAGTGCAAGGTAACGGGGTGATAATTCCCGTAACGACGGGCCGGGTCGTTACAGATTCAGTACTCGAAAGTGGACTTTGACTATCACTTTTATATTATCTTGCCAAGGTCCATTGTTCTCCTTATTGAAATAAGCCATGTTTCACTTCATGTTGACTATTTTTGTGAGAAACTTAGTGTCTATGTACCTATAACCATGAATGCTAAGTGTCTTTAGAGTTTTTCAGTATGCCATCTAGCATGAAATGATTGTAACTCAGCCTGCTTAATGTTTAATTGACACTTTACTACTTGAAATTGAGTTTGTAAGTCTGATTAATTAAAATTCAACATTATCCAACTTCTTTTCTGAGTTTTGATTAGTTGATAAACATATTTGGTTTCATGTGTTTATGTGTGCAATTGCATGTTGAAATGGCTAAGTTTGCAATAGTTTGATGTTAAGTATGAACACTGTTGATGTCTATTATGCTTAGGAGGATTGGTTATAGCTGTTAGTACTAAGTTCCATGAAAGTGGTTAGTTTTGAAATAGGACTAAAACTGAAAATCACAAAAATTAGGCTATAAATTAAGTAGTTGGCTTAAGAATGGTCAACCTTGCAAAAGGTTGACCTATTCAATAAAGCCCTAACACACAGTCCACTTTGAAAGTGGCTGGTTGTGCAAAATGGCTATGTCTGCAAATGCAGACTAGCCCAGGCTCTCTTTAGAGCCCTGAACACAAAATGGTCAAACCTGCAAATGGTTTTGGGCCCAAATGTTCAGTGATTGGCTTTAATAGCCAAAGCTAAGTCTTAACTTGAGACTGGCTAGATTTTAAAGAGTTGTTTTTAATAATAAAGCAGGCTATGCCTGCAATTAGCTTAAATTTGAAATAACTTAGTGTTAATTAACTGAAATAGATCCAGAAGTGGCCAAAATTGAAATAGTCCCTTAAAATAAATCTGGCCAGCCCTTAAATACTAATGCCAGGGCTGGCTATTAGTTAAATAGGTTCAAAGGATGCTGAAATTTAACCTAGGTAAGCTAGTAAATAAGTAGTGCCCTTAGGGGCACAATTGGGAATTAAAAAGGTGAAATAGTAAATAGTTAGAACCTAAGAGGGTAAGGGAGTCCTTTGTACCTCTGATTTCTGCAATTTTGCAGAGATTCAAGGGTATAATGGTCTCCCTAAAAAGGGAAATCTGTAAAAATCTCAAACCCCTAAGGTCATACTAGTAAAAACCCCCTAAAAGGAATCTTTAGAACCTTCCAGCACATGCTGGAAGGATTTATGTTAACATAAATTGGGGCTAAAGTGTATAATTCATAATTTTAGGAGGGGGAGAAGTGGGATTAATCCCATACTTTCTCCCCAAGTCATCAGCCCTTTACCACAACTATATATACCTCTAAGAAAGGGCTGAAAAGGGGGTTCGAATTCTCAGCAAAAAATCTGGTAGGGGCTGGCTTTTGAATATAAAAGTTTCAGAGGTAGAAATAGCAATACAATAGTAGGATTTCTGGGTTTTTCTCTCGGATATTGCTGGGTTATCTGCTTGGATTACCATTTGTTTTGCTGTTGCTGCATTGCTGTGTTTGTCTGGCATTCCATTCTCCTGTTGCATTGGCTGTTTGGGTTTACTGCTGTTACTTATCTGCCTCTCCTCTAGAACTCATTGGTTTCCTTTGCTTATCCAGGTACATTCTCTATTCTATTGAAGATGTAATTGCTGAAATGTCGAAATGAAGTTCCTGCTTTAGTTCACTTTGTCATTTTTATTATTGAATTAGTAGTTTAATTGTAGTAGCATGTAGTAGATGAAAAACAGAAACACAAGAGATGTAATAGCTAGTAGTAGTATTAGTAGTATAATCGTAGAAATATCACTTAGCCTAACTAGGTAATAACTCCTAAAACACAAGTCAGTTAAAAACACTCACAAGACCAGTAATCGCCACTTCATAGTAAAATCAGTAGTATAAACGCGTTGAGGCCTTTGAATCACTTAGATGTAGATGTTTGGGTTAACGCAACTGAGTACTTATAATGCTTAAAAATTGCTCGAGTAATTAAGTTAACTTTAAGAAGCCTAAGTCCGGGTGTGAGTAATCAAAAGGGAGAAATAATTGCATGAAGTAACATCAAGATAAAGTGGGTTTTCTAAGAGTGTCAAATAAATCTCTGCTCATATCAGTATTAGTAGTGGATCATAACTGTAAATCAGTATGTAAAAACAAGTAAGTTCTAAAAGAGAATAATGATTAGAGAAGCATGATAGTCCATCCGCAACTGGGTAATGTGATACCAATATAGAAGCAAGCGGTAAAAATCTAGTGATAAAATCCAATGTAAATTTTGCAGTTATTTAGTATAGTAATATCGGTATTCGCTAGTAAGCTTATAGATTATACTTCACATAGCTAAGTTATTTATCATTGATTTCTAGTTAAAAAACTTATTTGTTAATATATGTTAGCTTACAAAAACAGAGATAAAGATAGTCGTTTAGTTTAATTCTCTCATTAGTTATCTGTTAACATAGAATTAATATTAGTCTTCTCATACAGCTTCATAAGCTTTCAACTAGTAAATAACTAAAAATGATCATTGAATTCGTTAGTATAGGTCCAGATCGGAGATAGTAAGTGCATTAAGCTTTTGTGTATTTTGTATAATTCGGAGCTAGCACTGATATTCTTGTACAGTTTTAGCCTTTTGATTAATGAAAGAGTAGTTTAGTTTATGCTTCTATGTCTGATTATTGTTTCTGTTGCAATGTTATTTTTGTCTGGTTTGGGCCCTATGTATAACGAAGGCTTGAACTCTCATTCGAACTTGTTTAATCCGCTAAAAGATATCCATGAAGACAGTTTAAGCTTTAAAGCCTGGACTGGCCCTTTGGGGATTGTATAAATGATCGAAGAAGAAGACCAGGCCCAATAAAATTGCGGGCCTGGAATGTTTAATATTAGAATGCGATTAAGGGAAAAACAATTAGAAAAACATAGTATATTCCTTAGGATTGGACCTTAATAAATAATTGGGACGAGCCTCGCCCGACTTAAAATAAGCGGGGCCCCCATTTAGTAATGGTTTAACATAATTAGACTCGGGAAGACTATATAGCTAATTCCATAGTCTTACCCAAAAGTTAAAAGCCGATAGACATCATTTAGGGCACGGTTTTAATATACTTTCCATTGAACGAGTGTGCACTTGGTGCGACTCAAATCCAAATCTCGGCAAAGCCGAAATATACCGAAAGTCATAGGCGTACTGGTTACGGTATGACTCGAGGTGTGTTTCCGCAATGTCGCAAATTCTTAAAAAATAATATTTATGTAAAAAGCACATTATGTTGTTAAAATCCATAATGGAGTCAAACAAAAAGTCAAGAACGACAGTGGAGCGACCGTGCTAAAACCACGGAATCCGGGAGTGCCTAACACCTTCTCCCGGGTTAACAGAGTTCCTTATCCGGATCTCTGCTTCGCAAACATTTATAAGAGTCAAAATTCCTCGGATTCGGGATTAACCGGTGACTTGGGACACCATTGTCATTCCCAAGTGGCGACTCTGATTAATCTCTAAATAAAATCCCGAACCAATTGTCCTTTAATTGGAAAAACTCCTTCCCTTACGTTATTTTATCCGTCTTGGGTAATTGAGCGTCGGGGTATACCCTACAAGTGTATTTATACGCATTTAAGTAGTTGGGGTAGTAAACCGTCACCTCGCGTACAAGGCATTTAAACTATCACATAATATCCTAGGGGTGAAAATTCCCCCACACGAGGTTAGACAAGCCACTTACCTCAATTCCGGTACAAAACCGCTAAGAAATAACCCTCTTGCCGTGAATGTCGGCCTCCACAAGTGTAGTATCTGATAAAAATCAATAGAATCACATCAAAATAGGCCAATTGGGCATTACCCAATCAAAATAACTCAAAATGCACCAAAACCCACAAGTTGCCAAAACCCGACTTCCGGTACGCTTATCGAAAAATCACAAAAATTATATATTCGGGTTCCTTATCTCAATATGAGTCCGTGCATATAAAATTTATCAAAATCGGACTCCGTTTGCCCATTCAAATCAAAGATTTTCTAACATTTAGGCCTAGGGCTCAAACCCACCTTTAATCTTCCAATTTCGGTGAAATAATCATGGATTTCATGATAAACCAACGAATTAAGGTCAAGAAACTTACCCCCGATGATTTCCCGATGATATCCCGGCGTTTCCCCTTCAAAATCCTCTCTTGGAGCTCAACAATGGCGTTTTTGATTTATGGGTCGCGGCTGAAATGTTTCTGGACTTAAGTCACTGCCAGACATTTTTACTCTATGCGATCGCATGATCCCCGTTGCGATCGCATAGAACAAATTTTGACCCTCGCCAAACTACTCTATGCGATCGCATAGCCCTTAATGCGATCGCAATGCTCACCAAAATATACCTATGTGACCGCATACCCTGCTCCGCGATCGCATAGGACAAAAGCTGGACCTGGGACCCCTCTTCTCTATACACTATGCGATCGCATAGGACTGTACGCGATCGCAGAGCACAACTTCCCAGAACTATGCGATCGCATATCCATGCCCGCGATCGCATAGAACAAATACTTGGCCTCTCCAAAACCTTCTATGCGATCGCATTAGCCCATTGCGATCGCATAGAGCATTCGTCTGCAGCACACACCAGCAGTTAACAGCATTTCCAAAATGCATGAAATAGCCCGATTGGACCCCCGGATTCATCCCGAGACCCCCAGGATCCCAACGAAAACCACCAACCTATTCCAAAACATGATACGAACTTATTCTAATCATCAAAACACGTCTAACAACATCAAAACCCATAATTCACATCGAATTCAAGCCTAAATTTCTTAAAACTTTCCGAATTGCACATTCGATCTAAAACCCGACCAAACGACGTCCGAATGACCTGAAAATTTGCGGACATATCCAAAATCACATAACGAAGCTACAGAAATTGTCGGAATTCCATTCCGACCCCCGGATCAATATCTCACCTATCGTTCGGATTCGCCAAAATTTCAACCTTCGGCATTTCAAGCCTAATTGAGCTACGGACCTCCAAAATACATTCCGAACACGCTCCCAACCCCGAAATCACCTAACGGAACTAATGGAACCATCAGATTTCCGTTCCAAGATCGTCTTAACACTGTTCCGGCTACGGGCCATTTTCTAGCTTCAAAGCTCTTATTTAGGGACTAAGTGTCCCAAAATGCTCAAATTTTCGGAACCGACTCTCCCGGCAACCCAAAATGGCAGAAATGAACTTAGGGGAACAGTTAAGTTAGGGATTGGGGCGTAATTTTCTAAAACGAAAGGTTTAAAGGGAGGCATGTGCAAGGAATATTGGACAGGTTTGAGGTTTGTTTTCTTTGTCTATAAAAGGGAGAAGACTGGAAACACATAGGGCATAGATACTGGAAAATACAGACACAAAAAACACACAAACAGACACTGGCAGGATAGAGGGAAAACACAGAGAGACTTACTGGAAAACAGAGAGAAAAGAGGATAGAGATTGAGAGTTTAATTGAGAGCTTCCATTTTCTGTTTTAAGATTAAGACATCTCAATCTGAATACACATCTCGATATATTAAGATGTTTATTAAGATCTGAATACCAAAAATTAAGACTGTTTGATTTTTAACATCTGAATGCATAAAATTTATCTTTATTTGAAAAAAATCTAATATTCTATCAATAAAATATATAGTTTTAAAATATGAAAGTTGTTGGTAGTGATGGTTAATGAGTGAATGCCGACTAAAGACGGTGGTTTGTGGTAATTTTGGTTGATGATGGTGGTTCATGCTAGTAGCTAGTAATGATTGGTAGTGGTGACAATTATGATTGATGATGGTGGTGGTGGTGGTAGGTAGTGATAGTTAAGAATGGCGAGTGGTGATTTGTGATTGAGTAAGGTGGTGGTAGGTTATAATGATAGGCGGTGCTGACTGCGGTTGTTAAGATGAGGTGGTTGGTTGTGGTAGTTGAGGTGTATAAGTGTTGAATGTGAGTGACAATGATGGTGGTCGGAGTGGTGGGATGGTGGATGGTGATGGTCGATAATGGTGGAAGCTATGATTGAGGATGATGGTGGCGTGGTGGTGGTGGCGGCGGTGCCGGCGGTGACTGAGTATGGTGGTGGTGGTGGCATAGTGGTAGTTGATAATGGTAGGCGGTGGCGGCAGTTAATAATGAATACGTGATAGCATCTTAATGAAATTAAGTCTCTGTTATAGATCTTAATCATACAGACCTATTCAGACCCATTAAGTGGTTGTGGAGTAAAAAAAATAATCACACTTAATGATTAAGATCTGAATAATTAAGATTCATACTTTAAAAACAAACGCATTTAATATAGAAAAACATACAGAGAAAGCTTAGGACTTTCGACAACACAGGAAAACAGAGAGAAAAGAAGATAGACATAGAGAGTTTAATTGAGAGCTTCCATTTTCTGTTTCTTACAGTGAAGTTAGTTGAAGCATTCCGTTTTGTTTTGATCAGTCTGAGGGGTCATTGCCTGTTAAGTTGTGTTTTTCATCTATGGAATTGTTTTCTGAAGTTGCCGGATTCTATGATACACTCCTGGGTTACTGCTGATTGCGTTGTTGTTCGTTTCTGCTTGTTGTTACTGCTGTCACTGATTACTTTTTCTTCCACTGCCAGGTACTTCTTTAGTTCATGGTTGAAGTTTAATTACTGATGCATGTAAAGACATGAAGTTCTGTTCGAATGAAGATCCTGTTTGAAGCTGAATTTCTAGTTTTTTTTTATTACTTATGTATTTTAGTGTAGATTCCTAGCCGCTTGCATTTGACGATTCGATTCATAACTGTTGGTTTAGTTTCAAACATATTGGTTCAAGCATGAAAAGCTAAAAACAGCTTATATGATTTCAAACATATTATGAGTGTTCAATATATGTGTTCAAATGTGTTCAAACAATTATGAGTGTTCAAACACATGAAAAGCTAACAGCAAGCTTACATGAAAAGCTAAAAACAGTTTCAAACAATTTATTTCAATATGCAGTAGTATATGATTTCTTTATAAACCAAAAGTTAGGAATATAGAGAATAATCCACCAATAAAAATTGAATCCCAGGCTATGTACTGTGCATTTGTGAAATTTTACTTAGAAAGGCACACGATAGAGAAGGCTGGCGCATGCGTGTAGGCTTCAAGCCTAGATTTCGTTCTTCTTTGTATTGGGTTTCAAGCCCAGATTTCGCTAATAAGCTGAGCAAGTTTTCTTCAAAAATAACGACATTTGTAGTTTAACTCAATTATTAAGAGACATATGCCGGAATTGGGTTAATAGAAGTAAAATTTAGAAATTAAAGTGTTCACTTTATATAGGGTACAAAACGGAATGAAAGGGGACAAAATTTTGATTTTATTTAGAGCAAATAATTTTTATTTATTATCTATTTACTGATAGTTTAAATACTGTTTAAGTCAGATACTTTTCTTCAAAATTAATAAAGCGGTTTTAAAAGTTTAATCAGAGCATTAATTTATAAACATGTATAAAATCAGATATTTTTAGCCATTTATAATAGTTGAAGCGACCGTGCTAGAACCACGGGATCCGGGGGTGCCTAACACCTTCCCTCGGGTCAACAGAATTCCTTACTTAGAATTTCTGGTTTGCAGACTTCATTTGGAAAGTAGTAAATTTCCTCGATTCGGGATTTAAATAAATCGGTGACTTGGGAAACCATAATTTATTCCAAGTGGCGACTCTGAAATAAATAGAATAATCCCGTTTCGAATATTGTCACTTAAATTGGAAAAACTCCCTCGCGCATCTACCCTCCGGGGTAAGGGGCGCGCCAAAAGGAGGTGTGACAGCTCTGGCGACTCTGCTGGGGAATAAAACTCAGGACTACCGGTTCGGGGTTTAAGAATTCGAGCTTTGAATAATTATTTTATTTGGCTTATTTATTATCTGATTTTATTACATGTTTATATTTAATATGCTAAATATTGCTTTACCGCTTTAATATTTTGTGAATTGTATATAAATTGTGCCGATACCCATTTTTTTTTTCTCTTCTGAGTCTTTGAAATATAATACCGGGCATTTGCTGGACATAGCCCGTTTTTCTCAAGATAGCTGTGGTGCTTGGCACCCGGTGAAGGATTTTGTAGTTACACATGTTTAGGCGGAGAGTTTTGTCAATTAAGCCGGAAAGCCATGCTACCGGTGCACTGACACTCTTCGGCTCGAGTTGTCCGCTCGAGTTAAAGCCGGTCTAGACACTTTTTCCGACAGGATGATGACTTAGAATAACAAGACCTTATGCCGGATCCCCGATAGGAACGTTTATTTGCATCATGTGCATATTTGACTTAGGAGGCTCAACACAGGGGTTGGGCCTGTCTAAGACAGGTGTACCTGAAACAAAAAGACCAACTTGTTGCATCTTTTTGTGTGCATTTATTTGTTTCGATCTTACATGCCGACCGGTTTGTTAAAAGAGGAAGAAGCGGAAAACGTCAGAGTATATAGTTAAAATAATTTTTATGAAAATAGTTAGTTCTTTGAAAATAAAAAAGAAAACAAAATGAAAAAAATGAAAAAAAATCTCCGATTAATTTTGTTGATTTCTAAATAGTTAGCTTCTTAATTTTACAAAAATTAGATTCTTTTAAAAATTGAAAAATGCAAAACAAAAAATTCAATAGTTTTTTTTATGAAAAGTAAGTGTCTTTGAAAATAATTTATTTTGAAAAATTGCTGCTAAAAATAGTTTGTTAAAATAATTTGGTTCTTTTATTACCGAACTACGCTGGTTTGATTCTCACATGGTGTGAGATACGTAGGCAACCTTCATCGGGTCCAACCTCCCCTTTTCAAAAAAATAACCAAAAAATATCGAAATTGATTTTTTTTTCGTTGTAAATATGTTGAGTGATGCCGTTTTCAAAAACAACCGAATGTACCCGAAAGGGACGCCGGAAGGTTGACTTTGCATAAACGGCCACTTTTGGGTCATTTTGTAGATTTTTTGGTCGATTGACCCTCACAGCCTTATAATCTTCGTCCCCGAGGCGCTGAAAGGCCGTATTTGCAATACCTGATTTTTTTTTGTTTTAATTTGAAAAATAAAAAGAAAAAAAAATATCTAAATTTTTGTCATAAATAAGTCAGGTGATGCCGCTTTTGCCAAAAATAGCCGAATGTTCCCGAGAGGGACGCCGAAAGGTTGACTTTGCATAAACGGCCACTTTTGATCATTTTAGAATTTTTGGTCAATTAGCTAAACGCAACCTTAAAATCCTCGTCCCCGAGGTGCTGAAAGGTCGTGTCTGCAAAACCATGTCTTTTATTTTAATTTGAAAAAAAAAATAAGAAAGAATCAGTGGCAAGTAAATGCTTGAATTTTTTATCAAAATAATCCAAGCTAGTTTCGGCGGTATTTTAAACCGTTCTTGCCGAGATAGCTTTATAGCATCTTTCAGTTGTCGAAAGGTTGTCTTCGTAAAAGAATGGACAAGTTTGTAAAGAAATCCTTCCCGGCCTCAAAATTCATATGGAGTTGAGAAGGGGCCACGTTTGCAGAAATAGGCGTTTGGTTGAAATTGGCAAACAGGGAAGTTAATCTGCTAGTTTTTTTAAAAATTTATATTTTTCTTTTGATTAGATCATATGGTGTTTGATTTTCAAGTCTGTAAGTATTTCTTTTCATCAAAATCTGTTAGTATGGCTAGTTTTTAAAACTTTGTAATCAAGTTTGTTTTATTGTGAAAATTGAAAATTCCTGTAAAAAATGTTTTATTATTATTGTCCTCTCGTATCCGAACTACGCGGGTCTGATTCTCACCGGATGTGAGATACGTAGGAAAACCTCATCGGTTCCGACCCCAATTTTTTTTTAAAAAAAAAATAATCAAAAAATAAAAAAATAAAAAAATACTCTCGTTTATAAAATTCAAAAAAAAAAGAGTAAAAAAGGCAAAAAAAATAATAAATAAATAAATAAATAAATAAAAAATAAGCAAAAATATGAATATATTTTCCTTTTTCTCTTAAAGCATTTCTTTCAAGAATTAGTTGATTTACTCAATTCCCGATTTTCCGAACTACGCCCGGTCTGATTCATGCGGGGACATGATACGTAGGCAATCCACATAAGATTCGACCATCACTAAAAAAAATGAAAAAAAAAAGTTTAAAAGAAAAAAAAAAAGGGGGGGGGAAGTTAAAAGAAAAGAAGATTGATAAAGGATGAAAATACAAACCGGAATGACGCATCGCAATCGAGTACATGTAGCAACACCATCATCTGTATAAGTGCATCACACCCAACGTGAGATTACTTATCTGTTATGTTGTTTCGGACTAACCGTTTGTTTGCCAAACTCCAGGTTTTAGTAAAGAGTGGTTGATTTTGTGGTAATCTGGCATCACATTCGTACTTCACAAGGTCCAAAGGAAAAGTTCGGCAGCCTGAAAGTACTCATCCCTATTTCACTAGGTCAAAAAAGGGTGCCGACATGTCTTCAGAAATGCTCTTGGCAACCATTCCCGTTTCAGAGGAAAGCTTTTTGACAACCATCCCGGCTACTGAGTCGGCAGCTTTGGAGGAGAATAGAATTTTGCGCTGCCGCATGCTCGAGATGTTGGACGATTGGAACAACGGGAAAGAGCCCCCAAGTCTGATCCCTGGGTTCCCTGAAATTCTTCTCAGATCAAGTGGGATTTCCAATACCCCCATCAACTACCCGCCTACTCTGTTTGGGTATTCTAATGCCACAACCCTCTCTGAATCACCCTCCACTTCCTATCCTCGGGTGACACCATTAGATACATCCGCAAGAACGTCGGTTGAGTTGCCAGTTCCAGTCACAACGCATCCCACCGCACATACTCCTTTCTTCGACTCCGCATCCTTTACATTCCCAGCACTACCGCTTACACGGGACCATACCCAGGTTGCAGCCAATATATATCCTTAGCCACCTCGATATGAGTTTCTACCAAGCCAAAATCCAAAGGCTCCCAAGTAGGATGAGATGGCAAAAAGAATGAGGAGTTTGGAACAAAGCCTGAAGAACATGCAAGGTCTAAGTGGACAGAAAAGTGTATCTTACGCCGATCTATGCATGTTCCCGCACGTCCATTTGCCATCAGGTTTCAAGACGCCGAAGTTCGAAAAGTATGACGGGCATGGCGACCCCATTGCTCATCTGAAGAAATACTGCAATCAATTGCGAGGTGCCGGCGGCAGGGAAGAATTGTTGATGGCGTACTTCGGAGAAAGTTTGGTCGGAATAGCATTAGAATGGTATATGGATCAAGACATATCTCGATGGCACATCCGGGATGATCTGGCCAGAGATTTTGTGAAACAGTTCCAATACAACATCGATATTGCGCCAGACAGGAATTCCTTATCGAACTTAAAGAAGAAGCCCTCCGAAAGCTTCAGAGAATATGCCATTAAATGGCGAGAGCAAGCATCCAGGGTGAAACCCCCTATGGACGAAAATAGAAATGGTCACTACTTTCCTCCAGGCTCAGGAACCAGATTATTTCCAGAACATGCTGTCAACAATGGGAAAGCCTTTCGCAGAGGCGATCAAGATTGGGGAAATGGTAGAAAATGGTTTAAAGACGGGAAGGATTTTGAGTCAGGCAGCCATTCGAGCGACCTCCCAAGCAATCCAAGGAGGGTCTGGAGGAATATCAAAGGGTAGGATGAAAGAGGAAACATCCATGGCAACTTCGGGTGATAGAAGACACCACGCTCCTAGACCATTCTTTTCAGAAGGGACCCCCCAGCATTATTACTCTGCTCAAGAAATGTCCTATATCCCTCAACCATACGCGGTCATGAATGCTCAACCTTTTGCGCAACCGCAACAGCATGTCAGTAGAAACCAAGCTCTATTTCCAAGAAATCAACCTCCCCACCAGAACCACTATAATCCCCGACCTCCACAGAATAACTTCCGTCCTTGGGAACGACCAAAGAAATCAAACTTTACCCCAATTGGTGAATCTTACTCTAATCTATTCCCGAAACTTGTCCAAATGGGTCTATTGCAGCCGGTTCCTCAGAATAGACAAAACCCGGCATCGCCTTCCTACAAAGCTGGTGTCAGATGTGTATATCATTCAGAGGCAGAGGGCCACCATACTAATGATTGTTGGACTTTGAAACAAGTGGTGGAGAATTTAATAGAGCAAGGGAAGATTGTGTTGAAGGATGAGGATGTCCCAAATGTGACCAATAATCCGCTGCCTGCTCACAATAACGGGCCGATAGTTGGGATGATTTGTGAAGACGAAGAATTCGATCCAGCGCTTAAGGCCATAATTGCTATTGCTGACGTAGAAAGGAAGCCCAAGGCGGCCCCGAAACAAGAAAAGGGGGAAAAGAAGAGTAAAATCACTGAGTTAGAACCAGAAAGGGAAATTGGTGCACCTAAGCAAGCCTATGTGGCATGGGAGGCGATTAAGACACCACAGCTGAATGAGCCAGTGTTTGTTGGACGCGTTCCGCAAAAGCTTAAGGACCGTGAAGAGAAAGATAATGAGGATTCCATGACTGAAGAGAGTGAAGGAAAACATGAGGCAAAGCTCTGCGATACCCACATGGTCGAGCCAGGGAAAGGGACTATCACCGTTGAGATGGGACCAGACACTAAACTCCCAAACAAAAAGGCTAGGCTATTCCCGATCGGGCGGAAACCCAGTAAACTTGTCCTGCCGCATTTTTCTGCATCCAGAGTATTTCAGGGTGTAAATTGGATGTTTCTTTTAGTTTTTGTCTTTAAATTTCCGAATGTGAACTTTGTTTATCTTTTCGATTTCAAGAAATGAAATTAACATTTCATCGTCCGTTTTCTTTTCTTTTGTTATTTTTTTATTCTTTCAGATTTGTTTTAGTTTTCTTTTTCTCTTCTCTTTAGTTCAAATCATGCAGCTTTAAATAACATGACATGCTTGCGGACTTCATGCCTAGATCCTAAAACGCTGTCGGACTTCAGAATAATGAATCGAGAGTTGAAATGCACAAAAGTTTATTTTTGAGGAAATGAAACAATGAATTGGAATAACTGAAGGAAATTGGTTCGCATACAAAAAGGGTTATGTTGTACTCAAGGAATACCCGAGTAGTTGTCCCAACAAAGAAAGGCCCATACTTGCAACAAGAAAGTGCGGCCCAGAAATCTCGAAATAGAACAACCGATGTTAAGGCGCATTCCTCCTCATTACCAAGAAACAAAAAGAAAATTCGCTCCTAATTGGAAAGTACCATACATCATCAGGAAGATACTGCCGAGAAGAGCGTTATACTTGGGAGACATGGAAGGAAAAGACTCTGACACAGCTGTGAATTCAGATGCTGTGAAGAGGTAATATGTCTGAATTTGCTTCGATGATGTCCTTACAAGTCGAAATGATTGAAGGCTTTTATTCCCGCTACCCAAACACTACCAACCCTTTTTGTAAACCCTTTGAGCCGGTTACCTTTCTTTGGCTACCCTCTTTGGAATCCAAATCAAAAAAAAAAAAAAAAAAAAAACCAAGAATCCAAACCAAATAAAAAAAAAAAGCTTCCTGAACTACGTTCTGACTTGATTCCGAAAGGATACGTAGGCAACCTCTCCATGAGGTTCAGTCACACCAAACCAAAAATCCCAGTTTCCCTAAAAATGAAAATGAAACTGGGGCAGATGATATTGTTGATTCGGTTTAAGATCCGTCAAGATGATTCCAAAGTTGTAATTTTGTCCACAATTCTTGTTACCCAAACCAAGTACAAGTCCTTCAAGATCGATTAGAAGCTGAGAAAACATCATTGTGCGATCCGAGGTTCCTGGAATGAAAAGAAATAAAATGAGAGAGTCTTATTGGTGAAAACCTTCGGGCACCATAAGACGATTGAAGTAGAGAAATACAAAATGAGAGAGCCTGTTGGTAAAAACTCGCAAAGAGTACTATCTGGCGAAGGTAAGAAGAGAAATGAGAGAGGTCGATTGGCGAAAACCCGCAAAAGGGCGCTATCAACCGAAAAGGTTGTTTCACCACAAGAGATCCTGGCACGGCTCCTTAGCTCGGAAACATAGACCCGTTTTGGTTCATAAGAAAATGGGAGTTTGTGACGATCAAGCATCTAGTCCGAGAAGCATGTCATGTTGGTTAAAGTCAGCATATACCTCAGATAAGTCCTTCTTTTTCCCCGAAAGGGACTCCTCTATCTTTGATACATTTTTCCATTCTTTGTTCATTCTTTTCTTTGAATCCCTTTCGGTTTAATTTTAATTCTGAAACTATTACAAAGGAAGGCGACACGACCGGTTTTACGAGACTCCGCCTGGTAAAGAAGAAAAGAAAAACAGCCTCAGTTGGTGTATTGATACAATCCCCGATTGGATCGTAATGATCGATTGTTTCCAAAGAAACGGATTTTAGAAATGGAAATCAAAGGCTAAGGTCTTAGAAGAGACGGAATAAGGCAGAAGGATAAAACCCACATAGAAAATCCTCATGGAATCCCGGGAATGAACCCGGTCGGTTTGAAAAGAAGTCACCCCAAAGACAATTGGTAGCGAACTTCTCAATGGAAATGGGGAAACGATCAAGCAATGAAGATAATCAAGGCCACAAAGTCAACCACTTTTTCAACTGATAAAATGTTCTTTGTTGAAAGCAGGTCTGTTTAATTGTGCAAGAAGAAGGTACAACTCGAAGAAGTGAAGTACGCAAGCATCGAAATGGCTTTGGAACAAGGAAAACACATAAAAAGGGAAGTTTCTTTTTAGAGCTTTATCTTATGCATTTGTTGATGGTTAAAAAAGAAAGCCTAAAAGAAGGCCCAAAAGGAAGAATAAAAGAAAAGAAAATGAAAACTCAAAAAAAAAGGGGAGAATCAAATCATAATCAGTCCAATATCTGTTTGGACCCCGGTCGAAAAAATCGAGGGTCTTTCCGGCCAGAAAGCCGTGAAACTTTATCCCCGATCGAAAACCGAGGATCTCCCGCCGGAAAACTGCGGAGCCATTTACTTTTACCCCTGCCAAAAAATCGAGGATCTGGCGGCTAAAAACCCGTTAGACATTGTTTGAATTCCGGCTAGAAAGCCGTGAAACTTTTATCCCGGGTCAGAAAACCGAGGATCTCCCAGTCAAAAAACTGAGTGAGCCACTTACTTTTACCCCGACCAAAAAACGAGGGTCCGACGGCCAAAAAACCGTTAGACATTGTTTGAATTCCGGCCGAAAGCCGTGAAACTTTTATCCCCGGTCAAAAAACCGAGGATCTCCCGGTCAGAAAACTGCGGAGCTATTTACTTTTACCCCGGCCAAAAAACCGAGGGTCTGACGGCCAAAAAACCGTTAGACGTTGTTTGAATTCCGGCCAAGAAGCCGTGAAACTTTTATCCCCGGTCAGAAAATCGAGGATCTCCCTAGTCAAAAAACTGCAGAGCCATTTACTTTTACCCCGGCCAAAAAACCGAGGGTCCGACGGCCAAAAAACCGTTAGGCATTGTTCGAATTCCGGCCAGAAAGCCGTGAAACTTTTATCCCGGTCGAAAAACCGAGGATCTCCCAGTCAGAAAACTGCGGAGCTATTTACTTTAACCCCGGCCAAAAAATCGAGGATCCGACGGCCAAAAAACCGTTAGACATTGTTTGAATTCCGGCCAGAAAGCCGTGAAACTCTTATCCCCGGTCAGAAAACCGAGGATCTCCCAGTCAAAAAACTGCGAAGCCATTTACTTTAACCCCGGCCAAAAAACCGAGGGTCTGGCTGCCAAAAAACCGTTAGACATTGTTTGAATTCCATCCAGAAAGCCGTGAAACTTTTATCCCCGGTCATAAAACCGAGGATCTCTCCAGTCAAAAAACTGCGGAGCCATTTACTTTAACCCCGGCCAAAAAACCGAGGGTCTGACGACCAAAAACCGTTAGATATTGTTTGAATTCTGACCAGTAAGCCGTGAAACTTTTATCCCCGGTCATAAAACCGAGGATCTCCCAGTCAGAAAATTGCGGAGTCATTTATTTTAACCCCGGCCAAAAAACCGAGGGTCTAGCGGCCAAAGAACCGTTAGACATTGTTTGAATTCCGGCCGGAAAGCCAAGGGTCTGACGGCCAAAAAACCGTTAGACATTGTTTGAATTCCGGCCAGAAAACCGTGAAACTTTTATCCCCGGTCAGAAAACCGCGGATCTCCCAGTCAGAAAACTGCGAAGCTATTTATTTTAACCTCGGCCAAAAAACCGATGGTCTGGCAGCCAAAAAACCGTGAGACATTGTTTGAATTCCGGCCAGAAAGCCATGAAACTTTCATCCCCGATCAGAAAATCGAGGATCTCCCAGTCAGAAAATTGCGGAGCTATTTATTTTAACCCGGCCAAAAAACCGAGGGTCTGACGGCCAAAAAACCGTTAGATGTTATTTGAATTCCGGCCAGAAAGCCGTGAAACTTTTATCCCAGGCCAGAAAACCGAGGATCTCCCAATCAAAAGCTGCGGAGCCATTTACTTTAACCCCGACCAAAAACCGAGGGTCTGGCGGCCAAAAACCGTTAGACGTTGTTTGAATTCCGGCCAGAAAGCCGTGAAACTCTTCTACAAAATCTCGGCCAGAAAGACGTGGAACGTTTATTTGTGAAACCATGATTTTCTTACCTAATACAAGAGTCTTTTTAATCACTTTCTGTGTCACAACTAACTAACGAAATTTTCCTAGCAAAACTGGGGCAGAAAAATTTCGTTCGTTTGTTTTGTTTTGTTGTCTAAATAGGTTTGACTTTGGGACGCAAGGATCGAGATAACCTACGAGTGGAACATCAATCCAAAGTGAAGAAAAGAAGAAAAGAACCAAAAGAAAAGAGTTCAAACGTTGGAGTAAACAAAGGCGCGGATTGCTCAGAAGCTGATTGAAGTAACAAGCTCCGCCGACTCCGTTTCACTCAATGTTACAGAAAATAAACAAGCACGTACAGCTTGTTGAGCATCAAGATTCAGATCGAGGTCTACAGCAAATCAGCCAAGATTCAAGATCAAGTTTTCAAGAGAATCATAGATAGGAATCTTGTAACTCATAGTTTGATAGCATAGCCAGTTCAGCTTTAATTTCTCTTTTGGTGTAATAAGGAGGTCGGTAAGCAGTAAGCAGCAACAACGGCAACGATAGCAACAGTAACAGCAAAGTGTCAGTCCACGGTAGTCCCAGCTACCAAAACTTTCCGAACTACATTGACCTGATTCTTGTTTAGCCCGGGATATGTAGGAGGCCTCTCGAAGCAAAGGCTCGGTCAAGATCTTTTCAAAATGCTTCACATGGAGTGCTCAGACGGGCAAAAATCGCTCGTATCCGCTCACTTATCTTTGCACGAAAACTCTTCATGTTTCCGCGCAAAGAGGGGCATCTGTGAGCACGTGATTTTTGCCCTACATGAGAATTACTCCCAAAATATTCAAAAATAAAATGGTTTTGTGTTGTTGTAATATCCGTGGATTTTTGTGTTAATTTTTTCTTATTATTTGTATTTTTGTGTGTGCACGTTTGTTTTGTTTAGATTAAGAAAAATACAAAATACATTGCGTTTGCCTTCTTAGGATTTAATTTACAATTGAAAGTAGTCAAGTTTATTTGACAAAAAAAGAAAATCACAAAAATATATATTTTTGCTTTTCTAGTATTTAATGTCCCAATTGTGTGATTTATATTTAATTGATGTTTAAAATTGAGTGTGTTAATTGTTGGTATAACTTAATTAGTATTTCTTATAATTTAATTGACTTTGTAGTGTAATTAGAAATTTTTGTTTTAAGTAGAAAACTAAATTAAAGAGATAAGGAAAACAAAATCAAGCAAAAGAGGAGGAAATCGGGTTGGGCCCAAAAAATTAGCCAAATCCAGGCCCAAAAAAGAGCTTAGCCCAGTCCAAACCACTGGATCCGTCTCCCTGACCCGGCCAATGCAACCCGCCCCATTCCCATTTTAATCTGGACCGTTGGTTTCCATCCATCCAACGGTCCTAATTAAATCCCTAATTTAATTATACCAAAACCCCCAAACCCTAATTCATCTTCATTTTCCATTCCCATAAAACCAGTCGCCGCCGCCGCCGAGCTCCACCCCACCGGAAATCGCCTCACGGCGGTTCCGGTGGTCCAAACCACCTGATTTTTACACCACCCAACCTCCAAGACCCCCTCATTCCAACCCCGAGCATGGTTCGTCTCGAATCAAAACATAGCTCCTCGAATCTTCAATTGAAGATTCGAGTCAAAACTTGACCAAAGCCAAACCGTCCCAAATTGATACCATACCTTCACCGCACCTCCCTCACACGCTAACCATTGTTATTTTTGCTCGAATTTGGCCGGAAATCATTAAGCCCCAAAAAACCGAACTAAGAACCCTAAAACTCGAATTGGGGATTTCTTCATCGGATTTTACGGAGATTGAGGTCTAATAGACCTTAATTGATGTGTTTTCACTTGGAAAACATTTCAATTAAGTTCCTTTCGACCTCGAATACCAAAGCCCAATCTTGGCCGAGTTCTCCATTTTTGTTTCAAGGTATTTTCTTTTCCTTTTCGTTTCTTGTTTAATTGTATCCGACGTTTTAATTTAGTTATTCATTTGTTGTTAGTTTTTCCTCGGATATCTTCGATTTCTGTTTTTCCTCTTCTTTTGGGACCTTTTATTTGGTCGATCTGTTTGCTTTCTGATTCATTGTTGTAAATGTGGCGTTATAAGATACGAATTCGATTCGTTTAAATTCGTCGAATAGCTAATTATGCATTTTGAGCTATGCTTGGCCGAGAGGTTCTTAGACCGTTTGTTCATCGACTGTGTGTTATTGATTATAGCTGTTGTAATCGATTCAACGAATGTCATCGAATAGTTGGTTTCGCAATCCTTTTGTTTTGGCCGAAATTTGTTGAAATCATTTGGTTCGTCGATTGGCTGTTATCAATTCTATGTATTGCAATCGTTTAGTCGAATGTCGTCAAACTAATTCTGTGCTTTGTTTGAACCATTTTAACTACAAATGTTAGGACTCCCTGTTTATGACCAAGCCTTAGATTGTTTATTGGATATAGCTGTTTAAGCATATTAAAGACCATAGCTAGGTGCAAGGCACATGCCTTAGGTTAATAGAAACCTGCTGGACAGCAGGTATTCACCTAGGCTTTGCACTTAAGGAATTTTTTAGACAGAAAAAGTGGAAATCTGAAGAAAATAACATGGGCTTTAATAAAGAATTGAAGGGCTGACACCACTTTAAATACCTTTAGAGGTGGAAATCAGAGTGTCATGGCAGTTTTTAGTGTATTGAACCCTTTTGAATGCTCTTTAGAGCTGGAAAATCAAAGCACATGGGGGGATGATTTAAAGGTTTAAAGGGAGGCATGTGCAAGGAATATTGGACAGGTTTGAGGTTTGTTTTCTTTGTCTATAAAAGGGAGAAGACTGGAAACACATAGGGCATAGATACTGGAAAATACAGACACAAAAAACACACAAACAGACACTGGCAGGATAGAGGGAAAACACAGAGAGACTTACTGGAAAACAGAGAGAAAAGAGGATAGAGATTGAGAGTTTAATTGAGAGCTTCCATTTTCTGTTTCTTACAGTGAAGTTAGTTGAAGCATTCCGTTTTGTTTTGATCAGTCTGAGGGGTCATTGCCTGTTAAGTTGTGTTTTTCATCTATGGAATTGTTTTCTGAAGTTGCCGGATTCTATGATACACTCCTGGGTTACTGCTGATTGCGTTGCTGTTCGTTTCTGCTTGTTGTTACTGCTGTCACTGATTACTTTTTCTTCCACTTGCCAGGTACTTCTTTAGTTCATGGTTGAAGTTTAATTACTGATGCATGTAAAGACATGAAGTTCTGTTCGAATGAAGATCCTGTTTGAAGCTGAATTTCTAGTTTTTTTTTATTACTTATGTATTTTAGTGTAGATTCCTAGCCGCTTGCATTTGACGATTCGATTCATAACTGTTGGTTTAGTTTCAAACATATTGGTTCAAGCATGAAAAGCTAAAAACAGCTTATATGATTTCAAACATATTATGAGTGTTCAATATATGTGTTCAAATGTGTTCAAACAATTATGAGTGTTCAAACACATGAAAAGCTAAAAACAGCTTACATGAAAAGCTAAAAACAGTTTCAAACAATTTATTTCAATATGCAGTAGTATATGATTTCTTTATAAACCAAAAGTTAGGAATATAGAGAATAATCCACCAATAAAAATTGAATCCCAGTCTATGTACTTGTGCATTTGTGAAATTTTACTTAGAAAGGCACACGATAGAGAAGGTTGGCGCATGCGTGTGGGCTTCAAGCCTAGATTTCGTTCTTCTTTGTATTGGGCTTCAAGCCCAGATTTCGTTAATAAGCTGAGCAAGTTTTCTTCAAAAAGAACGACATTTGTAGTTTAACTCAATTATTAAGAGACATATGCCGGAATTGGGTTAATAGAAGTAAAATTTAGAAATTAAAGTGTTCATTTTATATAGGGTACAAAACGGAATGAAAGGGGACAAAATTTTGATTTTATTTAGAGCAAATAATTTTTATTTATTATCTATTTACCGATAATTTAAATACTATTTAAGTCAGATACTTTTCTTCAAAATTAATAAAGCGGTTTTAAAAGTTTAATCAGAGCATTAATTTATAAACATGTATAAAATCAGATATTTTTAGCCATTTATAATAGTTGAAGCGACCGTGCTAGAACCACGGGATCCGGGGGTGCCTAACACCTTCCCTCGGGTCAACAGAATTCCTTACTTAGAATCTCTGGTTCGCAGACTTCATTTGGAAAGTCGTAAATTTCCTCGATTCGGGATTTAAATAAATCGGTGACTTGGGACACCATAATTTATTCCAAGTGGCGACTCTGAAATAAATAGAATAATCCCGTTTCGAATATTGTCACTTAAATTGGAAAAACTCCCTCGCGCATCTAATAAGTGTATAAGAGGGATTTGAGTAGAACATCAATGGGTAAAGTATGTATTTTTATTATGGATGTCCATTTTGTATTCTATTGTAAATATGCTTCCTGAAGAAGCTTATCCATATTGAACTCCACCATAAATATGTTGATCTATTTAGTACTATATTGGAAAAAAGCTTTCTTAAGAAGCTTATGATTTCGGTATTCCATAATAGATAAATATTATCCATGTAGAAGATTATCTATAGGTGGTAGGATAACCACATACAATAAGTGTACATAGCAGCTTTCAGTAGGAGCTTACAAGCAGCTTACACAGCAACTTGCAGTAGCAACTTACAAGTAGCTTACACATAGCTTGTAGTAGCAACTTATGCACCAACTTCTACATCAACTTCCTTTCTTTTATAAATAGATGATATTTTAGTTTATTATGTACATCAGTTTGAAGTTGAATAGTATATAGTTCCTCTCTATACTTGTAGTTGGTTAATTTACTTTATAATTTTATTTATAACACGTTATCAATATGAGACTCTTCCATCTCGAGCAAATACTTTGAAAGTATCAAAGGAACTAACTTTCTTTTTCTAAATAATGTCAATTTTTTTTTTAAATTTGAATTTGTAGCCCTAGATATGTTGGGCAAAAACAATATTTCTTGGGTGCTTGATGCTGAAATTCATCTTAATGTGACGGGTCTGGCTGACACCATCAAGGATAAAAATGAGGCATCAAATCAAAGTCGTGCCAAAGCAATGATATTTCTACACCATCACCTTGATGAGGGCTTGAAAATAGAATATCTTATTGTTAAAGATCCATTCATAATGAGAAATAATTTAAAAGATACATATGACCACAAATAATTTAAAAGATACATATGACCATCTGAAGATGGTCGTTCTTCCACATGCACCTTATGATTGGAATTATTTAAGTCTACAAGATTTTAAATCCATCAAAGAGTATAATTCTGCTATGTTCAAAATTATTTTTCAATTGAAATTATGGGGTGATAATATTACTGATCATGATAAGTTATAGAAAACCTTCATCATTTTTCATGCCTCAGATATACTCATGCAACAACAATATCAAGAGATGAGATCCAAAAAATATTTTGAACTTATCTCATATCTTTTTGTAGCCGGGAAATATAGTGGTCACGAAAGCCGAGCTATGGGTTCTTGTCTATTCCTTGAAGTGAATGAGGCAAACTTCCACCAAGCTAAGCATGGAAGAGGTCGTAGCCTCAGCAGGGGTCATGGCCATGATCGGGGAAGAAACTCTAATCATGGTAATTATAATGCACCAAAGAACCCTCCTTACCATCAACAGCGAAAGAAAGGAACAAAATCATGAAGCGGTGCAAATAACAAATGCAAAAAGTTTCATGCTATAAATGTGGAGTAAAATGGTACTAGTCACGTACATGTAGTACACCAAAGTAGATGGTTGAGATTTATCAAGCCTCCCTAAAGAAGATAGAGAAAAATACTGAAGAAAATTTTATTTCTAGAGATAATGTTGACTTCAAGTATTTAGATGTAGCTGATTACTTTGCACTCTCAGAAGGAGAAAGAAGTCATATGATTGGTGATGAATCTATAGAAATTTAAATATTTTATTTGTTGTTCGTGTGGTTATATAATTTTTGTACATAAATAAAAGTTATACTTTGATAATAATGTTTACTATAATATTTATTTTGTTTATGTCATTTTATTTTGAATAATATGGATAATTTACAAATTATGTTTAAATCAAAGACCAATCATGAAGATATTTGTATAATTGATAGTAGAACAACTCACATGATTTATAAGGATCAGAAATATTTTTCTTATTTGTATAGAGGAGAAGCAAACTTTTCAAAAATTTCTGGTAATATAAGTTTGATTGAAGGCTGCGGTAGAGCCACTATATTTCTGTCTAAGAGAACAAAACTTATTATAGACAATACATTGTTCTCCTCCAAGTCCCGAAGAAACTTGTTGAGTTTTATAGCTATCCACCGGAATGAGTATCATGTTGAGACAATAGATGAAATGAATATGGAATATCTTTGTATTACAAAGAATGTTTTTGGACAGAAGTCCATTGTAGAAAAGTTACCAACTTTTTCTTCTTTCTTATACTATTCAAAGATCGGTACAGTTTGAGCACACTCTATCATAAACCAGACGTTTAATAATTCAATACTTTTGTGATTTGGCATTGCCGCTTGGGCCATCCTGGATTAATAATGATGAGACGAATTATTAAAAATTCGAATGGCCATTCATTAAAGAACTAGAAGATTCTTACAATGATGGATTTTCTTGTGATGCTTTTTATCGAGGCAAAATGATCACTAGACCATCATAAATGAAGGTTGGCATTGAATCCCCTGCCTTTTTAGAGCATATACATAGTAATATATGTGGACCTATTATCCCACCAAGTGGATTGTTTAAATATTTTATGGTCCAAATAGATGCATCTTTAAGAGGGTCTCATTTATTCCTACTGTTAACTCGCAACCTGACATTTGCAAAGTTATTAGCCCAAATAATTTAGTTAAACGCAAAATTTCCAGATTATCCTATAAAGGTTATTCACCTTAATAATGCTGGAGAATTCTCATCTCAAACTTTTGATGATTATTGTTTATCAGTTGAGATAAAAGGTTATCATGATCCTAGTTCACCAATCGTGAACATGTCATGACAGTACCTAGTTTTCATGACTAGGTAAGCCTAACACAAATTGCGGAAGTAAAAATTTACAAAATTTATAATCAAAATTTAATAACGTGAGAAATGTATACAATTGCCGCCTGGCACATACATTTTAACACTTTTAAATTCTGAAACTATCCCAAAGACCCGAAAATTCACGGGCAACACAGTTTAAGAGTAATACATAACACTGCTCTAATCTTCCAGAAAGTCTATAACAAGGAATAACACAATAGCATCTAACTAACTAAAGGGCTTGAGTGAGAGGGAGACTCTCCGATCTGCGGACGCAGCAGATATATCTGATTACATCGAATACCAGTCCCAAATGGACAACCCAAGAAGAATATATGAGTTTAAGAACTCCAATAATAATAATAATGAACAAAATACTGACACTCCCAAAGATTCGGAGTCACAAGTCTAGAGCCTCTAGCAAAACCCAACAGGAATAGAGAGTACTGTATAGAAATACTCAAGTCTGAATACAAAATACAAATAACAACTGGAAAGGAGAGGAGAAGCTAGGTTCTGCGAACGTAGGCAGCTACCTCAGCAACTCGATATGACACTGCAAACGCTGGAAATGCCTGTCTACTGCTCCTGAGTACCTGAGTCTGCACACAAAAGGTGCAGGGAGTATGGGTGAGTGCTAAGTACTCGGTGAGTAATAAATATATAAAAGCAGCTGAAGGTAAGAAATCCACAAAATACCACAATATGAAGCTACACTACAATTTGAATCTCCTACGAACTAGCATCAACAATACAATACAGCTACCACAGAGTAATTCAACAAATAAAGATGCAATGCAATGCACATAACCGCTACGGCGTGTAGCCCGATCCAATTTAACGTCGACGGCGCTCACCGGGGGTGTGTACAGACTCCGGAGGGGCTCCTACAGCCCAAGCGCAATACTGCTGCGGCGTGCAGCCCGATCCTCATATCAACCACTGCGGCGTGCAGCCCGATCCCATGCTCAGTCCAAAATAAGCAATTAAGTCACAAAACAGTTCATTTTTCTTGATTCCAGTTTTCAATTCATAATTTATGAAAAATACTTAAACTTTATTAAATTTGCTAAAGCCGGTGACTTAACATTTCAAAAGTGTGATTTCAATTTCCAGGACTGATATCAGTGATTTAAGCAATTATAGCTATCACATAATTATTGTCCTCTAAGGACACTACAGGTCGGCACAAGTCCCCAAACAAGGCTTACAGCCCACAAATATATCAAATACAGTGTATTTCCAACACTAACAACATATTATTCACATCCGGGATGGACCAAGTCTCAATCCCTAGTCACAATCAATCCCGCACCTGCCACGGTGTGCGAGCCATGCCCTACTAGCGTCACAATGTGCTAAGCCGGGGTTTCGAACCCTCAGGCTACCATATACACAAACTACTCACCTCTAGCCGGTCGTAGACTCGTCTGCGATGCCTTTTCCTTTGAATTTAGCTCCCTCGTGCGTGGAATCTAGTCAAACCACAATAATTATATCAAATACGGGTCAAATAATCATAACCCATTTTAATTTACATGAAATTCGCATAAATACACCAAGTTGGTAAAACCCGACCCCGGGCCCACTACTCGGAAAATTCCGAAATTAGTACCAACGCGACCCTCATCTCGCCACGAGTCCGTGCATATAAAATTTATCGAAATCGGAGTTCAAATGGCCTTCCAAATCCAAAAATCTCGTTTTCAATATTTAGGCCACATTTCTTCAAGATTTCAACCCAATTTCATGAAGATTGATGTTAATTCTACCATAAAATGATGTTTTTGAGTCAAGAATCTTACCTCCGACGAATACCCGATGACTTCTCAGTGATTTCCTCGAGTTTTCTTCTCTCTAGGGCTCAAAATTATGTTTTGGGGGTGTAAACCCGTAAGCCCTCTGTTCTGTGATATAAATTCACTGCCAGAACATTTTGTTCTACGCGTTCGCGTGAGCTCCCACGCGTTCGCGATGAACAACTCCCTCTTACCCTTCGCGAACGCGACGCTTACCACGCGTTCGCGATGCTCTCTTCCAGCTACCCTTCGCGAACGCGACGCCAACCACGCGTTCGCGATGCTCAAACTTCCAGCCGCCCAAATTCCTTCTACGCGTTCGCGATATCCCTCCCGCGAACGCGAAGCACACTCCCACGACCCTACGCGAACGCGACCCAAGGAACGCGATCGCGATGCTCAACACCCCTGGCCTACGCGAACGCGACACCCCGACCGCGAACGCGATGCACTGATTCGCTTGACCTTCGCGAACGCGGCCCTTGCCACGCGAACGCGAAGGCTTAAATGCCTGGGCAGAACCTGCAGTTTTTCTGCAGATTTTTGCCAAGTCCAAATGCCCGGTTGATGGTCCGAAATCATCCCGAGGCCCCCGGGACCCCAACGAAAACCACCAACATACTCCAAAACATGATACGGACTTGTTCCAATCATAAAAACACCATACTAAACATCAAAATCACCATTTACTCACGAATTCAAGCCTAAGTTTCTTCAAAACTTTCAAAACTAACATTTAATCCAAAACCCGATCAAACGATGTCCGAATGACCTGAAAATTTGCAGGACATATCCAAAATCACATAACGAAGCTACAGAAATTGTCGGAATTCCATTCCGACCCCGGATCAAAATATCACCTACCATCCGGTTTTCGCCAAAATTCAACCTTCGCCAATTCAAGCCTAAAACTACACCGGACCTCCGAATTCAATTCCGATTGTTCTCCTAAGTCATAAATGATCCCCCGAAACTAGTCAAATCATCAGAATCTGGTTCCGAGCACTCTAACTCAATAGCCAACTCTTGGTTGACTTCTCATATTCAAGCTTCCTTCAAACATACTATTTGCTTCATTTCCAATCCAAATCACTCCTAATTCACCCGATATACTCTAATACTGTTATAAAAGCATAATATATGTAAATGCACGGTAACGGGGTGGTAAATTCCCGTAACGACGGGCCGGGTCGTTACATTCTCCCCAACTTAAACAAACGCTCGTCCGCGAGCGGGTTAAGAAACATACCCGGAGCATCAAACAAGTGTGGATATCTGCTCTGCATTTCCTGCTCGGTCTCCCAAGTTGCTTCCTCCACGGGACGACCTCTCCACTGCACTTTCACTGAAGTTATATCCTTGGATCTCAGCTTACGAACTTGTCGACCCAAAATGGCTACTGGTTCCACATCATAAGTCAAGTCTTCATCTAGCTGTATCGTGCTGAAATCTAACACATGAGACGGGTCTCCGACATACTTCCGGAGCATAGATACATGGAACACCGGGTGAACTCCCGACAAACCGGGTGGCAAAGCAAGCATATAAGCCACCTCCCCAACTTTCCTAAGCACCTCAAAAGGTCCAATAAACCTTGGGCTCAACTTCCCTTTCTTTCCAAACCTCATAACACCCTTCATAGGCGAAACCTTCAACAACACCTTCTCACCTACTGAATAAGACACATCTCGGACCTTCCGGTCCGCATAACTCTTCCGACGCGACTGAGCTGTGCGAAGTCTCTCCTGAATCACCTTCACCTTGTCTAAGGCATCTTGGACTAACTCTGTCCCCAACAACCTAGCCTCGCCGGGCTCGAACCAACCGACCGGAGACCTACATCGCCTTCCATATAAAGCTTCATACGGTGCCATCTGAATGCTAGATTGATAGCTATTATTATAAGCAAATTCCGCAAGAGGCAAATAATTATCCCATGAACCACCGAAATCAATGACACAAGAACACAACATGTCCTTCAGTATCTGAATAGTACGCTCAGACTGTCCATCCGTCTGTGGATGAAATGTTGTGCTCAGCTCTACCTGTGAACCCAACTCTCGCTGAAATGTCCTCCAGAACTCAGAAGTGAACTGGGTACCTCTGTTTGATATAATAGAAATGGGAACTCCATGCAATCTCACTATCTCACGGTTGAATATCTCTGCCAACCGCTCTGATGAATAAGTAGTACACACTGGGATGAAGTGAGCTGACTTGGTCAACCTATCCACCACCACCCAAACTGAATCAAACTTCCTCGCCGTCCGAGGGAGTCCACTGACAAAGTCCATAGTAATCCTTTCCCACTTCCACTCAGGAATATCAATACGCTGGAATACACCACCAGGTCTCTGATGCTCATACTTGACCTGCTGACAGTTTAGACATCTGGAAACATAATCAACTATATCCCTCTTCATCCGCCTCCACCAGTAATGCTGTTTCAAGTCCTGATACATCTTCGCGGCTCCCGGATGGATAGAATACCGCGAGCTATGGGCCTCTGCTAGAATCAGCTCTCGAAGATCATCTACATTGGGCACACAGATGCGGCCCTGCATCCTCATAACTCCATCATCTCTGATGGTGACATCTCTGGCATCATCATGCTGAACTCTGTCCTTAAGGACAAGTAAGTGTGGATCATCATAATGGCGCTCTCGAATACGATCATATAAAGAAGAACGAGCTACTACACAAGCCATCACCCGACTGGGCTCAGAAATATCCAGCCTCACCATCTGATTAGCTAACGCCTGAACATCAACTGCTAGGGGTCTCTCCCCAACTGGAATATACGCCAAACCGCCCATACTAATAGCCTTCCGGCTCAATGCATCAGCCACTACATTGGCTTTCCCGGGATGGTACAAGATAGTAATATCATAGTCTTTAAGCAACTCAAGCCATCTCCGCTGCCTCAAATTTAGATCTTTCTGCTTAAACAAATGCTGAAGGCTGCGGTGGTCCGTATATACATCACAAGATACACCATATAGGTAATGCCTCCAAATCTTCAAGGCATGAACAATAGCAGCCAACTCCAAATCATGAACAGGGTAGTTCTTCTCGTGGGGCTTTAGCTGACGAGAAGCATATGCAATAACTCTACCCTCCTGCATCAACACACAACCGAGTCCAACTCTAGAAGCATCACAATACACCGTATATGACCCTGAGGCTGATGGCAGCACAAGTACTGGAGCTGTGGTCAAAGCCTCCTTGAGCTTCTGGAAGCTCTCCTCACATTCATCAAACCACACAAATGGAGCATTCTTCCGTGTCAACTTAGTCAATGGTGAAGCAATAGATGAGAAACCCTGAACAAACTGGCGATAATAGCCTGCCAAGCCGAGAAAACTCCGAATCTCTGTAGCTGAGGAAGGTCTGGGCCAATTCTGCACTGCCTCGACCTTCTGTGGATTAACCCGAATACCATCACTGGACACTACATGTCCCAGAAAACCGACAGTATCAAGCCGGAACTCACACTTAGTGAATTTTGCATAAAGTTTCTCTTCTCTCAACCTCTGCAATACCACTCTCAAGTGATGTACATGCTCCTCCTGGCTGCATGAATATACCAGAATATCATCAATAAACACAATCACAAAAGAATCAAGGTACGGCCGAAATACACTATTCATCAAGTGCATGAATGCGGCTGGGGCATTAGTCAACCCGAAAGACATCACCAGGAACTCGTAGTGCCCATATCGCGTCCTGAACGCTGTCTTCATAATATCTGAGTCCCTGATCTTCAACTGATGATAGCCCGATCGAAGATCAATCTTAGAAAATACACTAGCTCCCCGGAGCTGATCAAATAGGTCCTCAATACGAGGCAATGGGTACTTATTCTTCACTGTTACCTTGTTCAGCTGCTGTAATCAATGCACATTCTCATTGTGCCATCTTTCTTCTTCACGAACAACACTGGTGCACCCCAAGGTGACACACTCGGACGAATGAAACCCTTATCTAAGAGTTCTTGAAGCTGTTCTTTCAATTCTTTTAACTCTGCTGGTGCCATGCGATAGGGAGGAATAGAAATGGGCTGAGTGCCCGGCACCAAGTCAATACCAAAGTCAATATCTCTGTCAGGCGGCATGCCTGGCAGGTCTGCTGGAAATACATCCGGAAACTCCCTCACAATGGGGACCGAATCAAGACTGGGTGTCTCAGCCTCAACATTTCTAATGAAGGCCAAATAAGATAAACAACCCTTGCCAATCATTCGTTGGGCCTTTATATAAGAAATCACCCTGTCGGACACATAATCAGTCAAGCCACGCCACTCGATCCTTGGATTACCTGGAATAGCTAGTGTGACTGTCTTGGCATGACAATCCAGAATCGCATGGTAAGGAGATAGCCAATCCATGCCTAGAATTACATCGAAATCTACCATGCCCGGTAGTAATAGATCAACTCGGGTCTCCAGTCCCCCCAATAGTAATAAGACAGGATCGATATACCTGATCCACAACAACAGTATCCCCCACCGGGGTAGACACATGTACGGGCAAAGCAAGAATACCACGGGTCATACCCAAATGATGTGCAAAATAAGTAGAGACATAAGAATAGGTGGATCCGAGATCAAATAAGACAGAAGCATCCCTATGGCAGACTGAGATAATACCTGAAATGACCGCATCTGAAGCACTAGCATCCTTCCTATCCGGAAAAGCATAGAAACGAGCCTGGCCTCCACCAGTACGATCCTCGCCCCTAGGGCGACCTCTGGATACCTGGCCACCAGTCCTAGCCGACTGTGCTGGCACCGAAGAAACAGGGAGTAGAAGACGAGGGCTGATCCCTCTGCTGAGACCGCTTACGAAGCCACTAAGGACACTCTCTCCTGATGTGGCCCAAATCACCGCACTCAAAACAACGGCCTGAAGATGGAAGAAGGGGCTGCTGAGGACCCCTCGCTACAGATGAACCCTGTGCTGAGGAAGCAGGAGCAGAGCTCTAAGCTGGAAGAGCACTCAGTGCAGGCTGACTCTGCTGACGGCCCTGCTGACCCTGATAACCCTGATGGCCCTGACGACCACGATCTGATGAAACCCCACTGGACTCTGCACGTCCAGATTGATAAGACCTGAAAGAACGACCCCTGCTATACTGGGGTTGGCCCCTAGATGGAGCACCACTGAAGCTGCCAAAACCACGAGGCCTCTTAGCCTCTCTCTCCTCCCGCTCCCTGCGGCGATCTGTCTCAATATGACGGGCAGCATCAACCACCTCCTCAAAGGTAACTGCCGAAACTCTCTCCCTGGTCATCAATATGCGGATGGGATAAATAAGGCCATCGATAAATCTCCGAATCCTCTCTCTGTCTGTAGGAACCATCCACATGGCATGACGGGCCAACTGTGTGAATCTCATCTCATACTGATTAACCGTCATATCTCCCTGCTTCAACCACTCGAACTGACGTCGCAGCTCCTCTCTCTGAGACCGAGGCACGTACTTCTCCAAAAATACCGTGGAGAACTGCTGCCAAGTGAGGGGCACTGCCCCAGCGGGCCTACGCCTCTCGAAATCCTCCCACCACTGAAATGCTGCACTTGTGAACTGAAAAGTGGTGAATGAAACACCGCTGGACTCTAGAATACCCGCGGTGCGAAGCATGCGCTGACATCTGTTATGAAATTCTACCATATCCAACTCGATTAGGTCCGATGTGGTAGATTGACTATGAACTACTATTATAAAACCCATATATACTCGCTTAGCTTTCACTAAGTACCCAACAGGTGTAGACACCTCAAAAGGTTTAACCAATTTAGGTTTTTTCCAAACTAAGCAGCAACTAACAGAGTAACGTATGATAAGGTAGAACCTGGGTCACTTAGTGTATATACATCATATGAGGAGATTGATAATATACTTGTAACAACATATGGTGCTGACTCCTAGTCATGTCGTCCTGCCAACGCATAAATACAGTTTTGAGGACTACTCGAGCAAGATGCTCCGCCTCTACCTCTACCACAACTCATTATTTCTGGGTGCCAATGGTGGTCGTCCGCCACGTCCGTTAGCTCGTGTTCTCGCCATCTACGAGAGAATGGAACATGGAAAATTTTAATTTCATGACAACACAAATCGCACGATATGAATCCAAGAAAATGAGGTTTTTCCTAAAGTTTCTGTAGCCCTCCGAGGATAGATACGGACGTCTACGTACCGATCCGCGAAAGCCTACTAAACCGGCTCATGACTCGCGAGTCCTAATAACCTAGGCTCTGATACCAACTTGTCACGACCCAAATCCGGTCGTGATGGCGCCCAACAATCAAGCTAGGCCAGCCAGACCAACAATTTCTGATTTCATCTAATACCAGTCCCAAATGGACAACCCAAGAAGAATATATGAGTTTAAGAACTCCAATAATAATAATAATGAACGAAATACCGACACTCCCAAAGATCTGGAGTCACAAGTCTAGAGCCTCTAGCAAAACCCAACAGGAATAGAGAGTACTGTATAGAAATACTCAAGTCTGAATACAAAATACAAAATAACAACTGGAAAGGAGAGGAGAAGCTAGGTTCCGCGAACGTAGGCAGCTACCTCAGCAACTCGGTATGACACTGCAAATGCTGGAAATGCCTGTCTACTGCTCCTCCTGAGTACCTGAGTCTGCACACAAAAGGTGCAGGGAGTAGGGGTGAGTACTAAGTACTCAGTGAGTAATAAATATATAAAAGCAACTGAAGGTAAGAAATCCACAAAATACCACAATATGAAGCTACACTACAGTCCGAATCTCCTACGAACTAGCATCAACAGTACAATTCAGCTACCACAGAGTAATTCAACAAATAAAGATGCAATGCAATGCACATAACCGCTACGGCTTGTAGCCCGATCCATTTATCGTCGACGGCGCTCACTGAGGGTGTGTACAGACTCCGGAGGGGCTCCTACAGCCCAAGCGCAATACCGCTGCGGCGTGCGGCCCGATCCTCATATCAACCGCTGCGGCGTGCAGCCTGATCCATCCTCAGTCTACAACATGCAATTAAGTCACAAAACAGTTCATTTTTCTTAATTCCAGTTTTCAATTCATAATTTATGAAAAAAATACTTAAACTTTATTAAATTTGCAAAAGCCGGTGACTTAGCATTTCAAAAGTGTGATTTCAATTTCCCGACTGAGATCAGTGATTTAAGCAATTATAGCTTTCACATAAATATTGTCCTCTAAGGACCTTACAGATCGGCACAAGGCCCCAAACAAGGCTTACGGCCCACAATTATATCAAATACAGTGTATTTCCAACACTAATAACATATCATTTACATCTGGGATGGACCAAGTCTCAATCCCTAGTCACAATCAATCCCGCACCTGCCACGGTGTGCGAGCCACGCTCTACTAGCGTCACAATGTGCTAAGCCGGGGTTTCGAACCCTCAGGCTACCATATACACAAACTACTCACCTCTAGCCGGTCGTAGACTCGTCCGTAATGCCTTTTCCTTTGAATTTAGCTCCCTCATGCGTGGAATCTAGTCAAACCACAATAATTATATCAAATACGGATCAAATAATCATAACCCATTTCAATTTACATGAAATTCGCATAAATACACTAAGTTGGTAAAACCCGACCCCGGGCCCACTGCTCGGAAAATTTCGAAATTAGTACCAACGCGATCCTCATCTCGCCACGAGTCCGTGCATATAAAATTTATCAAAATCGGAGTTCAAATGGCCTCCCAAAATTCAAAATCCCGTTTTCAGTATCTTGGCCACATTTCTTCAAGATTTCAACCCAATTTCATGAAGATTGATGTTAATTCTACCATAAAATGATGTTTTTGAGTCAAGAATCTTACCTCCGATGAATACCCGATGACTTCTCAGTGATTTCCTCGAGTTTTCTTCTCTCTAGGGCTCAAAATTATGTTTTGGGGGTGTAAACCCGTAAGCCCTCTGTTCTGTGATATAAATTCACTGCCAGAACATTTTGTTCTACGCGTTCGCGTGAGCTCCCACGCGTTCGCGATGAACAACTCTCTCTTACCCTTCGCGAACGCGACGCTTACCACGCGTTCGCGATGCTCACTTCCAGCTACCCTTCGCGAACGCGACGCCAACCACGCGTTCGCGATGCTCAAACTCCCAGCCGCCCAAATTCCTTCTACGCGTTCGCGATACACCTCACGCGAACGCGAAGCACACTCCCACGACCCTACGCGAACGCGACCAAAGGAACGCGATCGCGATGCTCAACACCCCTGGCCTACGCGAACGCAACACCCCGATCGCGAACGCGATGCACTGATTAGCTTGACCTTCGCGAACGCGGCCCTTGCCACGCGAACACGAAGGCTTAAAGCCTGGGCAGAACCTGCAATTTTTCTGCAGATTTTTGCCAAGTCCAAATGCCCGGTTGATGGTCCGAAATCATCCCGAGGCCCCCGGGACCCCAACGAAAACCACCAACATACTCCAAAACATGATACGGACTTGTTCCAATCATAAAAACACCATACTAAACATCAAAATCACCATTTACTCACGAATTCAAGCCTAAGTTTCTTCAAAACTTTCAAAACTAACATTTAATCCAAAACCCGATCAAACGATGTCCGAATGACCTGAAAATTTGCAGACATATCCAAAATCACATAACGAAGCTACAAAAATTGTTGGAATTCCATTCCGACCCCCGGATCAAAATATCACCTACCATCCGGTTTTCGCCAAAATTCAACCTTCGCCAATTCAAGCCTAAAACTACACCGGACCTCCGAATTCAATTCCGATTGTTCTCCTAAGTCATAAATGATCCCCCGGAACTAGTCGAATCATCGAATCCGGTTCCGAGCACTCTAACTCAATAGTCAACTCTTGGTTGACTTCTCATATTCAAGCTTCCTTCAAACATACTATTTGCTTCATTTCCAATCCAAATCACTCCTAACTCACCCGATATACTCTAATACTGTTATAAAAGCATAATACATAACACTGCTCTAATCTTCCAGAAAGTCTATAACAAGGAATAACACAATAGCATCTAACTAACTAAAGGGCTTGAGTGAGAGGGAGACTCTCCGATCTGCGGACGCAGCAGATATATCTCAAGTCTTCGAAATGCTCCATACAGCTACCGATAATGCTCATGCATAGAGGTACCTGGATCTGCACATGAAAAACATGTGCAGAAGAGGCATGAGTACACCACATCGGTACTGAGTAAGTGCTAAGCCTAACCTCGGTTGGGTAGTGATGAGGAAAGGTTAGGGCCCTATTGAGGCAAAAATAATACAGTAGAAAAAATATTAACAGTATAGAAGTCTAACGAAAATAATGAACACATCAGCGTAATAAGGTAGATCAATGAAATAATAATGCTACAAAGACCGAACAGAAGCACATAGTGAACACAACTAAATTACAAAAGTGCCAACGAGGGTCTCCCAGGATACCGTCATGTAGCTCTTTCCTCAACTGTCTAATGGATCTCCCGGGATACTGTCCCGTAGTCCAGCTCTCATATCAATATTAAAGGACCTCTCAGGATATTGTCCCATAGTCCAATCATCAGTGTGTAGGGGATCTCCTGGGATACCGTCCCGTAGTCCCAAAATCAATGTGCAGGGGGATCTCCCGGGATACCGTCCCGTAGTCCCAAAATAAAAGTGCAGGGGAATCTCCCGAGAATCGAACCCGTAGTCCCAAAGTAAACAAACAAGGGGGGAGCTACCGGAATCCCACATCCGTAGTCCCAATGTACATACGCAACCAAAATCATAGAAATATTCAGAAATTGAAGTACAACAATACAAGGCAACAAATGATCCTAGTCTAACATGCTCCACGTAATTACAATTAAGGTAATTTAAGCAAATAGGCAATTTGAATCAATTAAACATGTTTTTCTATACCAGCACATGCTATAATAACAAGTAGAAATAAGCAATTATGAAAGAGATTCAGTTCAAGTATTTTAAGTAAAATTTTGAGTTTTCAACAATTAGCTCTAGTACGTGCTCGTCACCTCACGCACAAGGCATCCAATTACCAAATAACATATCCTAAGGGATAAAGTCCCCCACACAAGGTTAGACACGCATTGTAATGCTTCACGGTCGCATGGAAGGGGAGTTAACAAGTAAATTTTTCTCTCCGCGTTTGCGTGAGTGGTGTTGCATTTACGGAGGAATGAGGAAGGAACATCATATTCAGGTGCAAGTGCCTCGTTCGCGTTAATGTGGAGTCAAGCAGATAAATTGCATTCACATTTGTGGAGCGAAGTTCGCGTTTGTGTAGGCTAGGTGGGATCGGTCATTGCATTCGGGGGAAGGACTTCACGTTCGCGAAGTGGAGCAGCAACTGGAGGTATTTTTGGCTTACACCATCACAATTGCGCTTTATATTGTTGGGCAGACTATTTTAAGTTGAAATTTTCTTCATTCTCTCATATTTTGAATCCTAGACTTCGGGAGGTGGAAATCTTGAAGATAAAATTCACTACTATATTGGAAGTAAATAATTTTTCTTGAATTTGACTTCATATCTTGTTTTCCATTAAATTCTACACCTAAAACATGAAACTAGAAAAAGAAATTTTGGGATTTTTATCTACACTTTAAGAAAATATATTTTGGGGATTTGACTACCTAAATTCGATTTTGAAATCTAATCATATATTTAAATTTGTGGGGTTATGGGTAGTCGGGATCCATCCTTTGATTCGGCTTTGACCGTGTATGCTTAGGTTGACTTTTGTTGACTTTTGGGGATTTGATTAAAGATTGGAACTTTATTATTTGAAATTGATTCTTATGGCTTTTTTGGGTCATTGAGTTGTATTTGTCTATATTCGAGCTGTTTGGAGTTGGATTTTTGATGATTAGGTAATTGTTGATTGATTTTGGCTTTCCGAGTGGACGTAAGTCTCTTGTCTATCCTTACAAGAGGGAATAAGTAATATATTTACTACTTACTACTTGATGATAAGTGCTTTATATATGCAATGTGACGACCCAAAGGGTCATCACCATATTTCTCCCTTTTTTCGCACTTCCAAGGTCTTGGAAACCTCAGTCTCAGTTGCCTCGATATGCGTGCATAGTCCGGGCGCGAAGTCGGAAAGTTTTTGTGTTAAGATATATGAATTTTATGGAAAATTTGAAGAATTATGATATTATTATTGATATAGTTGACTTTTGTCTACATTTTTGGTAAACGGGCCGGACTGGTGATGTGACGGTCCCGAGAGGTCCGTAGAAAAATATGGGACCCGGGCATGTGCCCGGAGTAGAAATCCGAGGTCTAGAATCCCGATAAAATAATTTTTCCGTTAAATTATTTTTCGAAATTAATAAGGAAAAATGGAAATGAAAATGAGTTAGAAAATATAGGTATCGGGCTTGTATTTCGGTTCCGACACCTGATACAGGTCTTAAATATTGGTTAAGCGCTTCATGTGAAATTTGGTCGAAATCGGACGTTGTTTGACGTATTTCGGACCTAAATAGCTAAAGTTAGAAAATTATGAACTTTGAAATGAAATCTTGATTTTTGGGGGTTGATTCTTTGGTTTTGATGTTATTTTAGTGATTTGATCGCTCGAGCAAGTTCGTATAATGTTGTTGAGTTAGTGTGTGCATTTGGTTAGGAGCCCCGAGGGCTCGGGAGTAATTTCGAGGGTGGTTCGGGATGTTTTGCACTTGAAAATCTGGTATTTTTAGTTGTTGCTGGTATCTGGTATGATGTTCTATGCGATCGCATAGGTCCTTCCGCGATCGCATATTGCAAAATTCAGGAGCCCAAAATTTTTTATGCAATCCCAGGTTTTAGATCGTGTGGTCTTATGTACGAGTCTCGTAAAATAATCTGAGTTGAGGTATTGTGGTGCTATAGTAAAGGAGAATATTAAATTAAGGATGAATCAGAAAAGAATTGGGATAAATGGAATAACTTGATAATAAACCGATACGGTATTATAAGGATACGATTAATTCCTGGTATATGTTCGAAGTAATGAGTCTTACAAGTATTGTGCAGCAAAGCTCTGGCGTGCTGGTGGTCACTTAGCCTGGTTTGGGTAGAAGGATTTGATCCTGTCGGTTTAACTTGTGCAATGATATTGGGAGAAAGAGTTCGTGATGTGTTTTATTATGGCTTAAAAATAATTATATTTCCTATTGGTATGCGAAGCTTAGAGTGTAATAATGTTCTCCTATATAGGATTATAAAAGTTCTTGACTAGTTGAGTGTGTCGATGTCTGCGACGCAGGAGAGAGATAGAAGTTCTCATGTTATCTTAGTGCGGTATGGTATGCGATGTGTTATGGAAAGTTGATATTGGCGTGTTCAAGGTTTTAGATCAGATCATAATATAATGGGGAGTCATTAAAATTCTTGAGCAGCACGAGCAGCTGCAGATAATTTAAGAATCAATCTTTCTGGTGATTAAGGAAAATGGTACTGCTATTCTAGTGACTTGGCGGGGTATATGTTAAAAAGGGCAAGGTAATGTAAACTAATAATATCTGGTGGTATTGCGGTATCCTCTTGTTGAATCGACTGAGAAGATTGAGTTTTTGATAGCATAGGGCAATTTCTGAATGTCTTTCGTGGTATGAATGGATGCTTGATGCGTGTATGTATTCGTACGACGGAGTGTAGGATCAGACATAGTAAATCATGGGTTATATATGTGTTGGGGTCGTGACACCTTATGATCCGACTATGCAGTGGTTGTAGATCGTGTGTATCGGCACCGTTTGGCGGTTATTGGAAATTGGAAGTCCTAGTGGATCTCTCTTTGCTTGATATGTTAAGTTTGGGTTATGATATTAAATTTGTATACTGGTTGTCCCAATGTCAGGACGACGGGCCGGGTCGTTACAGGACTATATCGGAAAATGCCACAGGTTGCTTGGGATAGTGCACCGAATTATGTTCTAATAGCGTAGTTTTGTATCCAAGGACCAGCAGACGGCTGGCAGGTATTGATTTGTTAATTGGGACTTCGTGGCGGATGTCAGTGCAGAGGTTTCTACCACTGATTTAGTTCCAGTATTGAGGGACTTTTCGGATGCGTTCGTGTGGACGAGCATAGGACTATATATGTTTATTGTAATGAGAAAATTTGTATCGATGTCCATTTCATTTTTGTGAGGTATATATGCGTGGATCGGGTGGCATGCCACCACGGGTATGGTAATTGGAGCGGGTGGCACGCTGCTACGGGTATGATATCTGGATCGAGTTGAACGCATCAACAATGTGATGTGAAAAATAGTCTTATTTATATGTTACCTTGTATGTATTACTTCCTGGTTTCTGAGGGAAGTCCGTATTGGGTATTGTTCGGCGAATGGCGCATCGGTTGTGTCCTTTCAGGATTTGATAGTGTATATTAATTGTTTCACCGTGGGTGTGATGGATTGCTTGAGTTCAGACCTAAATTTGTGCGTGGCTGACCGTGTTGAGCGTGGTGACTTGAGGTGCTTCATGGGTAATAGTGTTTGGATAGAATCATGAGTTGTGGCAAGGCCACGTGATGTTATGATCTTTCGAGGAGGATTCAGTTACCCTATTTCTATGTTGTGAGATGAGATCTTCGTTCGGTGTTGTGATGGTACGGAGGAATTGGAATTACAGCTCTTTAGTTGAGTCGGTTGTCATGACTTGAGTGTGTTCATTTCTTATTAGAGCATGTGTTGTGCACGTTGTGGCTTAAGCCGATATTGAGGTGTTATGTCACCAGTGTGGTGTGTTATAATCGAATAATTATTGGAATCATTTATAAGCGTGGAAATATGTGATTTCAGCTGGATAGAAAGATAATATCGAGGTTTGGCTCCGAAATCTGTTGTAGTATCAGTCAAAAGGGAAATGGATTCATAAATGATCGACCTGAGAGATGGGTTCGATATATCGCGTGTTTCAGTTGCCGTGGGCAGTATATTAAGATGTTGGAATAAGACTTGAGCTAATAAAAAGTTTTTTCTGTTGGTATTTGGTTATTGCGGGCAATTGCTGTGGATAGATGCCATCATCTCGAGTGTCTGGGTTGTGTAGCACATCATATGATCTCACCCGGAGTGGCGAGTATGGGTTATTACAGTTGGTTCGGGTTTATTCTGAGTATAGCCGTGGGGTTCGGATTTGGTATATGATTCGGAAAGTGCAATGTAGTTTATGGTTTGGATGGACTGTGAAATTCCAACTTTATTATGTTTCGGACTTGTGATAGATAGGGTGACATGAGATCACCCCGAGTATATTCTTGATAAGGTCATTCAACTATTGGGTTGCTTCTAGTACAACTCTGAGTCCGCTTGAGGACAAGCGTTTGTTTAAGTTAGAGAGAATGTGACGACCCGACCCGTCGTCACGTGAGTTGCTGCCCCATTTTTCCCTTATTATGACGTTTTATGTTTCTATATCTGTATTAGAGTCTATCGGGTGCATTTGGATTGATTCTAGTTGAAAATAAGGCACATAGCCTTTTTGAAGGAAACTTGTTTTAGAAAAGTCAACCAGAAGTTGACTATGTGGTTAGAGGGTTCGGATGTGAATTTCGGTGGTTCAGTGAGCTTTGGGGGATGATTTGTGACTTAGGAGAGCGATCGAAATCGAATTTGGAGGTCCAGTGTAGAAATAGGCTTGAATTGGCTAAGTTGGAATTTTGGCGAAATCCGATCGATCGGTAGGTGAGATTTTGATCTGGGAGTCAGAATGGAATTCCGACTATTGCAGTAGCTTCATTAGGTGATTTTGGATATGTCTACAAATTTTTAGGTCATTCGGACATCGTTTGATCGGGTTTTTGATAGAATGTAGGTTTCGGAAGTTTTTGTTGAATCTTAGGCTTGAATCCGCCTTGATTTGATGATTTTTGTGTTTAATGATGTGTTTTTATGATTGGAACAAGTTCGTATCGTATTTTGGAGTAGGTTGGTGGTTGAGGTTGAGGTCCCGGGGGCCTCGGGGTGATTTTGGGGGTCCAAACGAATCATTTTGGTTGGCTGTGTGATCAGTTTTACTGTCATAAATGTTGCATGTATTTGGCCTATGCGATCATAATAGCATGGCCGCGATAGCATAGAAGTAATTTTGGGCAGTGGAATTTTGTTCTGTGCGTTCGCACAAGTTGGATGCGATAGCATAGTAGAAGTGAGGGCCCAGCGGAGTTGTTATATGCGATCGCACAAGGTGGTTTGTGATCGCATAGTTCTTGAAAATGGTTCATCTCGTTCGTAGAGGTGATTGTGCGTTCGCATAGTGCATTTTGAGGCTGTGGGATGTTTTTGCATTACGATCGCAATACTTGGTCCATGATCGTGTAGAAGGAAATTATAGAGTTGGGCAGAATATTTAAAAAGCTCATTTCCGTGATTTTTGGTCATTTTTCCTCCATGGTTGGTCGTTTGGAGAGCTTCTTGGTGGAGAATAAAGAGGCTTTCGTTGGGAATCAAGTGAAGGTAAGTTTTATGAGTTAAATACATAGTTTTAACAAAGATTCATCTATTAATTGTGAATAATTGAAAGATTAAATCTTCTATTTTATGTCAATCTTCTTTGCTTTTTATGCCTATAAAAGGCTTTTATGCCTATAAAAAGCCATGTAATTGCAATGGAAAAATACACCAAAGTGAAAGAACAAAACTCTTCTCCCTTCTTTCTATCTCTTCTTATTTACATTTTACTGCATTGCTTTTATTTTACAACACGTTATCAGCACGAAGCTCTAATTTTATTCTTAACTCCCGCTAAGTTGAGCCATATTTGATTAAGGTATGTATCATTATAATAATTTTTTTATCGCAGTACATATCATATGTTTAACTCTTACAACCCAAATTTTTTTTTGCAATATTTGATAATTTACATAATTCATGTTGTTGTTTCCTTTTTCTTCGTCTGTTTCACATTTTTGTTTATCATGTATGCATATGTATGTTGTGTATACATTATATATTCACTACAACTAATAACATGTTCAAAGTTGAGTATTTATTTTAGTACTTCACTTATTTGTTGTCAACATTACTTTGATATTTAAATTTCTAATTAAATTCATGCACATTACTAATAATTGCATTTCCATTTGTTTAAATATTCTAACAGTGAGAAATGAACTGATAAGTAATAATTTTATAGTTTAATTGCTTTATATTTATTGGGACATAAATAATGTTACTCACGTTCAATTCTATTAATACATATATATCAATAATATAAAGTGAAAAGCTTCTACTTTATGATAAAAAAAAATAGTAGATTGTTAACATGATATAGTTCTATTTTTATTTCTTTTATCTAAATCGTTTTGTTATCATTAATTATTTAATTATTTCTCTAACTTATTCATCTTTTATGATAGTTTTCACTATGTCAAACTTATCAAAACTTGAATTTGTTGCACTTGACATCACCGGGAGGAACTATTTATCATGGGTTCTTGATGCTGAAATTCACCTTGACGCTAAAGGTCTTGGAAATACTATTATACAAGGAAATGAAGCATCAAATCGGGATAAAGCAAATGCCATGATTTTTCTTCGTCATCATCTACATGAAGGGTTAAAAACTGAATATTTAACCGTAAAAGATCCACTTGAATTATGGATTAGTTTAAAGGATCGATATGACCACCTAAAACTTACGGTATTACCGAAAGCTCGGTATGAGTGGATACATTTAAGGTTGCAAGACTTTAAAACCGTAAGTGAGTATAATTCTGCTATCTTTAAAGTAAGTTCTCTATTAAAATTATGTGGAGACACTATCACAGATGAGGACTTATTGGAAAAAACATTTTCTACTTTTCACGCTTCAAATGTGGTACTACAACAGCAATACCGTGAAAAAGGTTTTAAGAAATATTCTGAGTTAATCACATGCCTACTCGTGGCTGAGCAGAATAATACTCTGTTAATGAAAAATCATGAAGCCCGTCCCACTGGGTCAGCTCCATTTCCGGAAGTGAATGCTGTAGCAACATATGATAGGTTTGAAAGAAAACAAAATAATTACCGTGCTCGTGGACATGGTCGTAAACGTGGACGTGGCAGGGGACGAAATAATTATCGTCATTATGGTGGAAATAAATTGGAGAACAATAGGGGTTCTCAAATTAATCATTCAAAAGTTAAAGCTAGTATGTGTCACCGATGTAGTATGAGAGGTCATTGGGCACGCATTTGTCGTACGCCAGAGCATTTTGTTAAACTTTATCAAGCCTCTCTCAAGAAAAAGGAAAATAATGTGGAGGCACACTTGACCTTTCAAAATAATGATGATGAAGCAAGTCCCTCAAATAAATATGATTCTAAGGCACATCTTGCATATAAAGATGATGATTTTGAAGGCCTAACAAATATTACTCATTTAGAAGTTGGAGACTTCTTTGAGGATATTGACTGAAGAACTAATCATCTTACTGGGGAATGAAGCTATAAAAGTTGTTATTTTTATGTTTGCAACTAGTTTATTTTTCTTGAGTGTATTTTCCTAATGCATCATGTGTTGCTAGTTTTCTACATTCCTAATGTATTTCTTAATGTTTTTTGCTTGACTTTCATATTTCTTATAATGTATTATTTGTCCTTTTTTTTTAATGAAGAATATGAACATTCCCCAGTCTTCAGTTGGACTCAAGATTAATAAAGATGATATATGTCTTCTGGATAGTGCTACAACACACACTATTATAAAAGATAAGAGATATTTCTCTTATTTGGTAATGAAAGAAGCGGATGTTAATACAATATCCGGTAGTACAAGATTAATTGAAGGTTCTGGAAGAGCCAATTTATTACTACCGGGAGGAACAAATTTGGCTATTGATGAAGCACTATATTGTAGTAAATCTCAAAGAAACTTATTAAGTTTCAAAGATATTCGCCAAAATGGCTATCATATTGAGACTACCAATAATGAAAAGATTGAATATCTTTATATTACTACAATAATGTCCGGTAAGAAATATGTGCTTGAAATGTTACCTGCTCTTTCCTCCGGCTTGTACTATACAAGTATTAGCAGGATTGAAACACATGTCGTAGTAAATGAGAAGTTTACTAATCAAGATAATTTTATTATTTGGCATGACCGATTGGGCCATCCTGGTTCTAATATGATGCGTAAAATAATTGAGAATTCACATGGACATGCAATGAAGAATCAAAAGATTCTTCAATTTAAGGAATTTTCTTGTGCTGCATGTTCTCAAGGAAAATTAATTATTAGACCATCAACTATTAAAGCTAAGATGGAATCCCCCGTATTTCTGGAACGTATACAGGGTGATATATGTGGGCCCATTCACCCTCCATGTGGACCATTCAAATATTATATGGTTTTGGTAGATGCATCTACAAGATGGTCACATGTGTGTTTACTATCAACTCGCAATATGGCATTTGCGAGATTGTTGGCTCAAATAATAAAGTTAAGAGCACAATTTCCAGATTATGCAATTAAGACAATTCGTCTTGACAATGCTGGTGAGTTTACATCCCAAGCCTTTAATGATTATTGTATTTCAACTGGGATAACAATTGAGCATCCGGTTGCTCATGTTCATACACAAAATGGTCTAGCAGAATCATTGATCAAACACCTCCAATTAATTGCTAGACCAATGCTTATGAGAACAAAACTTCCCATTTCAGTATGGGGTCATGCTATTTTGCATGCAGCAGCACTTGTGCGGATAAGGCCCACAAGTTATCATAAAGTCTCCCCATTGCAGGTTGGCTTTTGGTCGGGAGCCAAATATTTCCCATCTTAGGATCTTTGGTTGTGCGACATATGTTCCAATTGCTCCACCACAACGCACAAAGATGGGTCCCCAAAGAAGGTTGGGGATATATGTTGGATATGAATCTCCTTCTATTATAAAATATCTAGAGCTAATGACTGGATAATTATTTACGGCAAGATTTTCTGATTGCCATTTTGATGAATCAGTATATCCAACATTAGGGGGAGAAAATAAGCAGCTGAAAATAAAGATAGATTGGAATGCATTATCACTGTCTCATTTAGATCCTCGAACAAATCAATGTGAACAAGAGGTTCAAAAGATTATTCATTTGCAAAATATTGCAAATCAATTGCCAGGATGCATTCACTAACCTACCAAGGGTGACTAAGTCACATATTCCAGCCGCTAATGCTCCAATTCGAGTTGATATCCCGGAAGGACAATTAATTAAAGCAAATGAGCCTAAGCCTTGCTTGAAACGTGGTAGACCAATCGGTTCTAAAGACAAAAATCCTCGAAGAAGAAAAGGAGCAAGTGATCAAAGTAAACATAACACAGGAGGTAGTGGCTCAAGAAGAGCCCCAAGATGTAACAAATGATAAGACCTTGGGGGAGGTCCAGGTACCTGAAAATAATAAAAATGAAAAGATATCAATAAGTTACGTCTCAACCGGGAAAAGATGGAACCGAAATAATATTGTTATCGATAACATTTTTGCTTATAATGTTGCTATTGAAATAATGCAACAAGATGAGGATCTTGAACCAAAATCTATCAATAAATGTAGACAGAGAAATGATTGGCCAAAATGGAAAGACGCTATCCAGGCAGAGTTAACTTCACTTGGAAAATGTGAAGTCTTCGGACCCATAGTTCGAACGCCTGAAGGCATAAAGCCAGTAGGGTATAAATGGGTTTTTGTGTGAAAACGAAATGATAAAAATGAAGTCGTTAGATATAAAGCACGACTTGTGGCACAAGGGTTTTCCCAAAGGCCTGGAATTGATTATATGGAGACATATTCTCCTGTAGTGGATGCTATCACCTTCAGGTATCTCATAAATATGGCAATGCAAGAAAAACTTGATATGCATCTAATGGATGTTGTTACAGCCTATTTGTATGGATCATTAGACAGCGAAATTTTTATGAAAGTACCTGAGGGATTTAAAGTGCCAGAAGCATATAAAGGTTTTCAAGAAACTTGTTCAATAAAGCTTCAGAAATCTTTGTACGGATTGAAACAATCAGGTCGTATGTGGTACAATCGTCTGAGTGAATACTTGTTGAAAGAAGGGTACAAGAATGATCCAATTTGTCCCTGTGTCTTTATAAAAAGGTCTGGATCTGAATTTGTTATAATCGTCGTATATGTTGATGATTTAAATATCATTGGAACTCCTGGGAGCTTCCAAAAACAGTAGACTGTTTGAAGAAAGAATTTGAAATGAAAGATCTTGGAAAGACAAAATTTTGTCTTGGTCTACAAATTGAGTATATGAAAGATGGAATATTTGTCCATCAATCAACATACACCGAAAAGATTTTAAAGCGATTCTATATGGATAAAGCACATCCATTGAGTACCCCGATGGTTGTGAGATCACTTGATATAAAGAAAGATCCATTCCGACCTCATGAAAATGAAGAAGAGCTTCTTGGTGCCGAAGTACCATATCTTAGTGCAATTGGGGCATTAATGTATCTTGCTAATAATTCCCGACCAGATATAGCTTTCTCGGTAAGCTTATTGGCAAGATTTAGTACTTCGCCAACACAAAGACACTGGAATGGTATTAAACATATATTTAGATACCTCCAAGGGACTATTGATATGGGTTTATTTTATTCAAATGAATCCAAGCCATCATTGATTGGTTATGCAGATGCAGGATATTTGTCTGATCCACACAAAGGTCGATCTGAGACAAGCTATTTATTTACAAGTGGAGGTACGGCCATATCATGGCGTTCGACAAAACAAACTATGGTTGCTACTTCTTCAAATCATGCAGAGATAATAGCCATTCATGAAGCAAGTCGAGAATGCGTTTGGTTAAGATCTATAACTCAACACATTCAGCAAACATGTGGTCTTTCTTCGAAAGAGAATATTCCAACAATATTGTATGAAGATAATGCTGCATGCATAGCTCAATTGAAAGGAGGATATATCAAAGGAGATCGAACAAAACACATTTCACCAAAATTCTTTTTCACTCATGATCTTGAGAAGAGTGGTAAAATAGATGTACAACAAGTTCGTTCAAGTGATAATTTGGCTGATCTGTTCACTAAGGCATTACCAACCTCAATATTTGAAAAGCTGATATATAAGATTGGAATGCGTCGTCTTCGAAACATTAAGTAATTTTTCATTGGGGGGAGTAAGTACATGCTGCACTCTTTTCCTTAACCAAGGTTTTGTCCCACTGGGTTTTCCTTAGTAAGGTTTTTAATGAGGCAGCAAGCAATGTATATTATAAATAACTATGTACATCCCAATATTTTTTTTGTAAGTTCTTAGTGAGACACATTATGTTACATGGACATCCAAGGGGAGTGTTATGAATAATTTGTACATTGGATGCTACATTGGATACTACATTGGATGCCCATGTTGTGAATAATTGAAAGATTAAATCTCCTATTTTATGTCAATCTTCTTTGCTTTTTATGCCTATAAAAGACCATGTAATTGCAATGGAAAAATACACCAAAGTGAAAGAACAAAACTCTTCTCCCTTCTTTCTATCTCTTCTTATTTACAATTGAAGGTAAGTTTTATGAGTTAAATACATGATTTTATCAAAGATTCATCCATTAATTCTCTGAAATTGGGTATGAAATTGAAGAAGTTAGGGCATGTATTTTTGCTATGTAAAATTGGGATTTGGTGGCTCATTTGAACTCCGATTTTGATAAATTTTATATGTATGGACTCATGGTGAGACGAGGATTCCGAAAATGTGAGTTTCATAATTTTTTGAGAAGCGGACCCGGAGCTCGGGTTTTGCTAGCTTCGAAATTATTCTTATATTTCAATTGTTTTCGATTGGGTGTTGTTCCATTAGCCTATTATGATATATTTGTACTATATTTGGCTAGTTTCGACGCGCGTGGAGGGCGGTTTGAGGAGCAAAGACATCGCGGGCTAGAATTTTCTCCGGATCGAGGTGGGTAATACTTGTAAATGATGTCTTGAAGGTTTGAAAATCCCGGACTTGCACATCATAGTGTTGTATTGAGGTGACTTGCACGCCGGATAATAGGCGCGGGGTAGAGCACCATTGGGGATTGTGACTTGGTCTGTCCTGCTTAATAAAAATACTATCTAATTGCTTGAAATTGGCTTGACACCCTAATAAAGATATTAATTATCATGAACTGAACCGATTATCTCATTTTTGGGCTTCGTGCCGAATATCTGAATCCTTCAGGGATTGGTATCACTGTCTTGATAATACTGTGCATAATTGCATCTCAGTCTAAGGTTTTAAATTGGTATTTTGCTACTCAGCATTTTTATAATATTTGAAAACTTAAACAAGGCTTTGATGACATTTTAGATGTGAGCTGATATGACACTGCTGCCCAAGGGGCTTATATGCATTCATGACTATGCATGGATCGGGCTGCACGCCGCAGCAGGAGTGATATTGATATTGCGCTTGCGCTGTAGGAGCCCCTCCGGAGTCTGAACCCCCACAGTGAGCGCGGGCGCCTTTGCATAGATCGGGCTTTACGCCACAGCGTCATGTACATTGTATTGCATTCATACATTGGGTTTACTTGTACTACGTGGCATATCATTTAGCACTCATACATTACTTGCATACATGTGTTATTTGCCTTATTGACCAGATACCCTGTGAAAATTGTTAAGGAGTGCCGAGCCCATAAGACTGACTTGAATGCAGACTTGCACTGTTTGATGTTGTACACAGATATTGAACTGTTAATAATGAAAGAAAGCTATGTTAAAAGGAGATTTCAAAATCTACTCATATATGTTAAAAAGGAATACCATAAAAGTGTACTGCAGTTTAAAAGATTACTCTGTATTTTATAGCATGAGATAGTGCTTTGTGTGATTTTCTTTTCCTCAACATTATTTACTTTTATTACCGTTGAGTTGGAAGTACTCACTCGACTCCCTGAACCATGTGCGCAGATTCAAGTACTTGGAAGCTTAGCTGAGCTTGGTGCTAGTCTCGAGCTTTATTTGGGATCGTCGAGGTAGCTACCCGGCGTCCGCAGGACCCGACATTTCCCCTTATCACTCTGTTGTTTTGAATATTCTTTGTATATTCAGACTTGTAGATCTATTTACAGTATTGTACTGATATTCTTATAGAGGCTCTTGGCTCGTGACCCCAGATCTTTGGGAAGTTATGTTGTTTTTGGGAGATTTCGGGATATTTTATAACTATTAGTTTATTTTGGTTTCCTTCACTGTTAATGACTTAAAATAAATGATTTTGAGCTCTAAGCTCAGGATGAGAGTGTATTTGATCGAGCTTGCCTAGCCGTTGGGCTAGGCGCCATTACGATCGAGATTGGGGTCGTGACATGTAACCTTTGAGAAAAAGGTTAAAAAGGACATCCTTTGACCAAACCAATATCTAAAGGTGTCAAACATGCTTAAACTTATAGTATGAGCTCCTAGATAAACAAGGGTAATTAATGATTACTTTATAACATGCCAAATGAAACTGCAATAAAAAGATGGTAGAGTAGACACAAACGCAAACATATCATGTGATAGGAAGAGTTGAAACTAAAAAGCTCAAAATACGATTAGCATAAAGAAAGAAATCACAACAACACCTGCAATATCAGGCTTGAAGTCTCTAGAGTCCACTTAACTACCCTCCACAGATTCGAGGCTTTCGACATAATTTATGACTTTAAACCCACCCCCTAAACTTCTCCTTTGAAAGCTCCGAGCTCTTTTAGTAAAATGATTGTATGATAACAGTTCATGAGACAACCCATGATCCAACAGGTCGTGCTAGCCTAGAGAAGGGTGAAAAGTCAACTCGCTTAGTCCAAGATACACCTTGTTGTTCATTCATCATCCATACCTCGTAATGGTCAACATCAAAACCGTTCTCAGAATAGATTATCATAGAAAGACAACCCTTTAGTACCACAAGCTTCTTGATAGTGAAGTCAGTAATAGAATCTGAATTGGGGACCATAATTTGTCCAAAGACTTGTTTATACAAATCAAAAGAAGTAACAATATCCCGTCCATTATCACTATTATTATATGACATCCAATACAAGCACCCATTAAGGTCAACTGCAGACCCACCCTTGGGCAGCAGATTAACAGCTCCCATTTCTTCCCAAGAATCCAAACTCAGAGTGTAAACCCAAACCTTAGCATCACTGTGTTTCCTACTGGATGATGGAACCTTGACAACCTTATAATCATTACTCTCAGGGAGAAAACCAAGCATTATATAAGGGAAGAAAGGATCACAATAAAAGGATACAGAATTATCGGGGGATTCAAGGAATCTATATTTTCTCGTAGCAGGATTCCACAAGATAATATTGGAAGACCTATTAAAATGAACACACAACAAGCCATTGCAAGAAGCCACAATCCGAACCTCATCATCTGGACTAGAGGGAAACGGCAATTTAACAACAGAAGACGGATACAGATCATTATTATTTTTATACCCATCAACTCCGTCGTCAATATCATCAGCTTTAACAGTAACAGTAGGATCTAAAGATGAGTAGTGTGAATTGGGTAATGGTGGGAAATTAAATGGACTGGATTGGGCTTCAAAATTTGGCCCGGTTTATTTGGTTAAACTAGTTGACCCAGTTTGATAAATAACGTTAAAAGAACGTTATTTATCGGTGTCTATTCACAATGAACAGATACCATGAAGAGGCACCATACCTTTTCACAAACAGACACCATGAAGAGGCACCATACCTTTTCACAAAGCCAACAATTTCCTATAAATTCAGGCATGGCTTTCATTCTAGATATTCAGAAATTCAGAAATTCTTTCCCTCTCTCTGCAAGTTCATTAATCCAAAAATTCTTGAGCTTTCTCGTTCCTTGAAAACCGTAAGTGTGATTCGCTCCGCTTTTTGAGTTCGTTGGTATCCTGCTTCTTGTATTGCCACTGTCGCAGGAAGGTTATTCCGTTTTATCCTGGGAGGATTTAATCCATTACCTTGGCAACTGTGAGGGGGTTAAAATTCCTTAAGGACACACAAGCAAATTGTGAACTCGGAATTATAATTATATTTCTTCTCCCTCTTGTTTTTTCTTAACAATGTTAATTTTGATAATACACGTCGCCTAACATTTGAAGATATAAAAACTTCACTGATTTAATAAAGTTCTGTATTATTATTTTTTTTTTTCGGCATTGTTTTACATTAACTTGGAGACTAAAGCCTTGTTGCTTTCTACTCCATTAATTGTTTCTCTCCGGTTTAAAGTACATAAAAACTTTGCCGGAATAATAAACGTACGGGTTTGAAGTATATAAAAACTTCACCATTGTTACGTGTTGTATGTTTGGTTTGGTATTCAGTTTGAAGATATAAAAACTTCACTGATTTAATAATGTTCTGTTTTGTTTTTGACTTTACAGAAATATGACGAATGAAAACCAAACTAATGGAAATGTTGCGGGAACGGGTGCTACTATGACGAGTGTGGCTGCATCGTCAAGTCGTTCTACTCCGGCCCATGCTATGGCACCGGCAGAAAAACCCGGAAAATTTTCCGGTATTGACTTCAAATGCTGGCAAATGAAGATGCTCTTCTATCTTACTACGTTGAGTTTGCAACGTTTTATCAAGGAGGATCCTCCGGTCATGGCTGAGGATACTCCGGACAATGAACGACTTGTTGTAACCGAAGCATGGAAACATTCTGATTTCTTATGCAAAAATTACATTTTGAGTTGTTTGGAAGATGGTTTGTACAATGTCTATAGTGTCATGGAAACTTCAAAAGCGTTATGGAATGCGCTTGAGAAAAGTACAAGACCGAGGATGCAGGACTTAAGAAGTTCGTGGCTGCAAGGTTCCTGGATTTCAAGATGATTGACACTAGGTCGGTCATAACACAAGTCCAAGAACTACAAGTCATTGTACATGACCTCCTTGCTGAAGGTATGGTCATTAATGAGGCCTTTCAAGTTGTTGCTTTCATTGAGAAACTACCTCCGTTGTGGAAGGATTTTAAGAATTATCTTAAACACAAACGGAAGGAGATGACTCTAGAAGACTTGATTGTTCGTTTGAGGATAGAAGAGGACAACAAAAATGCTGAAAAGAAGTCACGTGGAAACTCGACAATTGTGGGGGCAAACATTGTTGAGGAGGCACCACAAAATAAGAAGAGGAAGAAAGCTTCTGGACCAAAGAATTACCCAAGCAAGAAGAAGTTCAAGGGTAATTGCCACAACTGTGGAAAAATTGGACATAAGGCGGCGGATTGTCGTGCGCCAAAGAATGATAGGAAGAAAAAGAATCAAGCCAACATGGTTGAAGATGAAATGGAAGACTTGTGTGCCATGTTGTCCGAATGCAACTTGGTAGGAAATCCGAAAGAGTGGTGGATAGATTCTGGAGCCACCCGCCATGTTTGTGCTAACAAGGAATTATTTTCTTCTTATGTCCCCGCAGGTCCCAACGAGACTATCTTCATGGGAAATTCATCTACGGCCAAAATTGAAGGAGTTGGCAAGATTGCGTTGAAGATGACGTCTGGAAAAATAGTGACTCTAAACCAAGTCCTCCATGTTCCAAAAATTCGCAAGAATCTTGTGTCTACCTCACTTCTTGTCAAGAATAGGATTCAAATGTATTTTTGTTTCTAATAGTGTTGTAATTAGTAAGAACGATTTGTATGTTGGAAAAGGTTACCTAAGTGAGGGCCTTTTCAAGCTAAATGTAATAGCAGTTCCAATGAATAAAGTGAATGCTTCTTCTTACTTGCTTGAGTCAAACACTTTATGGCATGCGCGTTTAGGTCACGTAAACTTCAAAACATTGCGAAAGATGATAAATCTAGAAGTATTGCCAAAATTTGATTGCATTAATTCTAAATGTCAAATATGTGTGGAATCAAAGTATGCTAAGCATCCTTATAAGTCCGTTGAAAGAGAATTCAAGTCCTTTAGACTTAATTCACACATATATTTGCGACATGAAGTCAACACCATCTCGCGGTGGAAAAAAGTATTTTATTACTTTTATTGACGATAGCACGAGATACTGCTATGTTTATTTACTTAATAGTAAAGATGAGGCAATTGATGCTTTCAAGCAATACAAGAGTGAAGTTGAAACGCAACTAAACAAAAAGATCAAAATGATAAGAAGTGATAGGGGTGGCGAATATGAATCTCCTTTTGAAGAAATATGTTTGAAAAATGGCATTATTCACCAAACAATTGCCCCTTACTCTCCACAATCTAATGGAATTGCGGAGAGGAAGAATCAAACGTTAAAGGAGATGATGAATGCATTGCTAATAAGTTCTGGCTTACCACAGAACTTGTGGGGGGAAGCTATACTTACAACTAATCGGATAATCAACCGTGTACCTCATAGTAAAACACAATCCATTCCTTATGAAAAGTGGAAAGGAAGGAAGCCTAGCTTGAAATACTTCAAAGTGTGGGGGTGTTTAGCTAAGGTACAAGTTCCTAAACCTAAAAGGGTTAAGATAGGTCCAAAAACGGTTGATTGTGTATTTATTGGATATGTAACCAATAGCAAGGCATATCGTTTTCCGGTTCATAAATCAGAAAATTCTGAGATTCACATTAATACGATAATAGAATTAGATAATGCTGAATTCTTTGAAACTATTTATCCGTATAAAAAGGAAAGTGAAGTGACCTGCCAAAAGTCAAAACGACCTCGGGAGGAAATAACAGATGGTATGCCTAATGAAGAAAATCCGAGAAGAAGTAAACGTCAAAGGACATCTACTTCATTCGATCCGGATTTTTTGACTTTTCTGTTAGAAAATGAGCCTCGTACCTTCAAGGAAGCAATGTCTTCCTCAGAGGCACAATATTGGAAAGAAGTTGTCAATAGTGAAATAGAATCCATATTGAGCAACCATACTTGGGAATTGGTTGATCTTCCTCCAGGTAACAAAACGTTGGGTTCTAAATGGATTTTCAAGAAGAAAATGAAAGACGATGGTACTATTGACAAATACAAGGCAAGACTTGTCGTCAAAGGATTTAGACAACGAGAAGGTCTTGACTATTTTGACACATACTCACCGGTAACAAGAATTACATCCATTCGGATGCTAATCGCGTTAGCCGCCTTGTATGATCTTCAAATCCATCAAATGGATGTGAAAACAGCCTTCTTAAATGGTGATTTAGAGGAAGAAATCTACATGGACCAACCCGAGGGGTTTGTGGTTCCGGGAAAAGAAAAGAAGGTGTGTCGACTTGTTAAGTCCCTTTATGGACTAAAACAAGCACCCAAGCAATGGCATGCGAAATTTGACCAAACAATGTTGTCAAATGGATTTAAGATTAATGAATGTGATAAATGTGTTTACATTAAAAATGTTCCAAATCATATAGTCATTGTTTGCTTATATGTTGATGATATGCTAATAATGAGCAAAGACGTTGCCGACATTCAAACTACAAAGCGCATGCTTGCTAGTAAGTTTGATATGAAAGACTTAGGAGTTGCCGATATAATTCTAGGAATTAAAATCCAAAGGACTCCTCAAGGTCTAGCTTTGTCTCAATCACATTACGTGAAAATGGTACTTGAAAAATTCAAACATTTGGAATTTAGAAGTGCAAGGACTCCAATTGACTTAAACCATCATCTTATGAAGAATAAAGGTGAAAGTACATCTCAATTGGAGTATGCTCGTGTGTTGGGAAGCTTAATGTATATCATGACCTGTACACGACCTGATATAGCTTGTGCGATAAGTAAACTTAGTCGATTCACAAGTAATCCCAACAAACATCACTGGGTGGCAATGAAACGAGTTTTGGGATACTTGGAGTATACTCAAGACTACGCTTTGCACTACAATAAATATCCTGCAGTTATCGAAGGATATAGTGATGCAAATTGGATAACCGGCTCAATAGAAACAAAGTCCACAAGTGGATATCTGTTTACTGTTGGTGGAGGAGCAGTATCTTGGAAGTCTTCTAAACAGACGTGTATTGCTCGCTCTACAATGGAATCAGAGTTTATAGCATTGGATAAAGCCGGTGAAGAAGCTGAATGGCTTCGGAAATTTTTAGAAGACATTCCATTCTGGCCAAAACCTTTGGCTCCTATTTGCATACATTGCGATAGTGAGGCTGCAATAGGACGGGCAGGGAGCATTATGTATAACAGAAAGTCTCGCTTAAGAGGGGGAGAATGTGACGACCCGGCCCGTCGTCACGAGAATTATCACCCCGTTATGTTGTAAATGCATGTTTGATGATTTTATATCGGTGTTAGAGCCTATCGGGTGAGTTAGGAGTGAATTGGATTGAAAATGAGGCATATAGCCTTTTTGAAGGAAACTTGAATAAGGAAAGTCAACCCGGAGTTGACTATTTGGTTAGAGGGCTCGGAATCGAATTCTGATGATTCGGTTAGTTCCGGGAGGTGATTTGTGACTTAGGGGAGCGATCGGAATTGAATTTGGAGGCCGGTGTAGAAATAGGCTTGAATTGGCTAAGGTTGAATTTTGGCGAAATCCGAACGGTAGGTGAGATTTTGATCCGGGAGTCGGAATGGAGTTCCGACAATTCCTGTAGCTTCGTTATGTGATTTTGGATATGTCTGCAAAATTTCAGGTCATTCGGACGTCGTTTGGTCGGGTTTTTGATCGAATGTGTAATTCGGAATGTTTTAAGGAATTTAGGCTTGAATTTGATGTGAATTATGGGTTTTGGTGTTATTAGACGTGTTTTGAGGATTGGAGCAAGTTCGAATAAGGTATTAAGATGTGTTGGTATGTTTGGATGAGGTCTCGGGGGCCTCGGGGTGATTTCGGATGGTTAAACGGGAGAAATTGTGGAAGAATTGCAGGTTGGGATCCTGCTTCTGTTGTTTCCGCTCCTGCGGAATTTTGGACGCAGGAGCGTGTCCGCAGAAGCGGACGAGATGCGCAAGAGCGACTTGTTACGCAGAAGCGGAAGCCATTCCGCTGAAGCGAGGTCGCTGGTGCGAGCCAGTGATCGCAGAAGCGGACGGGGAGAAAATGGGCATGGTCCGCAGAAGCGGACACTCGACCGCTTGGGCGCGACCGCAGAAGCGGTCAATGGTGCGCAGAGGCGGATGTTTCCGCAGAAGCGGAAGTTCCTTCGCAGAAACGGGCCCGCTTAAGCGGCCCTTTGCTCGCAGAAGCGGAAATGGCCGGCCAGGCCTGGAACCGCTGAAGCGACCCTTTGGTCGCGGATACGGGCTCGTAGGAGCGGAAAATATTCCGCAGAAGCGAAAATCGCTGTAAGTAAGTGTATCGGAAGTTAGAAAAATTTCAGAACATTTCACACATTTTGGGTCTCGGCTTTAGAGGCGATTTGGGCGATTTTGAAGAGAAATTCAAGGGAAATCATCAGGTAATCATCTATGGACTTAAACTATGATTAGTATTGGTAATATTATGCAATTATATCATGAAAATGGAGGAATTTGGGGTAATTTATGGAGGATTTAGCCCTAGGCTTGAACTTTAGAAAATCAAGGTTTTGAATGGGCAAATGGAGTCCGAATTTAGTAAAATTGATATGCTTAGACTCGTATTGAGATGAGGGTTCCGAATATGTGACTTTCGTGATTTTTCGATAAGCGTACCGAAAGTCGGGTTTTGACAACTTTGGGAATTTTGATGTAAATTGAGTTGTATTGATTGGGTGTCGTCCCATTGGCCTAATTTGTTGTATTTCTACTGTATTTGATCAGATTCTACGCGTGCGGAGCTTGATTCTCGTGGCAAGGGCATTGCGGAATAGTCGTCGCGCTGTATTGAGGTGAGTAATATATGTGGGTGATGACCAGCGGGTTCGAAACCCCGGTATACCACTTTGTGACGCTGTATAGCGGCGAGACACGCACACTCTTGAGAGTGCGGGGTCGATCATGAACTGGAGACTATATATTAGTCCGACCTGTTGATATTGTATTATTGGCTATTCTAGAGCCGTCGAACCTCCTTCTCGGATGGTTGCATATATATATATATATATATATATATATATATATATATTGTGATAATGGCCACTCTTGAGCCGAGGAACCCCCTTCTTGGGCGGTTGAGTATACATGTGGGCCGTGAGCCAGTTATTGGATCCCGCGAGGATCGTTATCATGGTCTTATCATATAGACATGCTAGTTTACTACTAGTCCGCAACTATTTTTGTTATTATGCTAATTCCAATCTCTGGAACTTGATATTACTATTTTCCAACCGAAAAATGATAAAAGAGTTTTCAAAAACTACTTTTGAGCATGCGAGGCTGTATCTGCATATTAGCTGACTAGTAGTGGATCGGGCTGCGCGCCGCAGCGAGATATATGTTGGATCGGACTGCACGCCGCAGGAATATCTCTATGAGATGTGCTTGGGCTGTAGGAGCCCCTCCGGAGTTTGAACCCCCACGGTGAGCACGGGTACCCAAAATTGGAGTCGGGCTACGCGCCGTAGCGGTCATATCATGCATTGCATTGCATTTAGCTACATCTGCTATTTGTTATGCTATTTATTGGTATTTGTTGGTACAGGTACAGTTGATATTGATTCTGTGACAGGGTATTCGATTATAGCTTTACATAGTGCTTTATTGCGGATTTCTTATCTGTGTTGTCTTACCCTTGTTTATTACCACTGAGTCTGGCAGTACTCATTTTACTCCCTGCACCTTGTGTGCAGATCCAGGTACCTCTCAGCAGTGATCCAGTAGCTGTGCGAGGCGACGTTTGTGGATATTCGAGGTAGGTGCAGAGTCCGCAGGACCCGATATTCCTTCTTACTGTCTTGATGTTGTATTGACTTTTCTTTCCGCACGTAGTATCTTGTAAACCTTTATACACTTATGTTCTTTAGAGGCTCATGACTCTTGACCCTCGGTCTATGGGAGTTGATGTATTATGGGACTTGGTTCCCCGTTTTCGTTATTTGTATCGCTATTGTTTCGTGATTTAATATGCTTAAATGGGCTAAAGAGAGCTTCTAGCTCCGTTGTTAATATTGATTGGTCGGGCTGGCTTAGCAATGTGTTGGGCGCCATCACGACCGGATTTGGGGTCGTGACAAGTTGGTATCAGAGAGCCTAGGTTTACTAGACCTCGTGAGTCTTGAGCGGGTTAGTAGAGTCTTGTGGATCGGTACGGGGACGCTCGTACTTATCCTCGGGAGGCTGCGAACCTTTAGGAAAACTTCACTTTTCTTGAACTATGTCGTGCGATCTTGTTGTCCTGAGAACTGAACTTCTATATTCTATTCTCTCGCGAGATGGCGAGAACGCGAGCATCAGGACGAGGTGGACGACCTCCATTGCCACCCGTTAGAGGCCGTGGGCGCGGTCGTGCTAGAGTTAGAGGTAGAGGCGGCCGAGGCGGTGCCGAGCTGACCCGCCCTGTTGTACCGGTTCGGAGAGCGGCCCCGGTGGTTGATGCTCCGGCGGTCCCAGTTCGGGGCCGGACTATATCTATTGCTATCCCCGGTCTTCAGGAGACTCTTGCTGAGATATTATCGGTGTGTTCCGGTTTGGCTCGGGTAGTTTCGGCTACCGCTACTGTAGCGACATCTCAGTCAGGGGGTGGTCAGCAGACCCCTGCGGCTCGCACACCTGACCCGGTTGTTCAGGGACTTCAGACGCCGAGGCGGTCCCCGCTCGGTGGTTGCACCGGTTATTCCTCCGACTGCACCAGCTCCAGCTCCGAGCATATGGTTGAGGTTATGCCCGAGGACGAGCGGCGTCGTCTTCGAGAGATTTGGTAGACTTCGGCCACCCCATTTCGGTGGCGTTGAGGGCGAGGATGCCCGGGGTTTCTTGGATAAATGTCAGAAGATGTTGCGTACGGCTGGTATTCTTGAGTCCGGCGGAGTTTCATTTACTACATTTCAGTTCACCGGTCCCGCATTTGATTGGTGGGAGGAGTTTGAGAGGCGTAGGCACGCAAGAGCAGCACCTCTCACATGGCAGCAGTTCTCTACTCTCTTTCTAGAGAAATATGTACCTCGGTCTCGTCGCGAGGAGCTACGTCGCCGGTTCGAGTGGTTGATTCAGGGCGACATGTCTGTGACCCAGTATGAGCTCGGATTCACACGGTTGGCTAGGCATGCCACATGGATGATCCCTAATGATAGGGAGAGGATCAGGAGGTTCATTGATGGCCTCAACTACTCTATCCGTATTCTTATGACCGGCGAGCGAGTTCTGTCATCATCGTTTGAGCAGGTAGCTGATATGGCACGCTCCATTGAGGCGGACCGTCGCCGAGAGAGAGAGGAGCGGGAGGCCGAGAGGCCTCGTGGTTCGAGGCGGTTTCGGTGGTGCTCCATCTAGAGGGCATTTCCGGCAGACAGAGGTCGCTCATCTGGACCTTCTCGTTCAGGCCGCCCGGAGAGCGAGGCGGAGGTTCGCATGGTCGTGGTCGACGGGGGTTTCAGCAGGGTCGGTCATCGACTTAGTGCCCTCCCGGCCCGAGTGCAACACCTACTTCTCCGGCACCGGGTGCATGTTATGAGTGTGGTGAGTTTGTCCACATGAGGAGATATTGCCCTCGACTACGTAGGGGCGGGACTCAGCAGAGGGATCAGCCCTCCTCTTCAGCACCATCTCGGTCTAGTAGAGGTGGAGGTCGGTCTTCTCGTGGTCGCCCGGGGGCGAGGAGAGATACGGTGGAGGCCGAGGCACGGTTCTATGCACTTCGTGACATGCGTGATGCGGTTGCCTCCGATGTCGTGATTACAGGTATCATTTAGTATGTCACCGAGATGCCTCTGTCCTATTTGATCCGGGGTCCACATATTCTTACGTGTCCTCTTATTTTTCACATTATTTGGGTGCAACTCGTGGTAGTCTTGATTTACCTCTGTTCATGTATCCACCCCCGTGGGTGATACGATTGTTGTGGATCATGTGTATAGATCCTGTGTTATATCTATTGGGGGTCTGGAGACCCAGGCAGAATTGTTATTGTTGGGTATGGTGGACTTTGATGTTATATTGGGTATGGACTGGTTGTCTCCGTACCATGCTATATTGGATTGTCATGCTAAGACAGTTACGTTGGCCATTCCTGGTATTTCTCAGGATTGAGTGGCGGGGTTCGACCGATTTCGTCCCTAGCCGTGTTATTTCGTTCTTAAAGGCTGAGAAGATGGTTGAAAAAGGGTGTTTATCGTACTTAGCTTTTGTGAGAGATGTGGGAGCTGAGTCTCCTAGCATTGATTCTGTACCTGTTGTGAGGGACTTCCCGGATGTATTCCCCTCAGACCTGCCGGGCATGCCGCCGGACAGGGATATTGATTTTGGCATTGACTTGGTGCCGGGCACTCAGCCTATATCCATTCCTCCTTGTCGGATGGCACCAGCTGAGTTGAAAGAACTGAAAGAGCAGCTTCAAGAGCTTCTGGATAAGGGTTTCATCCGCCCTAGTGTGTCTCCGTGGGGTGCACCGGTATTATTTGTTAAAAAGAAAGATGGTTCCATGCGGATGTGTATTGATTATAGGCAATTGAACAAAGTGACAGATGAAGAAAAAGTACCCTCTACCGCGCATAGATGATTTGTTTGATCAGTTACAGGGTGCGAGGGTGTTTTCTAAGATCGATCTTCGTTCGAGCTATCATCAGTTGAAGATCAGAGACTCAGATATTATGAAGACTGCATTCAGGACCCGATATGGTCATTATGAGTTTCTTGTGATGTCGTTTGGGCTGACCAACGCCCCAGCAGCATTTATGCATCTGATGAACAGTGTGTTCAGGCCTTATTTGGATTCATTTGTGATTGTGTTCATTGATGACATTCTAGTCTACTCCCGTAGTCAGGAGGAGCATGCTCAGCATTTGAGTATTGTGTTGGAGAGATTGAGAGAGGAGAAGCTATATGCTAAATTCTCCAAGTGCGAGTTTTGGCTCGAGTCCGTAGCATTTATGGGACATGTGGTGTCTCGTGATGGTATTCAGGTTGATCAGAAAAAGATAGAGGCGGTGCAGAGTTGGCCTAGACCGTCCTCAGCTACAGAGATCAGGAGTTTTCTTGGCTTGGCGGGGTATTATCGCCGGTTTGTTCAGGGATTTTCATCCATTGCTTCTTTATTGACTAAATTGACCCAGAAGGGTGCACCATTCGTGTGGTCGGATGAGTGCGAGGAGAGCTTTCAGAAGCTCAAGACAGCTTTGACCACAGCTCCAGTGTTAGTATTGCCATCAGCTTCAGGTTCGTATACCGTTTATTGTGATGCCTCGAGAGTGGGGATAGGTTGTGTGTTGATGCAGGAAGGTAAGGTAATTGCTTATGCTTCTCGGCAGTTGAAGCCACGTGAGAAGAACTATCCTGTTCATGACTTGGAGCTAGCCGCCATTGTTCATGCATTGAAGATTTGGAGGCACTATTTGTACGGCGTGTCATGTGAGGTGTATACCGACCATCGTAGTCTCCAGCACTTGTTCAAACAGAAAGACCTTAATTTGAGACAGCGGAGATGGCTAGAGTTGCTGAATGATTATGACATTACTATATTATATCATCCGGGGAAGGCCAATGTGGTGGCCGATGCTTTGAGCCGGAAGGCGGTCAGTATGGGGAGCTTGGCATATATTCCAGCTGAGGAGAGGCCATTTGCTTATGATGTTCAAGTGCTAGCCAATCGGCTAGTGAGGTTAGATATTTCGGAGCCCGGCAGGGTATTGGCTTGTGTTGTATCTCGGTCATCTCTATATGATCGTATTCGTGAGCGCCAGTATGATGATCCACATTTGGCTGTCCTTAGGGACAGAGTTCAGTATGATGATGCTAGAGATGTCACCATTGATAGTGATGGCGTATTGAGGATGCGGGGCCGGATATGTGTGCCCAATGTTGATGGCCTTCGTGAGTTGATTATGGAGGAGGCCCATAGCTCGCGGTATTCTATCCATCCGGGAGCCGCGAAGATGTATCAAGATTTGAAACAGAGCACTATTGGTGGAGAAAGATGAAAATGGACATTGTCGGACATGTAGCACGGTGCCTCAGCTGTCAGCAGGTTAAGTACGAGCATCAGAGGCTCGGTGGTGTATTTCAGCGCATTGAAATTCCGAGTGGAAATGGGAGAGGATCACTATGGACTTTGTTCTTGGACTCCCTCGGACGGCGAGGAAGTTTGATTCTGTATGGGTGATTGTGGATAGACTGACCAAGTCAGCTCACTTCATTCCAGTTAGTACTACCTACTCATCGGAGCGGTTGGCATCGATCTTTATTCGAGAGATTGTTCGGTTGCATGGAGTTCCAGTGTCTATCATATCCGACAGGGGTACTCAGTTCACTTCTCAGTTTTGGAGAGCATTTCAACGAGAGATGGGTACACGGGTTGAGTTGAGTACAACATTTCACCCCCAGACAGACGGACAGTCTGAGCGCACTATTCAAATCTTGGAGGATATGTTGCGAGCTTGTGTGATTGATTTTGGTGGTTCGTGGGATGAGTTCCTACCACTTGCCGAGTTTGCCTACAACAACAGTTATCAGTCGAGTATTCAGATGGCCCCGTATGAGGCATTGTATGGCAGGCGGTGTAGATCCCCCGTGGGATGGTTTGAGCCTGGTGAGGTTAGATTGATAGGGACTGAGTTAGTCTAGGATGCTCTGGATAGAGCAAAGTTGATCCAGGAGAGGCTTCGTACAGCACAGTCTCGCCAGAAGAGTTATGCAGACCGTAGGGTTCGAGAGTTGTCTTTCATGGTTGGTGATAGAGTATTGCTGAAGGTTTCACCCATGAAGGGTGTTATGAGGTTTGGGAAGAAAGGAAAGTTGAGTCCCGGGTACATTGGTCCTTTTGAGATACTTAGGAGAGTTGGAGAGGTGGCATATGAGTTGGCCTTGCCGCCCAGCTTATCCAGCGTTCATCCAGTATTCCATGTGTCTATGCTCCGGAAGTACATTGGAGATCCGTCTCATGTATTAGACTTCAGTACCATTCAGCTTGATGGTGATCTATCCTATGATGTGGAGCCTATTGCTATTTTGGGTCGTCGGGTGAGAAAATTGAGGTCTAAGGAGATTGCATCAGTTAAGGTTCAGTGGAGAGGTCGACCCGTGGAGGAGGCCACTTGGGAGATCGAGCGGGAGATGCGGAGCAGATATCCTCACTTGTTTGAGACTTCGGGTATGTTTCTTGACCCGCTCGAGGACGAGCGTTTGCTTAAGAGGGGGAGAATGTGACGACCCGGCCCGTCGTCACGAGAATTATCACCCCGTTATGTTGTAAATGCATGTTTGATGATTTTATATCGGTGTTAGAGCCTATCGGGTGAGTTAGGAGTGAATTGGATTGAAAATGAGGCATATAGCCTTTTTGAAGGAAACTTGAATAAGGAAAGTCAACCTGGAGTTGACTATTTGGTTAGAGGGCTCGGAATCGAATTCTGATGATTCGGTTAGTTCCGGGAGGTGATTTGTGACTTAGGGGAGCGATCGGAATTGAATTTGGAGGCCCGGTGTAGAAATAGGCTTGAATTGGCTAAGGTTGAATTTTGGCGAAATCCGAACGGTAGGTGAGATTTTGATCGGGGGGTCGGAATGGAATTCCGACAGTTGCAGTAGCTTCGTTAGGTGATTTTGGATGTGCCTGCAAAATTTCAGGTCATTCGGACGTCGTTTGGTCGGGTTTTTGATCGAATGTGTAATTCGGAATGTTTTAAGGAATTTAGGCTTGAATTTGATGTGAATTATGGGTTTTGGTGTTATTAGACGTGTTTTGAGGATTGGAGCAAGTTCGAATAAGGTATTAAGATGTGTTGGTATGTTTGGATGAGGTCCGGGGGGCCTCGGGGTGATTTCGGATGGTTAAACGGGAGAAATTGTGGAAGAATTGCAGGTTGGGATCCTGCTTCTGTTGTTTCCGCTCCTGCGGAATTTTGGACGCAGGAGCGTGTCCGCAGAAGCGGACGAGATGCGCAGGAGCGACTTGTTACGCAGAAGCGGAAGCCATTCCGCTGAAGCGAGGTCGCTGGTGCGAGCCAGTGATCGCAGAAGCGGACGGGGAGAAAATGGGCATGGTCCGCAGAAGCGGACACTCGACCGCTTGGGCGAGACCGCAGAAGCGGTCAATGGTGCGCAGAGGCGGATGTTTCCGTAGAAGCGGAAGTTCCTTCGCAGAAGCGGGCCCGCTTAAGCGGCCCTTTGCTCGCGGAAGCGGAAATGGCCGGCCAGGCCTGGAACCGCTGAAGCGACCCTTTGGTCGCGGATACGGGCTCGTAGGAGCGGAAAATATTCCGCAGAAGCGAAAATCGCTGTAAGTAAGTGTATCGGAAGTTAGAAAAATTTCAGAACATTTCACACATTTTGGGTCTCGGCTTTAGAGGCGATTTGGGCGATTTTGAAGAGAAATTCAAGGGAAATCATCAGGTAATCATCTATGGACTTAAACTATGATTAGTATTGGTAATATTATGCAATTATATCATGAAAATGGAGGAATTTGGGGTAATTTATGGAGGATTTAGCCCTAGGCTTGAACTTTAGAAAATCAAGGTTTTGAATGGGCAAATGGAGTCCGAATTTGGTAAAATTGATATGCTTAGACTCGTATTGAGATGAGGGTTCCGAATATGTGACTTTCGTGATTTTTCGATAAGCGTACCGAAAGTCGGGTTTTGACAACTTTGGGAATTTTGATGTAAATTGAGTTGTATTGATTGGGTGTCGTCCCATTGGCCTAATTTGTTGTATTTCTACTGTATTTGATCGGATTCTACGCGTGCGGAGCTTGATTCTCGTGGCAAGGGCATTGCGGAGTAGTCGTCGCGCCGTATTGAGGTGAGTAATAGATGTGGGTGATGACCAGCGGGTTCGAAACCCCGGTATACCACTTTGTGACGTTGTATAATGGCGAGACATGTACTCTCTCTTGAGAGTGCGGGGTCGATCATGAACTGGAGACTACATATTAGTCCAACCTGTTGATCTTGTATTATTGGCTATTCTAGAGCCGTCGAACCTCCTTCTCGGATGGTTGCATATATATATATATATATTATGATAATGGCCACTCTTGAGCCGAGGAACCCCCTTCTTGGGCGGTTGAGTATACATGTGGGCCGTGAGCCAGTTATTGGATTCCGCGAGGATCGTTATCATGGTCTTATCATATAGACATGCTAGTTTACTACTAGTCCGCAGCTATTTTTGTTATCATGATATTTCCAATCTCTGGAACTTTGACATACTGTTTTCAATCGAAAAATGATAAAAGAGTTTTCAAAACAACTTTTGAGCCTGCGAGGCTACATTTGCATATTAGCTGACTGGTAGTGGATCGGGCTGCATGCCGCAGCGTATATTCATGATATTGTGCTTGGGTTGTAGGAGCCCCTCCGGAGTCTGAACCCTCACAGTCTGAACCCCCACAGTGAGCACGGGTACCCAAAAGTGGAGTCGGGCTACGCGCCGTAGCGGTCATATCATGCATTGCATTGCATTTAGCTACATCTGCTTGCTGTTATGCTATTTATTGGTATTTGTTGGTACAGGTACAGTGAATATTGATTCTATGACAGGGTAGCTGATTATAGTTTTACATAGTGCTTTATTGCGGATTTCTTATCTGCGCTGTCTTACCCTTGTTTATTACCACTGAGTCTGGCAGTACTCATTTTACTCACTGCACCTTGTGTGCAGATCCAGGTACCTCTCAGCAGTGATCCAGTAGCTGTGCGAGGCGACGTTTGTGGATATTCGAGGTAGCTGCAGAGTCCGCAGGACCCGATATTCCTTCTTACTGTCTTGATGTTGTATTGACTTTTCTTTCCGCACGTAGTATCTTGTAAACCTTTATACACTTATGTTCTTTAGAGGCTCATGACTCTTGACCCTTGGTCTATGGGAGTTGATGTATTATGGGACTTGGTTCCCTGTTTTCGTTATTTGTATCGCTATTGCTTCGTGATTTAATATGCTTAAATGGGCTAAAGAGAGCTTCTAGCTCCGTTAATGTTATTGATTGGTCAGGCTGGCTTAGCATAACGGAAAGTCTCGCCATATACGGCGAAGACATAATACCGTTAGACAACTACTTTCTAGTGGAATTATCACTATTGATTATGTAAGATCAAAGGATAATGTTGCGGATCCGCTTACAAAAGGCTTAACTAGAGAGGGAGTTGAGAAATCATCTAAGGGAATGGGACTATGGCCGAGGACAAGTCAACATGGCGGTAACTCTACCTAGAATTTTGGATGTTCCGAGATCTAGGTTCAAGGAGCTCAAACAAAGTTGTGATTGACCGGTTCAACATTGTCAAAATAAAATCTTTGGTCCATTCTCGTGATGAAGACAATGTTCGATAACAAGGATAGAACTTTACATGTTCTTTAATGATTACCTAAATTTGATGAGGTGTCTATCAAATAGTGTCAATCTAAAGGATTACATGTTTAGGAATCACCTATGTAAGTGTGAAGTGTAAGCTGCTTCAAGGAGAATTCTGTAAGGCCAATTCTCTACGCACTTATGAGACCAGGCGGTGTTCATGGCTGAAACGAACACAATAATGAGAACCAAAAGACGGTTAAGGGTCGATTGTGTGACATATGGTTGTCTAGGTATACACCAAAGTTCGACGGTTCAAAGATATCAAATCTACCGATTGACCGAGTATATCCGACATATGTTCACTATGGAAAGTTCAAAGGGAAACCTACTTATCCAGATGCGATCGATCTTTTCTTGCGAATCACACAATTTCCATGTTTTTTTTTCTATATAGCCATTCCCCATTCATGTGGGGGATTGTTGGACTTTTAAGCCATTGGGCTTTAAAGATGAGTAGTGTGAATTGGGTAATGGTGGGAAATTAAATGGACTGGATTGGGCTTCAAAATTTGGCCCGGTTTATTTGGTTAAACTAGTTGACCCAGTTTGATAAATAACGTTAAAAGAACGTTATTTATCGGTGTCTATTCACAATGAACAGACACCATGAAGAGGCACCATACCTTTTCACAAACAGACACCATGAAGAGGCACCATACCTTTTCACAAAGCCAACAATTTCCTATAAATTCAGGCATGGCTTTCATTCTAGATATTCAGAAATTCAGAAACCAACAAATTACTTTTCCTCTCTCTGCAAGTTCATTAATCCAAAAATTCTTGAGCTTTCTCGTTCCTTGAAAACCGTAAGTGTGATTCGCTCCGCTTTTTGAGTTCGTTGGTATCCTGCTTCTTGTATTGCCACTGTCGCAGGAAGGTTATTCCGTTTTATCCTGGGAGGATTTAATCCATTACCTTGGCAATTGTGAGGGGGTTAAAATTCCTTAAGGACACACAAGCAAATTGTGAACTCGGAATTATATATTCTATTTCATTATTATTTTTATACCCATCAACTCCGTCGTCAATATCATCAGCTTTAACAGTAACAGTAGGATCAACGGAGAAGAAGGAAATAGTAGGGGTGTCTCTAGGACCCCGATTGCTCACTCTGAGGAGCTTTTCATGGAGGGGTTGTTGACTGTGACGGAGATGCATTTGAATAAAATCAGAGCTACTTAGGAAACTATACCATGATTTGGAAACCGCTCGGAATCGCAGCAATGACTTGACGGGAAGCCGCAACAGGATTTCCACCAATGTATCTCCCGGCAGAGTACAGCTGCCTAAGCTTGCCGTTTCATCACACATCTCAATTGGGAGGAAAACCCTACCCGTTTTGATTTACAGAAGATTTTTCCTTAAATGATCGTAAAAAATGTGCTCCAGAAAATTTCAATGAAGTTTTTCCCGTAAGTAAAGGATGGGACCCACAGACAATCCATCCAAAGCACAAAATTAGTGGGAAATGTATATTATAAATACTAGATCCAATTGTTGCTCTTTTATTTTATTTTATTTTATTTTATAATATTCGATAACCCGGACCGTTAATTCTTTATTGGCTTATTGGTATTGGGTTATTAGGTTACCGGTTCGGTTCGGGGTAAAAAAAAATTTTATTGGGTTATCGGTTCGATCTCGGTTTGCATTTTTGTTATTGGGTAAAAATCGATAATCCAATAAGAATGAAATAATTTATTAATCTATCCTTAAGTATATACTAGGGTTTTATTTTACTAATTCCCTTTCCTTTTCAGTTCACTCAGTTTTTGTCTCTCTCATTGTATTTTCACCGCAGCCCCCAACTCCAAACAGTCAATCGCATCGTGTAACGGACAATCGAAACGGGATCTATTTATTTAGTTCAGAGTCGCCACCTGGAAAAATAATGGTGTCCCAAGTCACCGGTTTTAATCCCGAACCGAGGAAACTTATGACTTTGTATTACAGTCTGCGAAATTAGAAACCTGGATAAGGAATTCTGTTAACCCGGGAGAAGGTGTTAGGCATTCCCGGATTCCATGGTTCTAGCACGGTCGCTCAATTGTTATATTTGACTTATTTATCTGATTTATACCATATTTTGACTTATGTGCAAATTTTAACCCTTGATCGCTTTTAATATTATTATTCATTATTTTAATAAAAGAATTGCAACATCATGAAAATGCATCTCAAACCACGTCACAATCAATGTACCCGTGATTATCGACACATTTCGACTTTGTTGAGATTTGGATTTGGGTCACATAAATGTGCACCCGAGCTTAGAGAGATAATATTATTAAAGTACGCGCCTATAGAGTCTAACGCGTTATTATTTTTTTGAGAATGCCGTGAAATTTTCTAAGACGGCATGTCCCGTAGTCTAAACAATTATTATATCCAATTATCGAGGGCCCCGCAGCTTGTGCATTTTATTTGGCGAGGCTCGTCTCATTTTATCTATTTAAAATGTAAACCTAAGGCAACTACAATTTTCTACTTTGCGAGAACTATGAAAAATTCAACTAATGGCACACCTCGATTCTAACTTTGAAGGATTGTACTCAACTATAGCAAACTACGATATCCATTATTCTTCTTAAATTTTAAAATTATGGAGGCCATGAGAAATATAGTAGTTGTGGGAAATGTGGTATTTAGTTATTGAAATTATTTATTAGCATTTTTATTAGTTAAGAAGGTCGATGCGACATCAGTGGAATACCAATTAGATTTCCACAAACCCACTAACAATATGAATATACTAAATTGTTTAAACTACCTCTCAAAATCAACGTAGCAAACTAGGCACACAACAACACCTAAGATTGAACATGCAAGTGAATAATTGGGTTCCAAACTCATTTAATACACCATTCTTATACAAAGACATAGCAAATTCTTAAGAAACTCCTTCAAACAAAAATTAATAAATTGAAGCTTAACAGAATCATCATCCCAGCAATACATAGTTAATTCAAGTAAATATTCATCAAGTTATTTTAAATAAGAATTTCACAACAATTAACTTAACCCATATTCAAGCAAAATACCAACTAGTATCAAAATATTTGGATTAGAGAAAATGGACCTGTAGTTTGTACGGATTGAACGAAGCGGCAATTACAACCGGACATCGGCTTCAAACAAATGTTTACAGCAGCGTAGAGTTTCAGCAACTCGAACTAGCCGAAAAAATGGATAGTGACGACCATAGACCGGAACCAACATATGACAACCTCGACGAACTTAGCTTCAAAATCATATTTTTACCAAAGCTCATTCTTGAATACCAAGAAAAACAGGATCACACAATGACAAAAGGCGGAAATCCATGTTTCGATCCTTTGCGCCTCTTGTCCGTATCTTCTGTCTGTCTTTGATGAAAATGAAGGCCTCTTTGCAGCTGGTTTGTTTGGTTGGTTGTCGCGAGGGTCCAGTGGTGAAGCTCAAAGACGATGAGGGTGGTCGACGGACTGATGGAGCTGGAGCGTGTGGGCTGTTTCACTGGCGGACAGGAGCTGGACTACTGGGCGACGTTGGATGCTGGGCGACGTGGGGGATGGGGATGGGGGCTGACTATGGTCGTTCGCTGGTGGTTCAGGCGAGGAAGCAGTGACGCGTGGGGGTTGTTTGGGCGTAACAGTCTGGAGATGGCAATGGTGGTTGCTTCTCGGTTTTTCTTTGATGAAGATGACTGGACCCGTTTTCTTTTTTCTCCTGTGCTGCCGTTTTCTTCTTAAAGAAGAAGACCTACAGTAAATCTCTGAAGTCTCCTTTTCTTTGATTTTTTTATTCTCTTTCTTTTCTTCACGTGAGCCCCCCTATTGTCTTTTTGTTTTTCTATTTTGTATTGCCCCCCCTTTCTTTTGTCTTTATTTTTTTTATTTTTTTAAAAATAAGCTCCATGCCTTTTTTTTGTTTTTTTTCTTTTGTTTTTTACTTTCTTTTTGTCTTTTTCTAATTATTCCCATCCCCCATTATCTATTGTCCCCATAGTGTGTGCATGTGTGTATGGGTAGTTTTTGTCCGTGTTCCCCGTGTGGTGGACTCGGATTATTACGGGCTAGGTCCGAAAAATTATAAAACCGGATAGTTTGAACCCGAATATTATTCTTCGCCCGGAACTGAGAATGGTGTTATTTAATTAATCCTAGGTAATCAAAATAACTATAATACTCATAATTAAAATAAAACTATTTTTTTATATTTTTTAAGTTTAAAATTAAAGTAACCCCAAAATGTTAATGAAACTATTTATTTATTTTTTATTATTTTCGTTTTTATAAAAAGATAAAAATATAAAGTACTATTTTTGTATTTTTCAAGTTTAAAATGACTACGAAACATTAATAAAACTATATTTTTGTTATTTTTCATTTTAAGGTAAAAATAAAGTAAAAGAGTCAAATTTAGCTAAAATAGCTATATTAAAACTAAACTAAATATTTTACGCTAAAAATATAAAAAATCTCGGGTAGGGGCAAAATCACGCATCTACAGTCACGGACTGAAAACACAAAGAGTTTTCAGACAAAGAACGACTAGATAAGTGTTTTGACCCGACCCTTATTCGGAGAGACTAAACTAAAAAGAAGAGGATGTGACCGAGCCCTTGTATCTGAGCTGCCTACATATCCTTGGCTATAAAGGAATCAGGCCACGTGTAGTTCAGAAGTGAGTAAGAATATAGGAGTAAAAATATGGAGTATGCCGAGGTGGAGAGCCAGTCGAGGTGTCATCCTGTCAAGGTTCCGGTCCGTGGTCTTGCTATTACATCAAAAAATCAAAACATGAAAAAGACTAACTAAGCCTATCAGCTACTAGTTACAAGATTCCTATCTATAAGTCATCTGAAGCTTGATCTTGACTATTGGTTGGTGATTCATACAGACTCTAAATTTGAACCTTGATACTTGCTAGTTGTAGGTTCTAGTTCAATTTTCTTTGTCTTTCTGGATTAGGTGCTTGTGACCTCGGCCACGTCTTGAACACACCACATCTTTCATCAACTTCTGCACTTGGATTAACTCCTTGCCTTTTTTCATTATGACTGACTTCTGTTGAGCATCTCGGACTATTGACTCGCATTCCGGTCGCAAGCTTCTTTTGTTGCTAACTTGCATTGCACTCCGAAGTGATTTCCCTTACTTGTGATCTTCGAGCTATTCTCCTTCAAAGTCTGAATCTATCTTTTCTGATCCTTGTCGCCTTCCTTCTGATTCATGCTGGGGATTTCCGTTACACTCTGTCACTTTTCGATTGTTCACTATCCTTATCAAATCTTGGAAACTGAGACGCCGTTCTGCTTTTCTGGCGGGCTTCTGACTTTATTGACAAACTCTAATCATAAATTGCCATTCCATTATTCAGCCGGGCACCTGATTTCAACAACAACTTCAAAATAATAACTCGCCACTCCATTCTTCGGGCGGGCTCCCTGACTTCAACTATAACTTCAAAACTAAATCGCCACTCCATTCTTCAGGCGGGCTCCTGACTTCAACATCTTTTGAAAATAAATCGCCATTCCTCTCTTCAGGCGGGCTCCTGACTTTAATATCTTAGCAAATTAAAACGCCATTCCTCTTTTCAGGCGGGCTCCTGACTTCAACATCCTAGCAAATTAAAACGCCATTCCTCTCTTCAGGCGGGCTCCTGACTTCAACATCAACTTTTGAAAATAAATCGCCATTCCTCTCTTCAGGCGGGCTCCCGACTTCAACATCAACTTTTGAAAATAAATCGCCATTCCTCTCTTCAGGCGGGCTCCTGACTTCAACAACATCTTTCGAAAATAAATCGCCACTCCATTCTTCAGGCGGGCTCCTGACTTCAACAACATCCTTTGAAAATAAATCGCCACTCCATTCTTCAGGCGGGCTCCTGACTTCAACATCAACTTTTGAAAATAAATCGCCATTCCTCTCTTCAGGCGGGCTCCTGACTTCAACAACATCTTTTGAAAATAAATCGCCACTCCATTCTTCAGGCGGGCTCCTGACTTCAACATCAACTTTTGAAAATAAATCGCCATTCCTCTCTTCAGGCGGGCTCCTGACTTCAACAACATCCTTTGAAAATAAATCGCCACTCCATTCTTCAGGCGGGCTCCCGACTTCAACAACATCCTTTGAAAATAAATCGCCACTCCATTCTTCAGGCGGGCTCCTGACTTCAACAACATCCTTTGAAAATAAATCGCCACTCCATTCTTCAGGCGGGCTCCTGACTTCAACAACATCCTTTGAAAATAAATCGCCACTCCATTCTTCAGGCGGGCTCCTGACTTCAACAACATCTTTTGAAAATAAATCGCCACTCCATTCTTCAGGCGGGCTCCTGACTTCAACAACATCCTTTGAAAATAAATCGCCACTCCATTCTTCAGGCGGGCTCCTGACTTCAACATCAACTTTTGAAAATAAATCGCCACTCCATTCTTCAGGCGGGCTCCTGACTTCAACAACATCCGTTGAAAATAAATCGCCACTCCATTCTTCAGGCGGGCTCCTGACTTCAACAACATCCTTTGAAAATAAATCGCCACTCTATTCTTCAGGCGGGCTCCTGACTTCAACAACATCCTTTGAAAATAAATCGCCACTCCATTCTTCAGGCGGGCTCCTGACTTCAACAACATCCTTTGAAAATAAATCGCCACTCCATTCTTCAGGCGGGCTCCTGACTTCAACAACATCTTTTGAAAATAAATCGCCACTCCATTCTTCAGGCGGGCTCCTGACCTCAACAACATCTCACTAACTCCATCCCATCCATGTCGCCTTCCTTTGCTTCCTGCACCATTTTCTTCTTCCTGCATCGCTTCTTGGACCATCCTTTCTTCTGAATTACCTTGTTTTGGAATTGCTTTCCTCCTGGGTCGTGTCATTTTTCTCTTGATTGCTGGGGATATCTTTGGAACTAATTACTTACCTGCTGGGGTAATGCTGCTGGGGAAATCTTCTTTATTTCCTCTTTTTCTACTTCCTTCAAAACCTTTATTCTCTCCCGGGATCGATGGGGATTGAAATGTCATTAGCTGGGGATTACACTGTCGGGGGATCCCTTTTCCTTTTTCCTCTTTCCAAACCTCATTCGGGACTCGCGCTTGGCTCCCTTGAAAAACTTGTAGGATATAATGCTGCTGGAGAAATCTCGAAATCAGTGTTTCATTTTTCCGAGAACTGCTGGGGATGATACCGACTTCTTGCCTTTCTGAACGCAAGCTTCCTCGTTTTGTCTTGCCTGCTGGGGGTATAATTTCCTCTATCACAACTTGTTGTTTTTTTTTCTTTTTTTTTTTTCAAAGCTGCTGGGGATAATCGGGTTCAAAGATCATTTCCTCGCGTTATCCGGCTTCTTTCCCCAATCGGGTATTTGGTTTCGAGAAAATTTTCGCAACGGGAGAAAATTTTCTGCCCTAGTTTGAGAATCTTCTTCGTGGCATGCTTTTCTGCCAACAACCCCTCTTCTTCCTGTTTCAAATCAAAGAAAAATTGGTTAGTTTTTAAAATGTGGTGGCTGGTTGTGGTGCTCCTGCTGGGGACGGTTCTCCTCCTCTTTCCCTGCTCTGCGTTTCATTATCAGAACTTGTTGGGGATGTTATTATTTGATTATATTCATGCTGGGGATAGCTTTCTCCTTTCTTGCTTCCCCGCCTTCCTTGACGACTCTTTATTCGCGAACCTTTCCACGTGGTTTTCCACTGACCACCCGAATTCCTATGATAGTGACCCTTCGTGAAGACCTTGCATGTTTTACTGGTGAACCATTTTCTTTGTTCACCCTTGTCACTGAAAATACCTCTTCTGCTGGGGATATCCTCCCTTCTTCTGTGGCGTTCTCCGACCTTTGAATCTCACTGGCCTTGGCCTTGAGGTCATTAACCTTTACTTTTTATGGAGGTATCTTTTATGATGTTGGTCTACCCCTTTGTCAACTTCCTCTTGTTGGGGAACATCCTTCTGGACATTGGCATTGCGCTTGTTCCCTCCTGACTTATACCACTTGGGTGTACCAATTAGAATCCCGTCTTGCATAATTGGAAAGCTGATGGAAAATTTTGCAGTCATTTCTGGCAAACAAACTCTATTGGGGAATTTTCGATAAAAAGAAGAAAGATAAAAGGAAACAGAATAAAAGACAAAAAGGAAGATGACTCTCTAAAAAGAAAAATTATAAAGTAAACCTAATCAAACGTGGATACCAACTCTAATGGACATGACATGCACATATAGCCTATATTCCGTTGTTAAACCGCCTTTTGTAATCTTTGCTTGAGGCTTTCCATCTGATTTCCAATCTCCGTTCGACTTGTAGTGCCCGAGGGATTATCACTACCAAGCCTCTCTCATTTCGGTTTTTCTCTCAGCTTTCATCGCCTTATGGTGCCTGTGAAGGTTTTCACCGCTAAGACTCTCTTATTTGTGTTACTTTTCCGCTGGGGATTGGTGGTGTTACTGCTAAGACTCTCCGATTTTCTGTTGGAGATCGGAGTCTTTCTGCCGGGAATCAGAGTGTTATGTCCCGATGAAACTTCTCTCATTTGCCTAACTCGGCCTCTTTTGAAGATTGGTCAAAAGGTCTTTCTTTGGACCGTAATGTGGGTTTGGACATGGCTAGAAAGAAAGGGTATTAAAGGCTCAAAATAAAACAAATTGGGTTCAAAATTACAACCTTCGGAATCCTATATTTTCCTTACATAAACACTTTTTTTTTATTGCCCCTGTTTCTTGCTTGGGGATTTTTTTGGTTTTTATTTACACTATGACCGAGCTGTGAAGCGCCTACGTATCCTCTTTGAGGAATCAGGTCAAACGTAGTTCCCAAGTCCTCTTTTTCAAATTTCTTTTTTCATACATTTTTCTTTTTCTTTTCTTTATCTCTTTTTGTTGTTTTCTTTTTCTTTACTTTTTCTTTATCCCTTTCTTCTTTTGCCTTTCAAACTTGTGTTTCTAGTCTTTGCAACTAATTCCGAAGGAGGGGTATGAAAGAATTTAAAATAAGGCTCAAAGGGTTGACGATGGATAAAGTGTTTGGATAGCAGAACAAAATGCCTTCGTCATTCCAATCTTCAAAACATGCCAAGTGTAAATAACACAATTAATATTCGTCATATCTTTAAAGCACTGTTGGGCAACACTCTCATTATGAACGACCCCATGTCAATTTTGGCCAGCTTGCCTTTGACTGTTTCCTTTTTACTTGCCCCGGTTTCACATGACTCGGGATCCAAATAGTCTCAAATTGTTTTTATTTCCTTTAGATGACCCGATCATCTTCCAATTGCTTAATGATTAACTTTTAGAATTAAGCCACAATTATGTGTGCGCATGTCGTGTCACTAGATTCGGCGTTTGAGCACAAGACAAATCTAAAGGGTAAAAAGAACTAAACAAATAAAATGACCGGAAGTAACAAAAGACCGAAAGCTTCATTAAACTAATGACGAAATGGTTCAATGACAAAACAAGCAAAACAAACTAGAGTACAGCCCTGAAACAAAACTGGGCAAGACCAAAGCAAACTGTTAGGACAAAAGGGTTTGACCACAAGAAAACCCTGAAAATAACTCGGACAACAGAAATATGACAACAAAATGAACCACCAAAGCTCCGTCTAGTTGACCAAAAGATGGAGTGTCTTCCCGATTACCAAGCACAACATTTTAGCCACTAAGTTCTGCATCAATATTGCTGAGGCTTCCATCTGCTTCAAAATTTTTAGCTTCAGTCAATATACCCCCCGGAGGATTCGTGTGCTCCCTGTCATCGTCATTGATCACAATCAACCATCCTTTTTGAATCATTCTTTCTATTTCCTTTTTCAAGGTACGACAACTCTCAATATCGTGCCCTCTGACATTGGAATGGTATGCACATCGTGCAGTAGGATCGAAGCTTCTTGCACGTGGATCGGGAGTATATTCGGGGAGCGGTGTAATCAGGCCGACATGCTTTAACCTTTCAAACGGACTTGCATAGGATTCTCCGATAGGGGTAAGAGCCTTTTCTCGCTTCAGCAACCTCTCCTCCCTAAACGCCTTATTTGGCATGAAACCTGACCCAGGGGGTTTCCGGTATGTTCGTGGGGGTTGGTAGGCTTTTTGTGGAGCTGGGTACCTGGAAGGTGAAGTACGATTTTGGGTGTCCCGGGGAGAGTAGTGGTGTTGGGGACGGGAGTAGCGTTGGGAAAAGATAGCTGGAGGACGAGTAGTTGAGCTAATTGAGCGGCTGGAAAAGTTGTGATAGGCGGGTATATATGGAGAGTGTGGGGGATCATCTGGCATCGGGTTCATTGTACGGGTAAGGACAGAGTCCAGGAAGCTAGGTGGTGGCGGGGGTGGTGCTTTCCCATCCATCCACGCCCGATACATATCAGCCACATGTTGTCTCAATATCTTGACTTCTTCTACTAACCCGTGGTTCCGTTCAACCAGCTGTTGTCGGGTATCGGTATCAACCCACTCGGTCTTGAGATTATCTGCCATTGTCCTTTGTCTTATAGGGAAGAGTTATTTTAGAACCACAACCAACCACCTTTCTGGAACTGGACACAACAAAGTGAAGACATTACGTTAGCGTTAGGGCATTGGACAAACAGGTAAACGTGCATTAAGGATGCAATGAACCTAGGCAGTTAAACCTTTCTATCATGCATTTGCTTCAGTTACATGCGTCGTTCCAGCTTCTCATATATGTGCTTCCTAAACCTTCCTTTATTTTCTTAATTGTTGTTATTATTTTTTCCATTTTTCTCTTTTTCTCTTCTTTTTTTTTCTTTTTGTAGTTTTCCTTCATTTTTTTTGGCTATGGATATGGTCGAATCCTATGTGGATTGCCTACGTATCATGACCCCGCATGAATCAGACCGAGCGTAGTTCTTGCAAATTAATGCAAGAAATAAAGAGATGTTTATTTGATTTTTTTTCTTTTTTGAAGAAAAATTATAAAAGCCGACTCCAACTACAAACTCTGATGAAAAACTTTCACACCTTGTGCCAGATATTTCTACAAGAATAAGAATATTTTTAGCGCCAATTATGACTATTTCTACAAAATTAGCCATGTAATGGCTTATTTGGCAAGATGGCTATTTTTGCAAAATTTATTTAAGAAAGATAAACTTGAAAAAAAATTTCATCCTATGGCTCATGGGGCATCGTTCGGCATCGCCATAAACCAATCATCAGACTGAGAAGTTTCTAATGTCAATTGACTATTTTTACAAAATTAGCCATGTAATGACTTATTTGACAAAGCGGCTATTTTTTGCAAAATTTTATTTAAGAGACTACAAATTCAAAAAATTTCATCTTAGGGACCATGGGGCATCGTTCAGCTCCGACACAGGCCAACATAAGACTGAGAAAGTTTAAATGCCAAATGTGGCCATTTCAGCAAAACCATATGTTGTTTTATTTATTTTTATTTTTTTGCAAAGTTGAGTGATGACTCAAACTTAATTTTGCGGATACGGCCTTTCAATATTTCCACGAGGGAATATTTCAAGGCTGTGCCCAAAAATTATTTACAAAGACTCAAAGTGGCTATTCTTGCAAAAATAGCCTTCTGGCGTCCTTTTGGGGAACATTTGGCTTATTTTTAAACAAGAATAGCATCACCCGATTTATTTATAATAAAATCAAAAATTTGACACATTTTTTTTGGTTATTTTTGCAAAAGGGGTGTGAACCCGAACTTGATTTTGCGGCTATGGTCTTGGAACATTTCCACAAGGAATATTTCAAGGCTATGCTCGTAAATTATCTAAAATGACTCAAAGCGGCTATTTTTGCAAAAACAGCCTTTCGGCGTCCTTTCGGAACATTCGGCTATTTCCAAAAACGGCATCACTTTGATTTTATTGACGAAATTAAACACACAATTTTTTTTTTATTTTTTGAAAGGCGTGGTAACCCAAACTTGATTTTGCGGCTACGACCTTTCAACATTTTCGCGAGGAAATATTTCAAGGTTGTGCCCAAAAATTATTTACAATGATTCAAAGTGGCTATTTTTGCAAAAACAGCCTTCTGGCGTCCTTTCGGAACATTCGGCTATTTTTCAAAATGGTATCACTTTGATTTTATTGACAAAATTAAAAACACAATTTTTTTTTTTATTTTTTTGAAAGGCGTGGTAACCCAAACTTGATTTTGCGGCTACGACCTTTCAACATTTCCGCGAGGAAATATTTCAAGGTTGTGCCCAAAAATTATTTACAATGATTCAAAGTGGCTATTTTTGCAAAAACAGCCTTCCGGCGTCCTTTCGGAACATTCGGCTATTTTTCAAAATGGCATCACTTTGATTTTATTGACAAAATTAAACACACATTTTTTTTATTTTTGAAAGGTGTGGTTGGACCCGATGAAGGTTGCCTACGTATCTCACACCATGTGAGAATCAAACCAGCGTAGTTCGGTCAGATTATTTTATGACCAATTATTACAACAAAATTGTTCTACCTATTTTTCAAACTTTTCTTTTCAAATTTTCGACTGAGTTTCGTCAATATTTCAATACTTTTCTGTTCCAAATTTCTTTCTTTTTGTTTTTTTCAAGAATTTAACCAATCATCATAATAATACATGATAAATAAATGCAACATATAATATGCTCGGTCTTTGATTACCGGGTCACCTGTCCTCGACGGACCCAACCCCTGTGTTGAGTCCCCTAAGTCAAATGCAACGTGATGCAAATAAGCGTTTCCTACTAGGGATCCGGCATGAAGTCATGTTATTCTAAGCTCGGAACCTCGGTATGTGATCTAGACTGTGTACCCAAGTGGACAACTCGGGCTGAGGAAGGAGCTCCTTTCCGGGAACCAAAAGGCCAACCGGCTTAGAAACTTTCCGAGCCTCTTCATTATTTCGGGGTATGACACTAACAGAATAAGGAGTCTCAACCAGTGAGCACATCCCCGGGGGTGAGAAGTGAAGGGTTTTCGGCACAATTTTATATACAGTTCACGCAATATCAAAGCGGTAAACATATAGCAGTTTGTATATACAGTGCAACTAGTATCAAAGCGGTAGACATGTAGCACATTAATTAAACATATAATGAAATCAGATATAAGCAAAACAACAATATAAATGAGCTCGAATTCTTAAACCCGGAACCGAAGTTCTGGGGTATCGTCCCCAGCAGAGTCGCCAGAGCTGTCACACCTCCTTTTTCCGCACCCGCAAGGGCGCGAAGGAAGGAAGTTTTTCCAATTAAAGGACAATCGAAACGGGATCTATTTATTTAGTTCAGAGTCGCCACCTGGAAAAATAATGGTGTCCCAAGTCACCGGTTTTAATCCCGAACCGAGGAAACTTATGACTTTGTATTACAGTCTGCGAAATTAGAAACCTGGATAAGGAATTCTGTTAACCCGGGAGAAGGTGTTAGGCATTCCCGGATTCCATGGTTCTAGCACGGTCGCTCAATTGTTATATTTGACTTATTTATCTGATTTATACCATATTTTGACTTATGTGCAAATTTTAACCCTTGATCGCTTTTAATATTATTATTCATTATTTTAATAAAAGAATTGCAACATCATGAAAATGCATCTCAAACCACGTCACAATCAATGTACCCGTGATTATCGACACATTTCGACTTTGTTGAGATTTGGATTTGGGTCACATAAATGTGCACCCGAGCTTAGAGAGATAATATTATTAAAGTACGCGCCTATAGAGTCTAACGCGTTATTATTTTTTTGAGAATGCCGTGAAATTTTCTAAGACGGCATGTCCCGTAGTCTAAACAATTATTATATCCAATTATCGAGGGCCCCGCAGCTTGTGCATTTTATTTGGCGAGGCTCGTCTCATTTTATCTATTTAAAATGTAAACCTAAGGCAACTACAATTTTCTACTTTGCGAGAACTATGAAAAATTCAACTAATGGCACACCTCGATTCTAACTTTGAAGGATTGTACTCAACTATAGCAAACTACGATATCCATTATTCTTCTTAAATTTTAAAATTATGGAGGCCATGAGAAATATAGTAGTTGTGGGAAATGTGGTATTTAGTTATTGAAATTATTTATTAGCATTTTTATTAGTTAAGAAGGTCGATGCGACATCAGTGGAATACCAATTAGATTTCCACAAACCCACTAACAATATGAATATACTAAATTGTTTAAACTACCTCTCAAAATCAACGTAGCAAACTAGGCACACAACAACACCTAAGATTGAACATGCAAGTGAATAATTGGGTTCCAAACTCATTTAATACACCATTCTTATACAAAGACATAGCAAATTCTTAAGAAACTCCTTCAAACAAAAATTAATAAATTGAAGCTTAACAGAATCATCATCCCAGCAATACATAGTTAATTCAAGTAAATATTCATCAAGTTATTTTAAATAAGAATTTCACAACAATTAACTTAACCCATATTCAAGCAAAATACCAACTAGTATCAAAATATTTGGATTAGAGAAAATGGACCTGTAGTTTGTACGGATTGAACGAAGCGGCAATTACAACCGGACATCGGCTTCAAACAAATGTTTACAGCAGCGTAGAGTTTCAGCAACTCGAACTAGCCGAAAAAAAATGGATAGTGACGACCATAGACCGGAACCAACATATGACAACCTCGACGAACTTAGCTTCAAAATCATATTTTTACCAAAGCTCATTCTTGAATACCAAGAAAAACAGGATCACACAATGACAAAAGGCGGAAATCCATGTTTCGATCCTTTGCGCCTCTTGTCCGTATCTTCTGTCTGTCTTTGATGAAAATGAAGGCCTCTTTGCAGCTGGTTTGTTTGGTTGGTTGTCGCGAGGGTCCAGTGGTGAAGCTCAAAGACGATGAGGGTGGTCGACGAGCTGGAGCTTGGTCGTGTGGGCTGTTTCACTGGCGGATAGGAGCTGGACTACTGGGCGACGTTGGATGCTGGGCGACGTGGGGGATGGGGATGGGGGCTGACTATGGTCGTTCGCTGGTGGTTCAGGCGAGGAAGCAGTGACGCGTGGGGGTTGTTTGGGCGTAACAGTCTGGAGATGGCAATGGTGGTTGCTTCTCGGTTTTTCTTTGATGAAGATGACTGGACCCGTTTTCTTTTTTCTCCTGTGCTGCCGTTTTCTTCTTAAAGAAGAAGACCTACAGTAAATCTCTGAAGTCTCCTTTTCTTTGATTTTTTTATTCTCTTTCTTTTCTTCACGTGAGCCCCCCTATTGTCTTTTTGTTTTTCTAGAACGTGACCCCCCCTTTCTTTATTTATTTTTTTTTTATTATTTTTTTTTAAAATAGGCTCCATGCCTTTTTTTTGTCTTTTTCTTTTGTTTTTTACTTTCTTTTTGTCATTTTCTAATTATTCTCATCCCCCATTATCTATTGTCCCCATAGTGTGTGCATGTGTGTATGGGTAGTTTTGTCCGTGTTTCCCGTGTGGTGGACTCGGATTATTACGGGCTAGGTCCGAAAAATTATAAAACCGGGTAGTTTGAACCCGAATATTATTCTTCGCCCGGAACCGAGAATGGTGTTATTTAATTAATCCTAGGTAATCAAAATAACTATAAGACTCATAATTAAAACAAAACTATTTTTTATATATTTTTTAAAAAGTAACCCCAAAATGTTAATGAAACTATTTATTTATTTATTTCATAATTTTCGTTTTTATATAAAAAATATAAAAAATATAAAGTACTATTTTTGTATTTTTCAAGTTTAAAATGACTACGAAACATTAATAAAACCATATTTTTGTTATTTTTCATTTTAAGGTAAAAATAAAGTAAAAGAGTCAAATTTAGCTAAAATAGCTATATTAAAACTAAACTAAATATTTTACGCTAAAAATATAAAAAATCTCGGGTAGGGGCAAAATCACGCATCTACACTAAGCTTGAATGTAGAATCTCAATATGCCTTAAATTGCACAATAATACTTGCTTAAACATCGATAGGACTTTGTAGATAAACTGAATTCCAAGATTTTTTGTTTGCTTCTTGTCAATTGTTCTGTTTGCTCAAGAATTTTGCTTCTGTTTGCTTCTGATTTTTGCATCTGTCTGCTTCTGATTTATGTTTTCTGTTTGCTAACCGCCAGTCTTGGTGTCTTCTCTACTCATGTGAAAATTTATGGTTAGAGGAATAGCAATTTTTTGATATTCAGTTTGAGTATTTGAGCACTTTTAATTTTAGTTTTTTCTTATTGGGTAAACCGATAACCGAACCGATAAGGATCAATAACCGATAAGATGATAACTAATAACTAATATCTTATCGGTTTGGTTATCAGGTTATGATATTTGTAAACTGATAACCGATAGAGAAAATCGATAATTTTCAAAACCGAACCGAACCGACCGATGCCCACCCCTAGGCACAAGGCCCCAAATATGGCTTATAGCCTACATATATACTTAACACAGTGTGCATTTCAACCGCCAATATAATATTATTCTTATTCGAGATGGACAATGTGTACACAGACCTTACCCTTACCTGGATAGATAGAGAATTTATTTCCGATAGACTCTCAACTCAAGAAAATGTAGAGAGGAAGAGAAGGGCGAAGAAGAAGAAGAAATAGGGGAAAGAAAAAAAGAAGAAGGAGACAAATGGCGATATATAAGGCAAAGACAGGGAAATAGTAGGATCAATAGTATCAATCAGGGAGCAATAATTCTAGTAAAAGTCGAGAAAAAAAGTAGCATCAAATGGTGACAATCATGCAGTAGCAATTTACAAAAAATAATGAACTTGGCTGGTAAGTACCAGATATAATAACAAACAAGAAGAAAGTATCTTTCGATCGACAACAAAAATATTACTAGCACTACTGGTAACCCTAGGAGAAACTCACAACTACCAGTCAACCCACCACCTTAATCGTTGGCCTCCACACCTTTCTATCACAAGTCATGTCCTCGGTTAGGTGAAGCACTGACTTGTCCTGCCTAATCACCTCTCCCTATATTTTTTTGGCCTACCCACGCCCTTTCTCAATCTCGCCATGGTTTAAATAGTGTCCACTAATATATGTATGATTGATATATTATTTATATATATTGCCTCACAAATTAATAGTGAATTGGGTTAGCTATTTATTTAAAGACTAGTCTCTAGGAATATGTGTTACATGTTGTACCCTGTCTATTATTATGAAGTATATATATACAAGATATTTCTCTTTCGAACTTTTCTGTTATCTTAAAATTTATGAGATGAGTTAATATTTTTTATTTAATTATTTCATATTATTTTCCATTGATCTCTTGAAGAATGCATGTTGCATATGCATAAACATGTTAAAACTTTCTTTGAGAAAGGAAGGGTAAAACGACAAATGAAATTAAGATAAATGAAGAAATCTAAGGTTTAGATAAGTGATTTTGCTAAAATTAACATCTGAAAGTAAAAATAGTAAACTAAAGTATTTCAGTTTTTATGCTTGTTTTTACCACCTATATAAAATTAAATTTATTTGACCAATTAAAAAAGGCAAAATGGTTGTCGCCTGACCTATGACCCGAACAAGAATTACTTTACGCACGTAACCTTCCTAAAGTATGTCTAAGACACACTATTTTTGTCAGATGGGAGGCGCGTGTTTAACAAGTAAAATTGAGCTCGTCAAATCTATACATGTTTTGTCAACATACTCATGTGCAGCTTTACTCGAACGGCTCAAGTTTAATTTAGTTGATCTGATGGCCTACATAATTCTTTTCTTTTTATTCTTTTTCTTTTCACCAAAAAATATCTCTCTACTATTCTTCTTCCTCGTTCATCATCCCCAATTTTCTTTTCTTCTTATCATGTAATAAATTAATTTACCAAATCCATCATATGAAATTGATACAACTTGCTGTAAATTTCTTTAAGAATTCGTAGCAAAAAAAAATTGCTTCTTTTTATGCCATTAAAATTTACTTTACATAAATCTATTTTTTTCTTCTATATCTCGAAAATGACTGAAATTATACAATTTCACAACTCATTTCTTTCATCTTCAAGCTCCATCGGTAATACACAATATTTTTTACCTAAAGATATTGATGGGTTTCACCAAGAGAGTCTTATTATGAACCCATTTTGTATTTTGTAGATGTATACAGTGGAACCATTTTCTTTTCTCAAGGTATTGTTCAATCAATCTCTCGTTGTTAATTACTCCAGCAAAAAGCTAGCCTTTTTGTGCATTTTAACCTTGAATGAGAATCTAAAGTTGCAGATTTTTTATTATCCCAAAATAACGTTTGTTTTGATTATTTTATTAAAATTAGTTATATTGTATTGTTAAATTTATTGTTCCAGAACAACAAAAAGTACCCTTTTTTTAAACAGCCGATTTGGTGTGGTGAGATTGTTTCCAATTTTCTTTCCAATTATGCCTTAACTTATTAGTTCACAATTCTATTTTACCTTTTTTTTCTATTTTAAATATACTTCCTGAACAAGCTTATTCATATTGAACTCTATCATAAATATATTGATCTATTTACTAACTCTATTGGAAATAAGGCTTCTTAAGAAACTTATTATTTTGCTACTCCGTTATAGATAAATATTACCCCTATAGGAGATTATCTATAACTCGGTACGATAACCTATACAACGAGTTGAAGTAGCAACTTACAAGGTCCGCTTGCATTAGCAACTTACGCGGCAACTTCTACACAAGTTTTTTTCCCCTATAAATAGAGAGGATTTCGGTTCATTATGTACATCAATTTGAAGTTGAATAATATATCGATCTCTCTCTATTCTCTCTATACTTGTCTTTACTTTACATTCTTTATTTTATATCACGTTATCAGCACGAGACTCTGCCATCTCGAGCAAATACTTTGAAAGTATCAAAGGAACTAACTTTCTTTTTCTAAATAATGTCAATTTTTTTTTTAAATTTGAATTTGTAGCCCTGGATATATCGGGCAAAAGCTATATGTCTTGGGTGTTTGATGCTAAAATTCATCTTGATGCGATGGGTCTGGCAGACATCATCAGTGATAAAAATCAGGCATCAAACCAAGACCGTGCCAATGCAATGATATTCCTACACCATCACCTTGATGAAGGCCTGAAAATGGAATATCTTACTGTTAAAGATACATATGACCACAAATAATTTAAAAGATACATATGACCATCTGAAGATGGTCGTTCTTCCACATGCACCTTATGATTGGAATTATTTAAGTCTACAAGATTTTAAATCCATCAAAGAGTATAATTCTGCTATGTTCAAAATTATTTTTCAATTGAAATTATGGGGTGATAATATTACTGATCATGATAAGTTATAGAAAACCTTCATCATTTTTCATGCCTCAGATATACTCATGCAACAACAATATCAAGAGATGAGATCCAAAAAATATTTTGAACTTATCTCATATCTTTTTGTAGCCGGGAAATATAGTGGTCACGAAAGCCGAGCTATGGGTTCTTGTCTATTCCTTGAAGTGAATGAGGCAAACTTCCACCAAGCTAAGCATGGAAGAGGTCGTAGCCTCAGCAGGGGTCATGGCCATGATCGGGGAAGAAACTCTAATCATGGTAATTATAATGCACCAAAGAACCCTCCTTACCATCCATAGTGGAAAAGGAAGGAATAAAAACATGAAGCGGTGCAAGCACCAAATGAAAAAAAAAATGCTTGCTACAGATGTGGAGGAAAAGGGCACTGGTCATGTACTTGTCATACGCCAAAGCACCTGGTTGAGCTTTATCAAGCCTCCCTAAAGAAGACAGAGAAAAATGCTGAAGCAAAGTTTATTTCTGAAGATAACAGACTTTATGTATTTGGATGTAGCTGATTACTTTGCACTCCCAAAAGGAGAAACAAGTCATGTGATCAGTTATGAATCTGTAGGAATTTATATATTTTAATTTTTGTTGTTTGTACGGTTATATAGTTTTTGTACATAAATAAAAGTTATATAATATTTATTTTATTTATGTCATTTATTTTGAAGAATATGGATAATCCACAAATGACGTTTGAAGCAAAGATCAATCATGAAGATATTTGTGCAATTGATAGTGGAATAACTCATGTGATATTTAAAGATTAGAAATACTTTTCTTATTTGCATAAAGAAGAAGCAAATGTTTCAACAATTTCTAGTAATATAAGTTTGATTGAAGGCTTCAAAAGAGCCACTGTATTTATGTATAAGAGAACAAAACTTATTGTAGACAATGTATTGTTCCCTTGCAAGTCCAAAAGAAACTTGTTGAGTTTTATAGCTATCCACGGGAATGGGTATCATGTTGAGACGGTAGATGAAATGAATATGGAATATCTTTATATTACAAAGAATGTTTCTAGCCGGAAGTGCATTGTAGAAAAGTTACCAGCTTTATCTTCTTTCTTATACTATTTACAAATTAGTACAATTAAAGGACACTCTATCGTAAATCAAAAGTTTACTAATTCAGATACTTTTGTGATTTGCCATGGCCGATTGGGCCATCCTAGATCAATAATGATGAGATGGATTATTAAAAATTCGAGTGGGCATCCATTAAAGAACCAAAAGATTCTCACAAATGATGAATTTTCTTATGACGCTTGTTATCAAGACAAAATGATCACTTGACCATCACAAATAAAGGCTCGCATTGAATCCCTTGACTTTTTATAGCGTATATATGAAGATATATGTGGATCTATTATTCCACCAAATGGGTTGTTTAGATACTTTATGACCCTAATAGATTCATCTTCAAGGTGGTTTCGTATATGCCTACTATTTAGCCCAAATAATTTGATTAATGGTACAATCCCAAATTATCCTATAAAGGCTATTTGTCTTAATAATGCTGGAGAATTTTAATCTCAAGATTATGATGATGATTGTTTATCAGTTGAGATAAAAGTTGAACATTTTGTACCTTATGTCCATACTTAAAATGGCCTTGCAGTTATTTATTAAACGCCTGCAATTGACAGTAGGACCACTACTTATAAAAATAAAGTTTCCCACTATATTTTGGGGACATGTTATCTTGTATGCGGCATTACTTATTTGTCTCAAACCGACACATTGTAATAAATATTCTCCATCATAATTAGTTTTTACTCATGAACCAAATATTTCTCATCTACAAATTTGTGGATATGTTGTATATGTGACAATAGCACCACCACAGCATAGTAAGATAGGTCTCCAGAGAAGATTAGAAATATATGCTGGGTTTGAATCACCCTCTACTATTCGCTATCTTGAACCATTGATGGAAGATTTATTTACTGCTCAATTTGGATATTGTCGATTTAATGAAATAAATTCACCATAATTAGAGGGAGACAAAAAGGAAATCAAAAAAAAATTATGTCGAAAGTTTATCATTATCTCATTATGATCCACGTACCCTAATATGTGATCAGGAGGTCTAGAAGATCATTCATTTACATAATACAGCAAATCAAATGCCAGATATATTTACTAATTTCAAAAGGATAACTAAGTCACATATTGATGCAAGGAATGTGCCTATCCGAATGTCCCAACAGGACCATCTACTATCATAAGAGCTAGTGAACATAAAGCACGCATGAAGCATAGTAGGCCTTTGAGTTCTAAAGATAGAAATCTTAAATAAAAATGATCAAAATAATACTATGTAGGGATCTCCTGAAGAAACCCAAGATTTGAGTAGTTCTAAGATTCCTGAAGAAATCAACGAACCTGAGACTCAAGTGAGCACGGAACTTTCAATAAGTTCTACTAGTGATGGGATTAATTTAAATCGATATTTTGCATATAATGTTGCATTTAACATTACGCAAGATAGTAGGGACCTTGAACCCCGATCTGTCGAAGAATGTCGACAAAGATCTGATTGGCCAAAATAGCAAGAGGTAGTTCAATCAGAATTGAACTCACTTGTTAAAGGAGGAGTCTTTGGACCAGTAGTCCAAACACCTGCTGGTGTAAAACCAGTTGGTCATAAATAAGTTTTTTTTTGCAAAAAAGGAATGATAAAAATGAAATTGAAAGATACAAGGCTCGCCTTGTCGTACTCGAGAGGCTGCAAGGCTGTTAGGAGTACTTCCCTTCTTGATTCCTTATCGTGCGATTTGATTCCTGTGAGGCTTGTGCCTTTGTTTCCTTCTTACTCAATCTTATGCGACGCAAAGTGCATGCTATTCATAAAGAATTGAAGAATTTTAATGGTATTATGAATATGGTGCGGGATGTTTCTCCCGGTATAGTCGTATGAGATACTACCGTTGCCTTTTGGAAGGATATTTTATTGTTTTAGTCTAGTAATGGTACTTATGAGGGCTATGAGGCTAGGCACAAGTTGTCATGATGCTTATGAATGATTGTTCCGTAGTAGTGATATGATGGTAGGATGTTTCCTGTGTGTCAGGGAAGTGAATGACTTGAATGGAGGTTTACTCAATGCATGATATAGGGATTCGGTATTTTATTAAAGGAAAGGGAAGAGCAATCGGACTAAGAACGTGCAAATTTGCGATGATGGGGTAACGAGGATTGGTATTTTCAAGCGTTGATGAATTCTCATATGTGATAAGGTGTCATTGTCCTTGATGAATGTACTAAGCTCACCGGAGTTATGACTTTCTACAATTTATCTTTGGTTAAAGCTTTTGGGAGATAGTATCGAAAGTGTGGCTATTAGATATCGCGGGGTAAGGTGGTTCAGGATTGAATCGGCAAGTCTAAGATAGATTTTATTTAAGGCAATAATTGAGCAGCAAAGTATGAGGAAAGATATGAGGGAAGTGTCAGGGCGAGTATAAGAGGCCAAGGGTCGAGTGATCGACTAAGGGGATGAGTTCCACCAAAGTGGGAGAGTGGCGGTATTGCATATGGGCTTTGTAGTGGGATGACCACGTGCCTTAAGGAGAGTTTGGAGTGATTTGAGAATTTTAGTGATTGATGATTGGTTCCTATGAATTTATTTTGAAGTATGGGCTATTATGCAGCATGAGATTGATATAACAAAAAGGAGCTACCTAAAAGAAAGAAGGATGCAGCATAACTTTGAATTGGAAGGTTGTTGCCTCACATTTAAATGATATCCACGAAGGATGAATAGACTTGTGCAGCTAGAGAGTGAGTTCAGACTCAAGATGGGTCATTGATGTCATAGTGATTGTATCCCATGCAGTAGCATTGGAAGATGTCGGGAAGTGATTTCCATAGGTGGGTTATTCCATTTGAGATGGTTAGCAGTCGCGAGATTGGCGAAGCTCTAAGAAGAATTCTATTGGTTATGCAGTAAAGAGATCAGTTGTACGAATGTGGTGGATGATTCAGAGTATAAAAATGGGGTTTTACCAAAAGAATCCGAGAATTTAGGTGGATGATTGTGCAAGGTTATATCACTGAGAGCTAAGGAATCTTGGTAAATTCCAGAGTTGTGAAATAATGGCTTCAAGATAAGTGCAAGAGTCCAACCGCCTATGATTAGGTTGCATGGTTAACTACTTGCGAAGTTTCGGGTTATTAGCATATTGAAAGCTACGGAAAAATACCATAAGTGGTAATTTGTGCAAAGGAATTATTAAAGATGTGTTATCGTTAGCCTTATTGGCCCATGTTCAGACTTGGGGAAAGATTCAGGATTTTGCTTTGTATAGATACGGGCTCCAAGGGAAGTGATTCGATGGGTTCTTGACCAAGAGGGTATTCATGTGATGGAAGACTCACGGAGTTGATTATATTCGAGTTCAAGTCAGAGTGGTTGTCTCTCAACAAAAGGTCATAGCAAATCCACAAGATGAGGTATGATGCCTAATGATTGCGAGCGTATAGGTAAGGTTAAGAATCAAGCTTGTTAGCAGCCTATGAGAAGAGGCACAAAATGCTCTGTGATGTTTTGGCTTGCGATGTATCAATTAGGAGGTATGAAATGGTTTGTGGGATTTGAGACAGTACGGTCTCGTGATTCAAGGTCACTCGGGATGAATGCGGATAGAGTGTGGTAAGTGTTGAATGAAGTTGTTATCATTTCTAAGGCAATCAGGGTAAATTGATAGAAGAAAAATTGGTTAGCCATAGTTTAGTTGGCATATTGGTGGTAGAGATCAGTTCCTTCACCATGATCAAGTTATGTGTGTGATATGTAGTGGTACGTGAGAGGCCCGTCGGCCAACGTAATTGATGTTAGTCAAGAGTATTCTTCTGTTATGGCCCGTTATGTGTAGGCGGATCCCGAGAGGGCTATGGTTGCTTAGACCACTACTTAGATGTTTACATATTCTACGTTTATGAGAATTTACTTGTATGTTGCTATGTTCCTCTTGAAGTGAGTTCAGTGAAAAGCTTTTATGTGATGAAGTGTTAATCTATTAGTGGCTCTGGAGTCATGATGAAGAATCATGTACTATTGTATATCAGCACGTTGGGTGCAATGAGTGGTATGGAATTTGAAGTGAGGATCAAGGTGGTAGTCGTGTGTTGGTAAGGATGTCACGAGCTCGGATGAGCAGGAAGAGATATTCGATGTTCAAACAAGTTGGTATTGTCTACAGCGTCGCCTGAGATCGGTGTTCCGTGAGAAATGCTTTGCATCCCGGTCAAGGATTCTTGATCGCTTTCCAGCGTTAGTGCGGCCGGTGGTTTGGATGTATGGACTTGTTATATGTTTCGAAAGGTTGTTGAAGCGTGTCCCACAGGAAGATTGTATAAGTGTGGCATGTAATTACTCAACTGAATTAAGATTTAAAATAAGTGTGAGGATTGTGGTAATATCATTAATTTGAGAATTTATGCTAGGGGGCACTTTGTCTATTGGGTTGTGGACTATGGAGGAATTCTCTGGTTATGATAATTGTTCTTATGCGTTATGAAATAAAGGAGAGTTATTATGGACCTTGGAAAGGTTGTTAGCCTAGTTAGTGCGATCAGAATCGGCTTGAGGTCGGTGGATGGATTCAAATGTGAATATGGGCTCTATATCAGGCAAAACGGGTTAATTTCAATAATGCTCCATATGGAAGCATAGTCGGGATGTTATGTGTTTCATGTAATGATGTATGGCACCATGCGAGTTGTGAGACGTCTTGGTAAATTGCTTATGTGTTGAGGATCCGAGTAAAAATGATGTTATATGAGTAAATTGGCTCTTGAGATTCAAATTGTATACCTCACCTCAGTTGTGCTCGAGTTTTGTAGCTTATAGCACTATATGTTCACTTAGGAATGTTATTATGCACTTAGCATTCTTATGACTGATATTCGGTATTTTATTGTAATGAGCAAATTTAGCTCGATGTGCATCTCCTAATGTGAGATCTATGTGTGGATCGGGTGGCACGCCACCATGGGTATGTTATCTGGATCGGGTTGTACGCCGCAACAATGTGATGTTGAGTATAGTTTTCTATCTGCTATTTTTGTATGCATTGCCTCCTATTTTCTAAGGAAAGTCTGTATTAGTGCGTGAGTTAGGTAATTCCTTCCAGAGTTCATTTTCCTTTTGTATCATGTTCGAATTGGTAGCCTATTAGCACATTGTAGCATTACATGGGACTTTTGGTCATGTCGGGGTGGCTTATTGCCGGAATAGTTCGTACTGGGTGAGACGAGATCATTGGATTCAGGATCAGTGCAATATGTCTGTATGGAATATATTAAGGAGCAAAGATTATTATTTGGTTCAGAATGTGGTAATGTTTCTTGTCAGAAGTATATACTCAATGATTGGTTGACTTGGCGGGTGATTATGAATTTCAGCACATCTCTTCCGTTGTGGCGGCATTGTAAAAGTTAGAGTAAGACATTTGTATGTCATGGGGTGCAATGGGAGCATCATATTCGTGGAATTTTGACTAAGTTTATCAGAAAATGTTATTTCAGTCCGGTGAGTAAAGTGATGCTAGGTGTGAATAAAGCAAAGTTATGCAACCATGTTTGGGTACAATGTGTAGTGATTGATACGGTGATCGAATGTTGGAAATAGGTCAGGCATAGAATTTCGGATGTTGGAATTGGGCTCTAAGGCTTATTTTCTTAAACAAAATGGAATATCTTCAGAATTTATCGAGCTAATATGCTCAATGTAGTTGTGGTAGCACGGGAAGGTGCGTGAGGTGTTAAACAGCGATTTTAGACTACTTTAGTGTGGTTCTCAGCACGTTCAAGGACGAACGTATGTTTAAGTGGGAGAGAATGTAATGACCCGACCGGTCGTTTTGAGATCTAGCGTGCTGTTTAGCAGTTTGAGGCCATGAGCAGCTTTATTTCAGGCATTATACTTGTACGTGTTGTCTGAATTGAAATTCGGGAAGTCCAAAGTTGATTTGGAAGGAAAATTCTTATTTCGGAAGCTTAAAGTTGAAAGAATAAACTAGGATTGGAATATTGAATAAATGACCTCGGAATTGGGATCTGAAGGTTCTAGTCGGTTCCTATGATGATTTTGAACTTGGGTGTATGCCCAGATCGCGTTTTGCATGACCTGGGAGCGTTTTGGCGCCTATTGTGGAAGTTAACATTTTGGAAGAAATTTTATAAGTTTGGCTTGAAGTGCATTTCAGTGTTATCGATGTCCTTTTGGGATTTAGAGTCTGTAAATATCTTCCTATGGTAATACTGGAATTGGGAGCGCGATCGGAAATGAATTCAGAGTTCCGTAGGTCATTTTGGAGTCATTTGGCTAAAGATAGAAATTTGAAGATTTTTGAGAAGTTTGACCGGAAGTGGGATTTTTCGATATCGGGTTCGCAATGCGATTTTGAAAGTTGAAATAGGTCTGTAATATAAAATATGACTTGTGTGAAAAATTTGAGGTCAATCGGACGAGATTTGATAGGTTTAAACATCGAAATAGAAGTTTGAAATTTTGAATTTCATTGAGTTTGGATTGGAGGTGGATTCATGATTTTAGCATTGTTTAATTCGATTTTAGTCCTCGAATAGGTTCGTAATGTATTTTGGGATTAGTTGGTATGATTGGTAGGGGTCCCGGGGGTCTTGGGTGGATTCTGGGTGGTTAACGGATAGAAATTGAGATTTTTGGACAACTGAAGGATCTGGTTGTTGGTATTTTCGCTCCTGTAGTGATTTAGCCGCAGAAATGGACCCGTAGAAGCGGAAAGGGATCCGCATAAGCAATATTTGGTCAAGGGCTCGAGGACCGAAGATTCGGTCAAGGTTCCGCAGGAGCGGGACCGCATCTGCGAAAGGCTAGTCGTAGAAGCGGAAGAGGGTGAATTGGAGTGGACCGCGGATGCGGTCAGAGTTCCGCACAAGCGGGACCGCATCTATGGGAGGCTTCGCATAGAAGTAGAAAAAGGCAGAATAGGGAGGACCACAGAAGCGGTAATATAATCGCACCTACGGAAACGCAGAAGCGGTAAGGGGCTGTAGGTACAGAAATTGCTCGAGGCAGAGGGGTTTTGAAAATCGGATTTTGACCATTCTTCTCTCATTTTTCACTTGGAACGGGCAATTTTTGGGGAGATTCAAGAGGGGATTTTCGTCATCAATGACAAGGTAAGATATCCCCAACTCTGTTGAGTTAAATACATCAATTATGTATGGATTTGAGCATGAAATTGGTAGAAATTCGGGGAGGTTTTGGTAGAAAGACCTAGAATTTATATTCTTGGAATTTAACCAGGATTTTGGGTATGGAATTTAAAGAAAATCATATATTTGAGTTCCTAAGGTCATGGGTAATCTATATCTTCGAAAAATTTCAGATTCCGGGCAAGTGGGCCTGAGGGCGTTTTGGTCAACTTTTCGATCGGGGTTAGGAATTGCTATAAATTAGATTGTAATAAATGAGTGAGTTAATGGATTTGTATAATCGTTGGCTAGTTTTGGAGGATGGTGCATCAATTAGAGTATTTTGAAGGGCGTAGAATGTCGGTTATGGATCTTCGGAACGAGGTGAGTCTCCTTTCTAACCTTGTAAGAGGGAATTATCCTTATAGGTGAAATAATTGATTATGTGCTCCTATTTGCGGGGGCTACATACGCAAGAGGTGATGAGAGTCCGTGAGTAGCTACTATTATGCTATTGTCGAGGTAGTTAGGACCCAAAAGCATGTTATACTTGGATTATTTATGAACCCATTGATAGCTTGAATTGCTTAAATCGCCTTGGATTAGTAAATGAACTTAAAAAGGGATTAAACGTTATTTTTCCTGAGTTGTTAAAGGAGAAATTGGTTTTATGTAGATAAATATCCCCCGATAAGTTTTTAATTGACTGATTGAGCATGTATCTCTATGTGTACCTACGTCGCATGCATGTTTCGGGAGCAGGGTATGTGTTTATTTATGGAACATGCTGAATGCCTCGGCAGATTAAATAGATGCATCTGTAAGCGTGTTGTCGACCTTCAGCTAGTGCATATTTTATTTCTATTGAAGTGGGCCCTCGACCTCGGCATGATTTGCGCATGATATATTGTTGCCTAAGAATTTTAAATGTGAAATTGCCTTTCGTGGCTTGATATAAATTGATAAGATAATGAAAAGTAAACCTTGAAAATCAATTATTATTTGTTGAAGGTTCTATTTTCCGGCTTTGTGAGTTAGAACTGCTATATATAATCCCTGATTTCCTCACACAAAAGTATCTTATTATTGAACCTCTAGTAAGTATTGAAGTCGACTTATCATCTCTACTTCTTCGAGATTGGACGGGATACTTGCTGAGTACACATTATTTTCGTACATATACTACACTTGCTGTGCATTATTATTGCACAGGTTTATGTGAGGCTAGTGGCATAGCGGCATGGTTGGCACGAAAACTAGGTGAGTTGTATTCCCTTGAGGTGACCCGCATCTAGTATAGTCTCCTTCAGAATTTTATTTAACTCATGTCCAATTGTATTCCGGACAGTCATTGTACTTTATTTGATTTTTATTAGAAATTGCTCATGCACTTGTGACACTGGATTATGGGATGGTTTGTAGTATTTGTATTAACTGTTCAACACGTAAATTTGACTTGAGACAACTACCCTTTAATTTCTAAACTTGAAGGAAAATCCTAGATTTCAAAAGCATTAAAACGAGAATTTAATTAAGTAATTGGTTGGCTTGCCTGACAGCGGTGTCCGGCGCCACCACTACCTTTAGTGGATTTTGGGTCGAGACAGCTGAAAAATATGAGAATCAGAAACCACCATGACTAGAAACACTTGGATATACACATGAAGTACATGGCATAGCGTGAGTACAACCAACTCAGTAAGTAACAAGTTTAACTATATGGATGAAAGTAGTGACGAGTTTCATAGGTACAATTCAATTACAAAAATACGATACAGAAAGGTAGACACGCTTCCAAATTTAACAGATAAGGCCCAAATAGGTAGGATATGTCCAGTACAACTAAGATAAGAAATGATGCATCTCAATATATATATGTCAGTTATGTATGCCAATTGGAGTACAAAACAACGATGAAATCATATGCATACTCTCAGAGTAACAATCAATCCATCCTCTAAATCACCCATTCCTTACAGACACTCCATCTTCACAGTCACTTAATCCTCCTAATCGCTCGACACTCACACTCACACTCAGTAGGTACATGCGCTCACTACGGGCGTGCAAACTTCAAAGGGGAAAATCCACCCCAATCGCTATAATAAACCAACCATGGCATGAATCAATAATGCATGTTTTGGTGTGCAATCGGATCCTATAAATATCCTTAATTAGGGTCTTGACCTCACTCAGTCATCAGTCTCTCCAGTCTCTCAGTCTTACAAGAATCATGAAAATGAGCCCAAATATTAATGATACAGCGTATCAATAAAGGGCAACATGGATTGAGATATGATATGAAAATAATAGTTGTGACTGAGTACATAATTTCAAATTAAGAAAATAATTCAACATGTAACATGGCCTCTATGTTTCTGTCACGACCCGGATTTTCGTTGAAGCGTGGTTTCTAACATGACTTACAGCTCAATTTCTCTAACACGTGGATAATATACGGAAAATGACAAGATTATTCAACTATACAGTTCCATGGAATTGACCAAGTCACAATTCATACATTGCATGCCCACACACCCGTCACCTATCACGTGCATCACCTCAACACCAATCATATAACACGTAATTCGGGGTTTTATACCCTCAGAACAAGTTCAGAAGTCTTACTTACCTCAAACCATGCAAATCTCTACTCCAACAAGCCCTTTCCTCACGAATAAATCTCTATATGCATCGAATTTAGTCACAAACAATTCGATACAATCAACTCAAGCTACAAGAATAAATTCCATATGAAAATGCTAAGTTCTTAATCAAAAATCAAAAAGTCAATTCAAAGGTCAACCCCGGGACCCATCTTAGAATCTGATGAAAGTTACAATATCGGAATACTCATTCAGCCACGAGTCCAACCATACCAAAATTACCCAAATCCAATACCAAAATCTCGCTCAAATCCCCAAAAGTTTGGCCTATGAAGTTTTCTCCATTTCCCCCTAATGTTTCAACCCAAATCACGAATTAAATGATGAAATCAAAGATATAATTATGAAATTTAACCAAAACTAAGTAAGAATCACTTACCCAAATAACTCTCTTTAAAATCTCTCCAAGAATCGCCTCCAACCGAGCTTCTAAAATCAAATTATGAAATAAACTCAAACCCTCATTTTGAGACTTTAAATTCTACCCAGTCATCCTAAGCATGGATTGGTTAAACCTGTATCACGTCATCATTGATTACCATGCCAAGACTATTACCTCAACGATGCCAGATTTTCCTAGACTGGAGTAAAAGGGTTAGTCTTTCAGTGCATCTAATTGTGTTATCTCTTTTCTGAAGGCTCGACACATGATCGAGAAGGGTTGTTTGGATTATCTAGCTTATTTTTTGGATAATACTACAAAAGACTTCGATGATTGATTCAATGGTTGTGGTCTGGGAGTTCTCTGATGTGTTTTCTTATGATCTTCTAGGCATGCAACTGTATCGTGATATCAATTTTTGTATTGACTTGGCTCCAGGTACTCAGCATATCTCTATCCCATCGTAGCGCATGTCTCCAAAAAACTAGAAGGAGTTGAAGGAACAACTTTAAGAGTTGCTAGCAAATGGGGCTTGTCATACCAAGTATATCACCTTGGGGTGCACCAATGTTATTTGTGAAGAAGAAATATGGGACTATGCGGATGTGCATTGATTGCCGCCAGTTGAACAAAGTTACCATTAAGAAAAAGTACTCGTTGTTGCGAATTAATGATTTGTTTGACCAGTTGCAGGGTTCCAGGGTGTTCTCTAAGACCGACTTGAGATCGGGGTACCATCAATTAAAGATTCGAGATTCGGATGTTTGGAAAACTGCTTTCTGGCCTAGATATGGACATTATGAGTTTATTGTGATCTCATTCGGTTTGACTAACACCCCAACAACGTTTATGGTTTTGATGAACATGGTGTTTCAGCCATATATTGACTCGTTTGTCATTGTCTTAATCGATGACATTTTAATCTATTCACACAGCATGGAGGAGCACGAGCACCATCTGAGAGTGGTGCTTCAAACCTTGCGAGAACCGAAGTTATATGCTAAGTTCTCTAAGTGTGAGTTAAGGTTGGATTTTGTGGCCTTCTTGGAGCATGTTATATCAAACGAAGCTATTAATATCTATCCCAAGAAGATCGAGGTAGTTCAGAGTTGGCCTCGTCCCACCATCGCGGCCGAGATCGACAGTTTTTTGGGGTTAGTAGGTTATTATCGCCAGTTTGTGGAGGGCTTCCTATCTATTGCAGCACCTTTGATTAGATTAACCCAGAAGGGTGCTCCGTTCCGATGGTTCAATGATTGTAAGGCGAGCTTTCAAAAGCTCAAGACCGCAATGACTTCAACACTGGTGTTAATGTTACCTTCTGGTTTGGGGATGTATATGGTGTATTAAGATGTTTCACGTGTTGGTTTGGGTTCTGTATTGATGCAGGAGGGGCGAGTTATATCATATACTCCACGTCAGATGGAACCCCACGAGAAGAATTACCATGTATATGATTTGGAGTTGGCCGTGATAGTTCATGCTCGTAAGATCTGGAGGCATTATCTTTATGGGGTGTATTGTGAGGTTTACACTGATTATCGCAGTTTGCAGCATTTGTTCAGGAAAAAGAATCTCAATTTGAGACAGTACGGGTGGCTTGAGTTACTAAAAGATCATGATATTACTATTCTTTATCACCCGGTCAAGGCTAATGTAGTTGTGGATGCCTTGAGCAGAAAGGCGTAGAGTATGCGTAGTTTGGCATTCATTTCAGCGGATGAGAGGCCACTAGATTTGGACATTCAGGACTTGGCCGAGTTCTTGCATGCGTTGTGGCCCAATCTTTACTATTTGAGCGGATCAAGGCTCTCTAGTTTGATGATTGACACTTGTTGGTTCTCAAAGAGATGGTATTACAGGGTGGTGCTAAGGAGGTTACTATTAGTGAGGATGGTGTTTTGTGACTCCAAGGTTATCTATGTGTTCCTAATATTGATAGGCCGAGGGAAATGATTCTAGAGGAGGCACACAGTTCTTGGTATTCTATTCATCCAGGTGCTACAAAGATGTGTCATGACTTAAGGCAGCATTATTGGTGGTGGCGGATGACAAAGGACATAGTTGAGTATGTTGCAAGGTGTCTAAATTGCCAATAGGTTAAATATGAGCACTATAGTCCAGGTGGCATACTCCAGCAGATGACTATACCTAAGGGGAAATAGGAGCGCATTACTATGGACTTCGTAGTTGGGTTGTCGCGGACCTTGCGGAAGTTTGATGCAGTTTGGGTCATTGTTGACAGGTTGACCAAGTCGTCACACTTCATTTCGATTGTGACCACGTATACTTCAAAAAGGTTGGCCTAGATTTATATTCAGGAGATAATTTGGTTGCATAGTGTCCTTATTTCCGTCATATCACATAGAGGCTCTCAATTTACTTCTTATTTCTAGAAAGCAATACAGAGTGAGTTGGCAACTCAGGTAGAGCTCAATATCATTTCATCCACAGAAAGTTCAGATATTGGAAGACATGCTCAGAGCATGTGTGATTGACTTTGAAGGGCAGTGGGATCAATTCTTGCATTTGGCCAAGTTTGCTTACAACAATAGTTATCAGTCCAGCATCAAGATGGCTCCATTTTAGGCTTTATATGGTTAGCGATGACATTCACCCATCGAATGGTTTGTGCCCGGAGAGGCTAAGTCATATGGTACTGATTTGGTGAAGGATTCCTTGGAAACGGTAAAGTTAATTCAGGAGCGACCTCACACAGTACAGTCTAGACAAAAAAGCTATACAGATCAGAAGATGTGTGATTTATCATTTATAGTGGGTGAGAAGGTTCTCTTGAAAGTCTCGCCGATAAAGGGGATCATGAGGTTCGGGAAGAAGGACAAGTTGAGTCCAAGGTTTATAGGTCCATTTGAAGTGTTGAGGCGAGTTGGAGAGGTTGCTAATAAGCTCCCCTTGCCTCCTGGTCTATCCAGAGTTCATCCGATTTTTCACGAGTCTATGCTCCAAAGGTATCATGCCAGCACGTCGCATGTGTTAGACTTTAGCATGGTTCAGCTAGATGAGAGCTTGGGTTATGAAAAGGAGCATTTTGCCATTATTGACAGCAGTCAGTTGAGGTCCAAGAAGATTTTTGTAGTAAAAGTTCAGTGGAGGGGACAACCAGTCGAGGAGGCGACTTGGGAGGCCGAGCAAGACATGCGGAGTAGATATCCACACTTATTCAGCACTCTAGGTATGATTCTAGACCTGTTCGAGGAAGAACGTTTGCTTAAGAGGTGGAGAATGTAACGATCAGACCGGTCATTTTGCTTTCTAAATCCCCGTTCCCCTAGAGCATGTTTGGAAAGCCACATAGGAATTGGATTTGGGTGTAATTGGGTGCAATTACACAGTTTGGCATGTTTGTTTGGCCAAGTAATTACTTGGTCAGCATGGAATTGGTTGTAATTGGAGGAGTGCAATTACACTCTCCAATTCTCAAGGGGGTGTGAGAATTTGTGGTAATTACACTATGTAATTACAAGGTTATTTTTTATTTTCTTTTCTTTTTCTTTTTATTTTAATTTATTTCTTTATAACTTTTTATTTCTATTATTTCAATTTTTAAATTTTATTTTTACTTTTTAATTTCTTTTAAAATTTTAAAATATCTATTTTTTTGGTAATTTATCTTTTATTTCTCTTCCTTTATTTCTTGTTATTTCATGTAATTGCTTATATTTTATTTTTATTTATTTATTTTATTATTCTATTTTTGAAACTACACCTCCTAATATTATAAATAATGAGTCATTTACAAACTTGTTATATAATGAGTGATGTAATTAAAGTGGAATTTTATTGTTGGATGTGGTTATAAAATTATTATGTTTCCTAATCTAAAATTATAGTGGAACTTAATATTATTGTGTTGGAATTTGACATATGCAAAATAATTATTTTTTTGAATTTTGAAATTATGTTATATTCTTGGTTCTAATTTACATGTTTTAGTAGTAATGGCTCACGTCGCATGTTGTTCATTCTTTTGTTAGAATTGATAGATCAGTTTTGTTAAACATTTGAATAATGTTATGACATTATACTTATGAATATTAATTTATTTTATCAAATATGAATTATATAATGTTCTTAAAAAAAACGTATATTTTTAATTTTTGTACATATCTAAACTAATAAGACTCCCCGTATGTGATTATATTGTTTATGACTTGCGGAGATAGTTAATTCGGGAATTAAAAGGATTCGGGCTGAAATTTGAACACTTGGTTCCTTAAGGTTAGCAAAAAGGGCTAAGTTTGACTTTGGTCAATATTTTCAATAAACGACCTCAGAACCGGGATATGACGGTTCCAATAGGTTTGTAATACAAATTTGGACTTTGGCATATTTTCGGATCGGGTTTTAGATGACCCGAGATCATTTCGGCGCTTAATATTGGAAGTTCGCACAATAAAGGTGTTAATTTTTTTTTAATTTGGTTTGAAGTAGGATTTGGTGTCATCGAGGTCCTAGTAGTTTTTTATGGTGATTTAAGACTTGCACGCAAAATTAGGTATAATTCTGAATAGTCTAAGTATGTTTTGGCGCGCTCGGAGTAAGTTGGAAGAACTTGAAGTTCATAAGTTGATTCAATTTGGTTTGGGGAGTGATCCTTAGTTTTGATGTTGTTATATAAGTTCTGAGGGTGTGAGTGAGTCCGTTTTATGATTTCGAATTTGTTGGTATGTTTGGACAGGGCCGTGGGGCCCTAGATGCCATTCGGACGCTGCGTAGAAGTCCTTTGGCTTTGGTTGAGCAGCTGAAGCACCCAGCTTCAAGTGCAATCTCACCTGCGGTGGGCCAGCCGCAGGTGCGAGCTCGTAGAAGCAAGCTAAGTACTGCAAAAACGGCCCAATATAGGCTGCCTAGTGACCGCAGAAGCAATGAAGGTGAGGAGGCACAGGTGCGAAAGAGGCTATCGCAAAAGCGGAATGGGGTCGCAGGTGTGATGCACTCGCCGTAGAAGCGGGCTCGCAGATGCAAACCTTTGGTCGTAGAAGCGGGGGAGGTCAACCTGGGATTGGTCCTCACCTGCATGATTTTGTCCGTAAAAGCAGAACCGCATGTGTGGCAGAGGCGCCGCAGGTGCAAAAGTCGTTGGGTAGTGAGGTTCATTTAAGTCGGGAGTTAAACCATTTTTGACTCTTTTCTTTCATTGATTGGGTGATTTTGGAGCTTTTGTAGAGGGGTTTTCACCTAACACTTTGAGGTAAGTTATTTCTACACAATATGAGTTTAAAACATAGATTACCGGTAGATTTTAACATGAAAATTTGTGAAAATTATGGGTTTAGATGAAAATCCTAGGTTTTGATAAAATTAGGATTTAACCACAAAAATAGTTATGGAATTGAGTAAAAAATATATATTTGGGTTCGCGAGGTTATGGGTAACAACTTTCTTTGAAAATTTCCGGAATCCGGGCACGTGGGCACTAGGGATGATTTTTAGGAATCCTTCAATTGAGGTTGGGTAACCACTCTAATAGTTAGAATATGAACTTTTGAACATGTATTGATTATTTTTTAAATCATTATACTAGTTTAGAGTCGTTTGGCACCGAGTTGAGGATTTAAAGCATATTTATGGATCAGAAGTGAACATGAGAACGAGGCAAGTCTCTTTCCTAACCTTGTAAGAGAGAACTCATCGCCTTAGGTATGTTTGTTGTAAATTACTTGTGTAGGGAGCTTTGTACGCACTAGGTGACGAGAGTCCCTGCGTAGCTATAGTTTTATGTGATGTTCGGGTGGTCTTAGGTTTACATCATACTTTGTTGGCATCGTTATTTGATTATGCATATTAATTAATTAACTTAAATAAAGTTGAGATTGAGGATTGTAAGATTTAATATCTCCGGTTTAGACTCCTTACTTTTGGAAAGAATTGAAGAATTTTTTAATAACTTTAAGAAATATATGTTCACTCGCGTCGCAAGCATTTGTGCAAGCGAGGTAAATTCCTCTACTCTCATGGGAATGGGGTGTTCACCTCGACAGTTTAATAGATGCATATATGGTACGTGACATTCAACCCTCGACAATGCACACAATATATGTATAGGTACTTTGGATCGGGCTATGCGACCTCGGCGTAATTCATGTGTAATAATACTTGGAGCCCAATTACACTTGGTATCATTTTATTGGCTTGAGAAGTTACAATTGTTAAATGATGGAAATTAATTTGGGATTTACTACCAGTGAAAGAATTGTTTATTATTGCTTGTTATTGAGTTTTCATTATCATTTATATAGCCCAAGTTTATTTAGAATTTTGGTATTTTATTGTTAGACTATAGTAAGTGTTGAAGTCGACCCTTCGTCACTACTTCTTTGAGGTTAGACTAAATACTTACTGGGTACATGTTCTTTGTATACTCACGATACACTTCTGCACTAACCGTACATGATCTGAGGCAGGTGCATCTTGTTATCATCACGGCGCGCACTCTTGATACTTCGAGACTTTGTGGTGAGTTGCCTTCTGAACCCGTTCTGTAGCACCCAAAGTCTTTCTTTTGCATTTACTTTCTGTCTTTTATTTCAGACAGTAGTCCATGTTAAGCCCTTCAAGCTCCAGTCATACCATAGTTTTTCCTTCACTTTAACCTTTTGAAAAAAGGGTATATGTCATGTTCCAAAAATTTCCAAGAAAAACATAGTGCTACCTACTGGGGAAAAACTCCCAAACAAGTGACATCGAAGTAATAATGAACTGGCAATCAGAAAATTCCATCTGTCAAAACAAAGTACTAAACAACATTGGCAACACCATAAAAACGTTGCCCATACAAAAAAATGATGAGCAAAGTGGAAACAATTGAGAAAATGATGGAGCAGACATCGTCTCACCATTCAAGACTAATCAAATCCTTGGAACTGAGGTTGGCAAATTTACAATATGAGATTTGTCTGCCGGGAACTTCACTTTTCCAATTCTTCCAATGACAACAAAAGGAGATAATTTCCATTAGAGAACAAATTCAACTTTTGAGAAATCACCACTTTGAGTCACAAAAGACCGCAGTTTCCCCCTCAAAACCTACCTTCTTCCTTATGTCGCCACAAACATATTCCTCACCTAAATTGGACTACACCTCTTCTACTTTTCCAACTTCACAAAATCCTATTTCGTTCACCCAACCCTTAAAAGAAGACATGGTTTTGATATTGCAAAAATGATTTGGGAAAGGAAAGATGCTCTTGCGGCATAAAAACAGATCAAGAAAAGGCGAGATCATGGTGAAAGTTCAAAAGGGTCCAACCCTAAAAATCTGATGATTTCTAATCGCAAGGCTCCATACCTCTATGTCTCCCAATCAAGAAACATGTCAGAAGGTGATACCACATGGTCAGAATCTCTAAATTCATCAGACAATGAAACAATGGACGATAGCTCTCAATCAGTAATGAATCCACAACAAACTCTTCTATAGATGAAACTCCCCTAATATTTGTAAACCGGTAAAGAGACCTAGAAATATCTGAAGTAGATGAGGATCAAGAAGGCATGACAGATGAACCAATACCATAAAGAAGATATGAGCCCATGGCGTCAAAACCAGTTGGAACTAGTTTCCACACTTTCACCTTAGATGATGTCAAGGTTTCAAAATGGCCTCAAAGGATCCAAGACTTCTATACTTGGATGGTGACCAAAAATTTTGTGGAACGAGAAAAGTATATCATCATGTTAGAACTCACTTCATGGTTCTCATGAATTCACATAGATTTGTGGAACTCACTTGGAACTCAAGACAAAAATATTTTTCTTACTTCCCAAGACTTTGCCTTCAACATCAAAATCCTACATGAAGTTTTCTGTAGAGATACAGGCCAAAAACAAGAAAAGATGCAAAGACAACTCTTCAAGATGAAGTCTGTGTCATTCGACAGAAATGACATTGACAAGCATTTTCAAAAAAATGGCAAAAATATACTTCGAGATCGGCAGAGACATCAACCTGAAGCAAGCCTTTGTCTTCTCTCTTTCGAAGTTGCAGGCAAGCAGAACCATGACCATAATTGAAGAAAAGTTCCAGTCAATAACAATTCCACAAGTTGGCTACATCTAGCAAGCTATTTTCGTCGCACTGGATGACATTTGTACGAAGCGCTCTACCCTAAAACAAATTATCCAACACAATACAGTGCTTCACAAAGCCTGCCGCAAATCTGATCTAATTACCGAATAGGGATGTTCTTGCCACACATCTAGGCGGTGGAGAGGATTCAAGAGGTTCAGATGGCCAAGAATTCTAGATGGGAAACCAAGGTCCAGAAGGCATACAAAATATCAGACAAAGGAGACCACGAAATTTTCACAAAAAGACATATGCTTTATTTGCCACACGATTGAACATTTTGCAAGAAAGTGTCCCCAATTGAGGAAATATGTCAAACTCTTACATGAAATTGAAGATTACAGTAGTATACATATCGGCAAAGAAGAAGACCTCGAGTCCATATTCTCTATGGGCGTTGAACTTATTCTCTCTTGATATATACGAAGATCATGGTGATGACCACTATCAAATTTCAGAACTAGCAGCTAAAGCCCAGTAAGAGATCAACGCTCTCATAGTCATCCCTCAAGTGGAACTAAAGGTTGATTCATCCAAATGGGATAAACCAACTCAAGTCATTGCTTTCATTGACATTGGAGTTGTTTGTTCAATCATAAATCATGTTGTTCTCCCTGAAGATCAATGGGTGCTGCACTTTAAGGATTTCAACACTACATCAAATGGAATATTGACTACCACTGTCATCACAAAACACCTTTTCACAATTCAGTTCTCTCTAAGATCAAAGTACAAAACCAAGCTAATAGGGTTCGATGCACCAAGAAAAATCTTATTATTGGATTCGATATTTTCAGACAACTAAAAGACCAACTCCAGATCATGGATAACATGATAACCTTTAAGAAGCAGTTCAAACCTTATTCTGAAATTCCAAGGTTATTCCAAATCACCAGCGATGAGCAAATCAAAGAGATTGAACAAAATCTCATTGAGCATTCATGTGCTGAATCCCACAAGGATTTTATGAAGAAAGGAAAAAGCCCGTTATGGAAGAACGAAGAGTTTTTTTATCAAGATCCATTTTAAGAAGAATGAAAATATCAATCCAATAAAAGCCAGTCATTCAGGCATGAATCTAGATCATCTACAGCTTGCAAAGAAAAAATGTGAAGAACTATTGGAATTCGATCTAATAGAGCCATCAGATTCACAATGGGCATGCAAAGCATTTTATGTCAACAAAAGAGATGAGCAAACAAGAGAAAAACTCATGTTAGTTATTAACTACCAGCCACTTAACCATTTCCTCCAAGATGATAAAATACCTATCCACAATAAGCTCACTCTTTTCTCCCACTTAGCTAAGGACAAATATTTTTCTAAGTTTGATCTAAAATCTGGATTTTTGGCAATTGGGAATACAACCTGAATAAATACCCAAAACGGAATTTTGCATCCGCGGTCATTACTTCCAATAGAAAGTCATGCCCTTCGGATTAAAAAATGCACCCTCCTTGTTCTAAAAGGCCATGATAAAAATATTGGATCTTGATAAAATTGTTTAGTTTAAATTGTTGACATCTTGTTATTTAGTGATACATTGGAGGAACATGTCAACTTGCTTTATAAATTTGAGGCATTAGTAACACATTACGGGATCTTTCTTTCAGCAAAAAAGATGGTTCTTGCTCAAAAAGAGATTGATTTTCTCAGAATGCATTTTGTCCAAGGTGCATACAATTCAGGACCACATATATGTTAAGAACTACTCAAATTTCCAGATACCAGCCTCACAACAAAGCATATCCAACAGTTCTAGGGTGTAGTAAATTATTTAAGAGATTTCATCTCATATATCTCTACGTACATTTCCCCCTCACAGAGATACCCAAGAAAAATGATCCATCATGGGGAAAGAAACAAGATGAAGCAGTCAGAGAAATAAAGAAGATATCTAAAAATATCATGTCTCTCTACACCCCTTCAGAAGGCAAGAAGATACTACAAACTGATGCCAGCAAGGAATATTGGAGTGCCGTTCTATTTGAAGAAAAAGATAGTCAGAGGAAAATATGCGGATATGCTAGCGGAAAGTTCAAAGATATCGAGCAATATTATCACTCCACTTTCAAGAAAATTCTTGCAATAAAAAATTGGAAACAAGAAATCTATTTTTTTCCTGATTCATATAGAATTTCTGATAGAGATGGATATGAAGGCCTTCCCAAAGATGATCCTGATAAATGCAAAAATTATTTCCAATCCTCATATTTTTAGATTGGCTCAATAGTTCTCTCAGTACAAGTTTCAAGTCAAGCACCTAAAAGGAAAGGATAATATCCTTGCAGATTTTCTGTCTCGATTGGAAGAATTCTCAAAGAGATTTTCCCTAGCAAAAATGATGTCAAAACAAAATTTAATCAGCCACATCTTCATGTTTTCAAATATACCAAAAACAGGTTCATTGAACCAACGGATCATCCACCGGAGTTGTTCCACCTCATGGATCTCTTTAAATCTATTAATTATAATCGAAAGAATAACTTATTACGAGCTCCAAGTTTTTCGGCAACAAGGAGGATCCATTCTCAAGCCTTATGGAGTCAATCCAGAATATTCATTCTGCCACATATTCATATTACAAGTCAAGGATTTTCCACAAGAACTATTATGATTTTTCTGGTACCTATGCCATCAATATTATATTTTTATAGAATTCAAGTGCAACGTCTTCAAGAATTTTGATAACCAGCTCTTAAAGTACTTTTAATACGGTTCAAACCTAGAAGGTGTTGGATAAAATCTTTCAACGATTCCTATAAAGCAAAGGTTTATATGTTCCATAGGCAAGTGAAGATTATTAATGGAAAGATCTAGGTGCAAGCATAAGCATCATTCTGACGGAAATTTCTCGTGTCCATCTTATCCATGGAAAAAGAATATAGTGAAGCACAAAGAATTATCTTCCAACAAAACAGGTGCATCCCGGGAGAGATGTGGCAAAAAGATTGGGGAGCTGGGATTATTCCAGCACTCATCCTCACTGGGAAAGGGTCCGGGAAGCAGCAAAGGAATATCAAACCCCATAGGATGTCATTCGAGAAAAGATCATTCACTAAATCTCCGGATTAAAGTCGCGAACTACATCTCCCAATCCAAAGGAGAATGAAAACAACGAAGAAGGACTGTCAAGTTTCAGGCGTTAGTACACAAGGTCTTTGAAAAGATGCCTAGAAGACAAACTCAGAGAATCAATGGAAAATAATTATCTAAATCCCTGATAATCCCACCATAATCCTACATTACCTACCAAAAGACCCTAAGAAATCACCTACCCATGCCAAGATAAATTTTCACATCTTTACATACTATCCGGCCCCACTTCCACTTGCTTTCACATGTTTTCACATGCTTCGTCACATAGAACACCCTACTTTCACATGCTCCCGCATACTTTCACATGTTATACCAAGTATATTTCACCTCTTTCACATGTTTTCAGGAGCTTTTTAGCTGCTTTGCCTAAGGTCCTTCACAAGTCAAAATGGACCCATTTGTAGATAGGTTTGCCGTGCAAGATATTTATTTTACAATATAGGTTTTATCTTAATATAACCTCCTAGTCTTATATAAAGGAAGCCATATAGTAGTTGTAAGATCATTGGTAACCTTTGCAAATCTTTGTGATATATTACATAAGAGTTCTTTCAAACTCTCCCTCTTGTTCTTTCTTTCGAATGAATGGAAAGGCCGGTCCATGTATGAAAATAGAGTAAGAATACACTAAGAAAGTTAGCATGTTGTAGTACGAAAAATTTCTGAGTCATAACAGCTAAAGTTGTTATAGTACAAAAGTTTTCTGAGTTGTATAGCTTGACAACCTATCCTTTATGGGTTGTTGAAGCCAACCCCTTTGTGAAAAAACTTTTGCGATTATAAGCAAATTAACGGTTTGTGTAGCTTGGCAAACCGTCCCTTATGGGTTGTTGAAGCCAACCCCTTTGTAGAAAAACTTTTGTATCTTTAATTTAGTTTACTTTCTTAGAGTCTCTTGCTCTGTTCTTTATACTGTGGTAATTATGTTAGTAGACACTTTATGATTTTTGATTATTTACTTCATCTCATTTGCTCTTAAAATTATTTATTTTCACATTTTAACAAATCTTTCACTTCTTATTTATTCAAAAATTAAAAATTAACCATTTCTAAATTGTTAAACGAAACAACATGGTTAGTTCATTGTTGGGCTTGCCTAGCGGTAACGTTGGCTGTCGTCACGGTTTATAGGAGAAACTGGGTCTTTGACACATCTCATAGTCATCATCGTACCTGTTCTGTTAGCTTTCCTGCTAGATCACATCCTAGCACAATCAAAATTGAATAAGACCTTAACAAGATCAAAACTTTGGAATCATCATTTTCTTCTCCAAAAGCAGTAGAAGAAAATACCCAAAATGCTATTTTTGGCCTTGTCGAATTGTACAAGTGCATAGAGGAATTCCTCGTGTTGCCAATGACACAACGGGCTCTTCTTCAAGATCAAGATGATAATTTGGTGATGGAATCGCTGGAAATATCTGTTAGATTCATAGATATCTGCAGCAACACAAGAGACACAATCATGTTGATGAAGGTAGGGCTCAAAGAACTCCAGAAAGGGCTTCGAAGAAGAAAAAATGGGAACGGCCATATAACAATCCAAAGCAATGTGACGGACTACATATCATCCAGAAGAAACACTGAAGGGAATTACTAAGTCCCTCACAATGCTGAAGTTGATATATTACGCAATGGCAACCATGATTGCTCTGTTCAGTTCAGAATCCCAACTATGTTCCATAATAAGGGTCCTTGTAGAAGCAAAATTTGTAACTATTTCAACTTTTCAATCATTTCTAGCACTTCTTTCAAAGCCTGTGCACAAAGGGATATTAGCGAGTGAAATGCGGAGAAAAAAACTGAGCGAATTGGAAAATGTGGATATTGCCCTGAATAAATTGCTGCTCAATAAGGAAGGGGAAGCAGAAAATGTCGAATTTGCACAAAGAAATTTGGAGACTCTAGATTCAAGCCTGGTAGATTTTGAAAATGAATTGGAGCAGTCGTTCAGGCTTTTGTTCCGCACTAGGGTTTCTTTTCTCAACATACTTTCTCAGTAGTCAGTATAGAATTAATAGTGCAGGTCTTTTGCATGGATATGCAGCACAAGATGTTTAAATTATTGCAGCTGTGATGTATAGAAACACTTCTAAAGAGTCATGTCTATTAAAAGTGAATTCAGAATCTTGAGTCGGGACAAAATCATTGAGTATGACCGAATTATGTGTATACATTTTAAAAAAACTCCATATACGTTGCCTGGTATCAACTCCTAGAAAGCATAAACTTCCATACCAGTACAACCTGAGGTAAAATTTTGATTTCAATCACAGCAGCAGCAGAAGTGATCAACAGCAACACCGACAAGAAAAAATATCCGAGCATGTATAGGGTCTTGACTTCTCTTGAAGTTCTTGTGCTGTTGGTAGTGGTTCCATCCTGTACATGCTGCTCCGAGCACAGCAGAACTCGTATGAATTTCTGCATGCTCCTTTGCTAAATGGAAAAACTCTTTCCGGAATGTTCCTGCAAATCATTGCAAGTATCAATTAGTGCTTTTAATACAAGAAAATCCTGAAGGCCATGCAGTGTTATCAAAAGCGAAAAGCGCAAAAAAGCTCTAAGGTCCGTTGGGGCTTTAAGCGCAACGCACAAATAAAGCGTGGGATTTAATGAAAAAGACGCAACGGGAGAAGAAGTGAAAATATGTATATGTAGTCAAAGACTAATAATTATAAGCATGAATAACAAATATATGGACAAAGAAATTGGAAAAAATTTACGATAAAGTGAAATATCAATTGTTTAATGTCACCATTTAATGATTACACTCATTGGAAAGGAATAGTATGCCTTAGAGCCTTGATGCGATACTAAAGCGCTCACAAAGCGAGGCAAAGCGCTCAACATGTTTCGAGTCTCCCTTCAGGGCTTAAGCGCGCTTTAAGCACACCTTCGACAAACTGAGGCCATGCATGTCTTCATTTGGTTTTTTACTATCAATCCAAATAACTCAAAATCCCTACATCCGCAATTCATGTTTAAGCCAATATATGCCATCATATTATTAAAAGCACTAGCTCAAAGCAATCCTGAGACATACCTCCTACATCTCAACAAAATAACATGATACAGAAAATGAAGAAATAACCAACCTCAAATAGGGGATGCGCCGTCGTCTGACGAGCTCATAGGTGGTCTGATTTGTCAAAATAAGATAGCTGTCCAAGATACATGTAAAAGTCCAGTTATTATTCCTGAAGTTGCATTTTAGAAATGTCGTGGAGTGCAAACTTCACATGTTCAGCTAACGATATTGAAAAGAGCATACATATTCCATATCACTTTTCACTACGATGGTTGAAATTTATGTTCTACGTAAGATCAGCTAAACGTTAATTGACAAGACTAAAGAAGAACTACTGGTGTTTCCCCATGCTGTTGGACCAGTAAGTTAATCTACCGTTAACCAAACTAGAACAGATAGCATGTAACAGATTGGCCCAAAGTTCTTCCTAGCTTAGTTCGAATGTGGTATGACCTACCTCACAAGATCAAAGTGAAGTGATACAGAGTTCATTTCTACTTCTTTATGAACATGAATTGTGACAATACTACATCCCTTATCCATGAATTCCTAATCACCTACAGAAAACAGAGCCAGGCAACATGTTCAGGACTAACACATGTGACTTGTAAGAACTCAAAAATTGGAATGGGCAGAGAACCATCCCTTTATGCATCTTCTGAACTATTTGGACAGAGAGAAATAGTGCTTGTTTCGAGAATAAAAAGAACCACATTTCTAGAGCCAGGAACCTTTGTTAGCAAATCTTTTTTTTTTTTGGGTGTAAAAGGAGTATACTAGAGGTAGAGTGTATTAATCAGTATATGGAATTTTTAGACTCGCTTGCAAATATGTAACTAGAGACTTTTGTAAGGGCTGTCTTGTTTGGTTGTACTTTTGAGTACCTTCTCGGTACTTTATTAATCCTTCACATTTTTAGTAAAAAAAAAAAAAACTTTATTAATAAAACTTTTACCTTGTAAAAAAAAAAGAACTTAAAAATTTAATAGATCCAACAAAAATCTGAACTACCAAATACCGCTAAGTAACAAGAGTTTACATACCAGTAACGAAAAATCTTACCTATGAAATAGGAGGAGAAGGAGAAGAAAGAAGAGGCAAATAGATAAAGCAGCTAACAGCATTATCACAATTGCATATGACCACCTGCAACAAAACCATTGTCACATTTGGCATCATTATGTTTTTTAAATTGCAAGATTGTCATGAAAAACCTCATCTTTTATGTGTTTGCATCAGATAAGATTTATATACAGAAGCAAAAAGAGTTCATCATGTCAGCATAAGTTTTGCCTCATCATGCAGATGCAGTACCTTCTTCTTTTTTCTATTTTTTTTTTATGACCGTAAAATCTGTCTGGGGCCAACCCTTAGGACCAACCGCAGCCTTCGAAACTCAGAGATAATGGGCCTGCCCCTCTACCCTTCTCCACTTAAATACCAGACTTAGTTCACATGGCATAGAGCTCAACCTGTGACCTAAATCACAAGTGCTCAACCTTTGCCACTTGAACTAAGCCCTGGGGAACCATGATGCAGTCCCTTCTTTTCCTACTGTTAATCTCTTACACAACAAAAGTAGTTCCCTTCTCATCTTAGATGACTTATGGAACCTAAATAAGAACCAATTCTTGCATATTCAATCAGCCTGGCTATTTTATCATTATTTTTTCGATCTCCCAACATGAGTACAAAAGCGGTGCACATATGCAAATCAAATTTATCTGCAGCTCGTCAGTGTAATTTCCTTGTTCCCACTCAAATGTAACTTCAACACAGTTCAATGAAAACGAAATTTCACGTGGATAAAAATGCAAGATATCGGGGTTTGAGGTCAGCATTGCTTAGTAATCTCTTCAACTGCCATTTTATAACAACTAAAATATTATACCTCCAGTGGTTATTCATACTTGAGTTTACTTTGGTTTCTTTTCAGATTGTTCAGTCAAGGAGTTAACCTTATGTGACACGTGAAGGCAATGCCAAACAGAGATTAAAGGGTAATGGCATGGCCTATTTTCCAAGCTTCTTACATCAATAAAGCGGGACTGACATTTCATGCTCCCGACACATTCAAATCAACTCGTCTGTTTTCCATCCAACAACATCTGGAACCTCCTTTTAAAAGTAACAAGATATGCATGAATCGACTTTTCAAGTAATGAATACACTAGTCAATTTATCACTTACACTAAGCAATTGAAGCTAACATATAAAAATCAATCAGCTATACCTTAATCCCAAATTTAGTTGGCTATGCTAATGTCTATATGATTCATGATGCTATGACTATGCAAAGCTCACATCGGTGCAGTTGAACCGAAACCAACATAAAAAGGTTCAATCTAAGTTGGACAGTAATGCAAATTATCCTTCTATTTTATGCTCCACCTAAAACTCCATTTATATCTTCTTTTTGACTGAAAGGAAGATATCATTGATTTAAAAAAATAAAAAGACATATTTCAAGGACAAGAACAAAAACTCAATTTTTTAAAGCCAAGAGGTTATTGAAAAATAAGCGCTCAAAGATAAAGCATTGCTGGACAGACACATACCATGGCTTAGATACGTGAGACTTCAAGTATTGAATATATAAAGTGCCAGTCCAAAGGGACAACGCTGTTTCTAAGCAAATGTACCACCTGTTATACTTGGTAAAGTAAATAACTATAGCAAAGATCAATAACTTAAAACTTGAGAGATAAAGATAAAAACAAGAAATTCCCATAGAATAAAAGTATCCTGTGCAAATGGAATAGAACTTAAGAGCTACGCCAAAAAAAATGTGTTTTGACATGCAAGGTAAGTGGTATTAGCCAGTTGAAATCTCAGAAATCAAGTGTACTTGCATGTTATAGACCCATATCCCGTTGCTTTGCAGACTAGATGACAATGAAATAAACATTTGAAAGCCTATTTTCCAAGAATGCCACAAACCCAACACAAATATGTCTCCAAGTCTTGCTGCACCCTATGAAATGTCCCAACATAGTCTTGTGTTTCAGCTTATCAAACTCCTGTCTAATTTTTTACCTATCCAACTTGACCAAATTGCTATGGACATATCACATACTGATTCAAGTTTGTTTAAGGAAAATATAATATTAAAAGTAAATTTTTAAATTGTCAATTAGATGATAAAAGACACAGGATGACCGTATGTTCTCATTAAATGATAAAATAACCAGGATAAGGGATAAAGCTAAAAGAGAGGGATTCTAACATATATGTATGTGTCATTTTCTAGGAACAAGGGTTTTATTAAAAACATAAATCTTTAAGTTGACGCTATGTTATGTAAAATACACCTCTGTGAATTTGCTCCCATAAATGGTTACGAGCTTGGATTAAGGAGGGTTGCAATAGATTAACAGCCTGTGTAAAACTAATTAATTTATGATGAAGAATCAAAATAGGATGGTTGAACTGGAGAAGTGAGACCAGAGGTATGCGATAGGAGGATACCTCCCAAGGTGAAAGATAAGTTCTACAGAATGGTTGTATGACCATCAATGTTATGTGGAAGTGAATGCAGGGCCTCTAGGGTACAGCATATCCACAAGACAAGTGTCACGGAAATGCAACGTCAAGATGAATATGCAACCAGAAAAAGATTAGATACCATTAGAAATGATCACATTCTGCAGAAGGCTCAAGTAGTACACGTAGATGATAAGAGGTCTCTATAGATGGTTTAGTCATGTCTTATATCAACCTTCAAAGCACCGATTCTGGAAAAATTTTGAAAATAATTTTCAAGTTCCTAAAAACTGATGAATTTCCACTCACGAAACTTCAATTTTTTTTTCAAATAAAATGCATGTCTAAATACAACTTCAACTTCAAAAAACTATTTTTCAACACAACTTCAAAAACTCCTGTTTCAAGTTTCAACCAAATCTATGTCCAGACGCTAGCATATGTATGTTTATATGTTAGTAAAAAATGTGTAGAATTTCTAACGATGGAGAACCTAAAGTTTAATATTGAATTAGTACAGATCTAAATGGAGGGCTATGGTTGCTTATGATTCATATAGCGGACCCCAAGTCAATTGCCACCAGGCCAACCCCTGAGGGTTTTATATCATATAGTTTTCTAAAACCTAAATGACCATTGTGTGGTAGTAACATCAAATTTCCATCTTGCTCCAACATAACATATAAAATCAACAAAATGGATCACCAATTTCAACTTTATATGAGTGAGCTTCTTATTTCTCTTTTTTTGGAGGGGGGCGGGGTGTGTTTGACCGGTGCACTTAATGATTTCAACTGAATTGGAAGAATGCTTTTTCTTGAACAGCAAGCAGAAAACAAATATCATGAGTGTATCAAATTGGGTAATGCTTGCTCACCAAAACCGGCAATGGTTTCCCTGTCCTACGCATGTGCCAAGCCAAACACAGTGATGATCAAACTGGAGAACGCATTTGTCGCAATCATGACAATGTTTAGCTCGTGGAGGCTGGAAATCAAGCAGAATAAAGATCATAAATCTCAGAAATTGTTAACACAACTGTAACAAACATAGAAGGATAAATTAATAAGTCTTAACAAAGCAATGAATGTCTCATTATTAACCCACTTCTTTAAATCTTCACCTATTAACTTGACCTCTTTGATCTTTCATAGTGTCTTAAGTTTTTGTGCTTGTCAAAAGAGATCATCCATTTGAGGCAGGAGTATGTGCAAATACAAGGACCACGATGTGATTTGGCAAGGTTATTAGATTTAAAATGTATAGCTAAACTATACCACGTAAAGTTTACTTAAATTGAAAAAAATGGAAGCAGTTTGAAGTTTCAAATAACATCAGACACAAGATCACAAAATCTCCAAGACACAGTCCAATCCAAAATGCATCAATAAGACGAAATACTGAAATACATGTTAGCATACCATGCTCTGGATAGGAGATGCAAAGAAAGAAGAGAAAAGAGTAAAGGCATGGTGCCCCAGTAAGGAGAACTACCCAAGCTTCTTTCACAAACATATGCACAAAAGATAGGACAAAGTTTGACTTCACCAATTCAAACAAGACGGACTATCAAATATCAGTATTCCATTTATCTAATACAACTAGCTGCACATTTATTCAGGATGTATATACAGTAGGATTAGTCTCGAAGAAAGTATACCATTGTATGGATGGAATATCTTAGAATAAGTAATATTCACGAGAGAAAATATAAGAATTGCATTTAAGGTCAAAATCCAGCTAATTTCCTGCCAAAATATAGCACAGAGGTTCATAGCATATAATTCGCATATCATGTCCTTAATTTGGCTAAACCAAATATACTTCAAGTCATTAAGAATCATCCGCAAGTATTAAGATTAATATTTGCTTTGCATACAAATGGAAGGCAGAGATAGGAGTTTCTACCTGCATAACATTACAGTATGTGCACGTCACACTTCTGGAAAAGAGAGGAGATTTAGTTAGCAAAACCTGATGATAATACTAAGAAAATCATGTACTCTATGACCGTATAACCGCACAGTAAGATTTCTACCTAATATAGGTGGAAATGAAAGAACATAGAAAGGAAATAATTTTGGTAGATTGAATTCATATGGTAAAATATATGTACACCAACTGGGAAAGTTGTTATTAATGTAAACCGTCATCAACCTCAAAAATAATACAAGCTTCATCGTCAAAGAGAGACAAGAAGAATTTAGAGTGGCAGAGCTTATGACAACATTTCCCCTGTTTGTTGGTGCAATTATATCACCCTTTAAGAATAGTTAAGCATTCAGTATTGTATAATCCATCTAAAAGCCAAATTGCTCGGACACGGGTTTGGGTGTCCGACACGGGTACAAATCTAGAGGTCAGATCCTTCGAGATGTAAATTCTAAGATTCGGGGATATGGATCCTAGACTCATATGGGTGCAGGGATCCAGCTAAAAATAATTTTAAAAAATAAAATATTAAAATATCTCTAAATCATGAGAAATTTTGTCGAATACTTACGTATAGCTTGTAAAGTGTGTATTTCTTTTTTATTCTCAAGTTGTAGTAAATAAAGGACTGATTTTCTAGATAAGGTAATTTTTGTTTTGGTTCTAATTTCGGGAATCAAACTGTATCTCGTCTCGAGTTTCCTTCCGTCGTAGTCAAAGTATCCAAAATTATTTGACCAGATCTGGTACGGATCTCATACCCACACCCATACTAATGTCATGTCGATAAGGGTGCGGCACCTAAACTGCCATGTCAGAGCAAATGAGAAACTTAGTCTAAAAGCAATGAACAAGAAAGAACGGTTTAATCACACAAATTGCGCTCAGATTTGATGACATATTAGGGGGTTACATCAGCATCCTGATCAAGCTCATCTAATAACTTGTCAAAATCATGCTGAGGAATCTTGAGAGGGAAACCGCCATCCATCACAATGCAAGCAGCTATACTACATTCCATCAGTTATGCCTTTAAACAGCCGAGTCACAACAAGTCTCCTCATAAGTTGGTCGTGTGAATATTCCTTTACCATGTCTTGATTTGTTAAGAAATGCCAGATTAGGCTTCTCCAGCTTCACATTAAGGGCTTCACTTCTAAGCTATACAGCAGTTTTGCTTCTTCAGTGAGCTATGCAGTTTCCAAGTGGAGTACCTTGCTATCACATTTATATCTGAAGTTGCTAATATGTTCATCCATAGGCCACAGCTAATCACAGTGTTGAAAATCGATAGCGTGGGATAAATACTACTTCACCACTATAAGATTTTTAACTTAAGAAGCCAGAATCCTCCTAGTCCAACTAGCACCATGAAATATAATTCGTCAAGCACATTTCACAGTCTCACAGCGAACTTCGAAATCCATGGTTCACACAAAATTTGAAAAAAGCAGAATCTAAATGCAACACTGAACTTGATTAAGCAAATAGAGCCATAGCAGATGCTGTATATTAGTTACAAAACACTCAAGCTGCTTTACATATTATAACAAGAAAAGCATAAACATGCTGATATTCAAGTCAGCCCTACCTGACAGATGTTCCTGGAGGATACATATCCATCACTAGCTTTGCCCAAGATGTTGCACCACTCCCAAGAAGATTCTTTTCTAACTGGTTTTTGTCGATCGTAATAACTACACTGCCATTTTTGCTTGAAGCAGGCTGGCTTTGCTTGATCATATAACATCACAAAAGGCAGACAACAACAGAAATTAGATAAACCTCTTTTCCACCTTATTTTCAGAGAAAATCCTTATATTCCAGTTATTTATTTTGCATGTAACAAACCAGAGAGGAAAAATATCTTACTTTGAGGTTATTGATGTCCTATGATGTGATGCATCTGTCTCATTGGCAGTCCTCATTGCATCAAGAACATAGCTACATATTCATGAAAATTAACTTTTTACAGGCCTTTCAGTAAAGTAATAGGGTGAAGCTAGTAAAGACTTATTACATGCTTAGCTTAAAAATAAATTCATTAACCCAATTACCCAGGAGAAGAGCCAGAGGTGATGAAGTATTGAGCCAGCGTAGAAGCAAGTAACAGCAAATACGCTGCCGTGTACCTTAGAAGCAAAATAGGAGGGTGATGAGCAATTTCATTAAAAGAGCTTCAGAGAAAGTGAAATATTAAGGAAAGTCATCCAGCAAAATAATCAAAGACATGAAGTTTTGATCAGTTAAGGAAATCTAACTTTCGCATTGACAGGTAACTCAACTGGGATTTCTTTGACATCCTATAATTGCAAAGTTCTAAAAGTTTCTATGCGTTGGCATTAACCTAGATCTCTACCCCACAAAATCGAAAAACAAATCCATTTGAGCATCATCAAGGAGATTTTAGATTCTCAAAAAAGAAAAAAAGAAAGCAAGAGAGAGAAAGAGAAAGAAGTTTCTACTTTCTAATAAAACACAGGATGTTAGCTAAGAGAACCTTCATTCCTATATACACATTAACAATGAATTGTGTCCTTCAGAACTAGTTGGTTTCTACCAAATCAATAAAATGAAATTTTGGAGGAAAAGCAATTTTACCATATGCCACTCCAGCTCTTACAGTTTTTTAGTCAGTATCAACCATAAAAACTTAGCCCTAGCTAGTAACATGAATGCAGTTCACCGGAAAGTTTAATCCTAAATTAAGAAAAAGTAGCTAAATCAAAAGTCAGATTAACCACACATCCTATAGTGTCCAATACCAGATGGGGCATTTTAAGTCCTTATAACTTCTCCAAGCTCGTATTAACCAGTCACAAACTAATTGTCGCTCACCTGAAAATTTAAACCTAAATTTCAAGGAGCATGGACTACCTTTAAGATTAAAAGGTCCTGTTTTCTTCTCTTTCATTGCACGCATCCGCCACCAACCCTGGAGGCTTACTGTTTTCCTTAATATATCATCAGAACCCACTTTTAATCCCTGAAAAGGAGAAGTTCCAGCAACCAACTCTATTTAACATGTTCATCTACCAATGCTTTTGTTCTCTCAAAATCAACACTAAAGCAGTTTAAATCGAAGGATTGATACTTATTGAATTACAGAACTCCTTGACATTTCAATTATGCCCAAGTTCCCGTTTGCTAATCAATATGGTCTTTAGCTACTCTGAAGCTAAATCACCTACTATTAGCTACAATTCGCAAGTACTGGAAAACAAAGCTATAGTAAGCAATTTCCTAGTCAAGCTTAAAGACATTGTTGCTTAGCTCATGATTGTATCTTTCAACCAATTCCATGTCATTTACTTCCTTCACATATTATTCTCAACTTCAAAATCAGTTCTCTGATTTACCCAAAGAATAAAAGTGACGAGTGACTTTAACACAGACGAAGATACTTTACATAACAAATCATCATTTTCTCGTAAAAAGTTCGGCCTTTACATGACAAATCATCATTTTCTTGGTTTGGTTAGGTATAAAAGCAAGTAATATATTCTTTATTCAGAAAACAAGCAAGTAAAATATAGAAAATCCTACAAGTATCATAAAGGCATAAAGATAGTGATGTTTCTGTGATAATTTTGAGTATTGAAGGTTGGTATATACGTCTAGATGTTGATTGAAACAAATACTCCCGCCATCCCAGTTTACATAACACTCTTTACTTTTAGTTTGTCCCAAAAAGATGACACCTTTCTATATTTTGAAATAATTTAGCTTACACTTCCTATTTTATTCTTAATAGATGAATTATAGCAACGCAAATAACCAGACCTTATTTTTCACAAGTTTCAAAATTCTTTCTTTCTCTCTTAAACACTATTGTTAGTCAAACACCGTCACATATAATGGGATGAAGATAATAATACTCAATTACAATATTTGTTAAGGAATTATTACCAGGGGTCTTGTTTGGTTTTCTGAATCAAGTCTTTGTCAAATTCAAATAGAACACCGGCATAGATCAGGTGCAGCATCACCAGTGCAACTTTCAAGCAAAAAGTCGATCTCCGAGCTAAATTCAATCAACAAAAATTTTAAAAAAAATATAAACATAATTGAGAAACATCCATTGAACTCACTGTGTTGTAGAAACAGTGTATACTCAATATACAAACATAAATATATATATATATGATCGTAGAGGTTACGGACCGGGGTCGGAGAGGCAGGGGAAGAAGGAGAGACCATCCCATGTGTCGCGGAATATGCCGCCACATAATGCTACCATTCTTCTTCTTCTTCTATAATCATTCACTAAAATCTGTCTATTTTACAATACAAATTCATCAAAATTGACGCTTTTTCAAAAAATTTGCAGTGTTGTTTGATGAGAGTTGCAGGAGAGTTGAACAACTTTATTTTTTCCCAAAAGAGAGAGAAAAAAAAGAGATAAAAGATGTTCACGTTCAATCAGATATGAAAACGTGCCCTGGGGTGGAGCAGCCATGTGATTTTATTAAACACCCCTTGGTTTACCTTATTAGCCAGATAATAATGGAAAATTTAATATTCCCTTTAATCCAAAATATTACTAATGTTTTAGCAAAAAGAATTTATTTCAATAATTTTTTCTTAAAAAGAAGATATTTATTATTTTTCAAGTTTACCATAACTGTTTAAATTAGTGTAAAGTTAATTAAATAAGACATTTGATGAGAATAAAATTAAGTGAGATACTTAAATTTTAAAGTTTATAAATAATAATTTAAATAAATACTCTCATAATTAAGACTATTAAATATTTTTGTAAGATAAATTCTTTAAAAAGATAATATGGAACGGAAATCACCCTATAATTTAATACCATGTTTGATTGGCTTTATTAAATTTATGTTTTTAATACTCAGTAGATTTGCTGGGGAATTGGGAAAACAGACAATACATATAGCATTTTTGTCGCTGATAAATAAA